>CM056396.1:16807358-16809104 GCA_029718625.1 Synaphobranchus kaupii
GTATAACAATAATGGGACTGACTTAGTCTTTGGGACTGCGACCAGTTCTTTAAGAGCAACCTCTCCGCTGCCTTTTGCTGGCCTCACAACCGGCTCTGTTTGGAGAACGCAGCAGTCAGCATATCACTTTGTCTGCGTATGCATGTAGAGCACCTCCCCAAGCCCAGTCAGTCTCACAGTGCCACTCTCTCCTGCTAAACCTGGTCTGGGAGGCGGAGAGCCAGGCCGAATCAGAGCCCCGCGCGGGGAGAGGAGAACCCCCCCCCCGCAGTCCCGCCACTGCCGCTGGGGCGAGGGACGACAAGCGGGGTCCCCCCCCCCCCCCCGTGCGCCCCACCACGCTCTGCGTTGCAACGCCACGAACGGCGCCGAGGGGTGTCTTTTGTCCCCGGCGACGTGAACGCACACGACGCACCCCGGAGAGGGACACGCCGGCGAGCTTCGCGGACGCCGCAGTGTGTCGTGCGGACGTAGAGCTCACCGCGGGAGACGGATGTAAACGTGGAGAGAGACAGAGAGAGAGAGAGATGGAAGAAAGTATAAATGACACAATGGAAGCAAGGTTGATATCGCAGGTACAGAGGTACGGCACAGCCAGGCAGAACAGCCCATCGGTGCGGGGCAGACATACAATCAGATGGATTATCATATATTTTCATTTTAGTCACACGCAGCCTGACAAATAGACAGATTTAGGAGGATGCAGATGGACTAAGGACAAGGGGTTGTATGGGAAAGATGGAAGGAGCATGTTATGAAGAGAGGGCAAGGGGGCACCCAAGGCTGGGACTACATTTTGTTTGCGATTCAGTTTATAGGAACTGTGATCCCCCCCCCCGACAAGCACAGAGATGTCTTTCCCAAATATTTTGGAAAATGATAACATGTTACATAGACGGATATCGCACTCCACCACAACACCATAATGTGTCCGTGCGTGCGCGCGCACACACACACACACACACACACACACACACACACAAGGATTAAAAGAACGAAATGAATGAGGATCGACCCCCACACACCCCCACCCCCTGCTCTCTCTCTCAATCTCTCTCTCTCTCTCTCTCTCTCTCTCTCAGCTTCCCACTTCTGGGCCCCAAAATCGGATCTCGCGTTCAGAGCACACAAACACAAATCTGAAAAATCCCGTGCGAAACAATTTGACAATAAAATATCATAAGGTAACAACGCAAGAGACAAATGCATCGGTGCTTCACATTTCAGGTCATAAAGACGAAGGAGGACAGAAGGAATATGTGAGGACGCGAATGCGTAGCGGGGGTACGGATTCGCAGCGCTCAAATAGGCAACAGATCACTAACAGACGTTTAAAAAAACACAGGCAAGGAGAAAGCATGAGAGATAAAGTGATCAGAGCAAAATATAAAATATATAACATAGACTGAGACACACACACACACACACTTACACACACATAGGCATACATGCACACAGTTGGGATGAGGAGACAGTCTGGGAAAGGAATGATTGTAATGATTGTAAAACAAGAAAATGAAAGAGGTAAAAAATGAAGGGAGGGGAAAATACCGGCATAGGTCGGATGAGTCTAGTCATTTTTTTTCTTTTTTCTTTTCCCGCGATTTTTCGACCGATTCCCATTCGGCCGTCCCTCGTTCCTTCTCTCTCTCTCTCCCTTTCTCTCTCCGCTTTTCTCCCTCTCGTGTTGCCGCACAGTGCCAGTCCTCTCTCAAATCGTGTGCTCCGTTCTCTCCCTCTTCCCCT
>CM056396.1:16809604-16907759 GCA_029718625.1 Synaphobranchus kaupii
ACAGTATGCCTTGTGTACACACAATATGCCTTGTGTATATACAGTATGCCTTGTGTACACACAGTATGCCTTGTGTATATACAGTATGCCTTGTGTATCACACAGTATGCCTTGTGTATATACAGGGCAGCTACAGAATGTGTTCTTTTCCATAAGAACCAAACTTGGCAGGTAAAGCGGTAGACTTTAAAGGTGACCTTACCTCGCTTTATTCTTGCTTTTCCAACGCGCACACTGCATCGAGGAGCAGTAATGACCCGGGCCAATGGGAAGTCTCGACAAAAGCAGCAGAACAAGCCACTGACTGCTCGTGTTCAGTCCACCTTCATTTGCAAGAGCCTCACGTTGCAACTAGTCCCCAGACTTGGGGTTGTGTGAGGTCAGACAAAAAAGGGTGGGGTGGGGGGGATGGGGGGGTATTTCTGTGTGCAAAGAGGAAGGATGGGAGGAGGCAGGGGGTATAGCTTGAGTGTTAGAATGAGAGCAGAAAACTCTGTGCCATGGGAGAGGGTATTTTGTGGCACCCGCGTACTTGCATGGAAGCAGAAAAACGCTGTGGATATTTCTGTATAGCTGTTCAGTCTAAACATACAGCCGGGTGGTTTTTCCACATGCTATTTTCAGACTCCTGCTCACTTTACCGGGCTGTGATATCAATTCATCAGCCCACGTCAATACGCTAAGGGCTTTTGAGGTTTGTTGCTTTAAATGCAAAGCTGTCCACACTAAATGTAGGTACTTAAATCTGTGCAATGTACTATCGACAGGAATAGAGAACTTTGCAGAGAAAAGGAGCAACTAAGACCGATCAAACAAAAATCATGTTATGTAGGTTATACGTTCAAATATATTTCTCATAATTTGAAACTTTTAGGGCTATATCTTCGAATGTTTTGACGGTTGTTGTCATATACTGCAATATTTTAACGTTCGCTTCCAGTTGGACCAGGTCTCCCTTGAAAACCAAATATTTGTCTCAATGAGGTTTACATTCTACATTTACATTTAAGAATTTAGCAGACACTCTTATCCAGAGTGACTTATGGAAGAGCACACATACAGGTTTAAAGTGATACTGCACTCAAAAACAGACTTTTCCCGTTGAAAACCGATGTTTTGGGTTAGATTATGATCACACACAACTGTTTTTGTCCGAAAATCTCATTTTTTAATCAAAATGGGTGTTTTCGGAGTTTCTGTGTAGGCTTACCAATACACTGGTTTCCGGGGGTTTGTGACGTCACAAGATCCTTAACATAAAAATGGGTGGAGTTGAGGTGATCCTAGGGTGGTCTCGGCTGGGCACGTGGTATAAAAGCAGAGACCAACGATTTTGTTTTCCTTTTTGAGACTGAGACGCTTGTACTGCTAACTAGCTAGTTCAAGTTCAAATGCGAATTGCTTTGTATTACTGCTAACGTTAATATTACGACTTATATCGACACACCCTTTCACTCCTTGACCATATGAATATTCATAATATTACTACGTGACATCATCGTCATATGACCACGCCTACTCACGAGTTCCAGTTCAAATTAAAGCGGTAAAAAAGGCCTTAGAAAAGGCTCTGCAGTATCTCTTTAAGCATTGAACAGTGCTAATGCTAATGCTAAGTCATCTCGGTCACAACTGATAGTAGTAGTCGATACATAATTGTACAACATAAAGTTAGATGCTTTAGTACAGGGGTGTCAAACTCCAGCCCTGCAGGGCCGCAGTTTCTCCTGGTTTTTGGTGTGTTTCTGCACGATTGATTAATTAAACTCATTTATTAGCTAAAGAGTCCACACACCTTGTTCTCAAGCCCTTATTTGGCTGCTGATTGAAAGGAAACCACAAATACCTGCAGACACTGAGGCCCTCCAGGAGCGGGAGTTCGACATCCCTGCTTTAGTAGGTGCAAGAGGGACATGGAGAATGTGGTATTATTAGGAAGCATATGGGGGAGGGAATATACTGTACTTTTGGATTTAGCATAGGTACGGCTGGAAAAAAAAACTGATGCAAATTGTTTGGCATTAGGTCAGCCAAGGTGCGGTTTAAGAAAGTGCATCATTTTCAGATTAGGAGTTATTCTGCTGTCCTGAGTGGGGAGCTCATCTCACCACTGGGGGCCAGGATAGAGAAGGGACATGATCTAGAGGAAGGCCCCTTTAGGTAAGTGACCGTAAAGGCGGCCAGTGGATACCTAGTGGGAGTGGCCTGGCAGGAGATTAAGGCACTGGCGGTGGCACGCTGTGTCTCGGGCATCCTAGGCACACCCAGGTTTTGATTGGTACGCTCAAAAATCGAACATGAAATATTTGCGTGAATGCAGAAATACCCGAATAAACAGAGGTTAAACATAATAAATAAATACAAATACAACTTAGAAAAGACTCACAATGAAAACATAGAGTGGACCATTTATATCAGAACCTGCAGGCTATCTAGAATTTCTTTCACAGAATAATAATTCATCTCAACATTTTTGGAGCTGTATCCAGTGTGTTTTGTAGGAATGTTTAAGGTATAGAATGAACATTCCTTCAGTGGTATCGCACGGTCTCAAATGAAGATAAAAGACTTGCAATGACACAACAGCATGTGTCCCTGCAGAAATCATAGCCTGTTAGGTACCGCAGTAAATCACCCAGAGGACATTGCAAGAGGAAGGCCATGCGGCAGGGCCAGAGGAATCATTATGAAATGTGGAACATGTAAAGGACCCAATGTGAGGTGTAGAATCATTTATACCCAAGGAGAAACCAGCCACGCTTCTCCCACCGGAAAGCTGGCTCATTCGATTTGTGAGCGAACAGCAATCGCAACAAATCACAAATACAAAAAATTACAAAAACAAACTGCCACTGTGACTCGACTGTGCGTGCGCATGAAACTGCCACTGTGACTCGACTGTGCGTGCGCATGTGGGTGGATAGGTACCAGTAGTGGTGACGGGAGGGGCTGAAATGGATGGACGGGGGAATGGAGAATGGACGTGGGATATTAAAGGTGAAGGTGAACGGGGCCGAGCCACCCTACGTACATAACCACATTACTGCTGGGGTGAACAATCCCATTACAAATACTTCACTCCTAATGCAGACAAACTATTCCCCAGTCCAAGGACAATTCTAACCTGAGAGAGAGAGAGAGAGAAGGGGGGGGGGGGGGGGTGGGGGGGGGGGGAGAGAGAGGGAGTGAGAGAGAGGGGGGGAGGGAGAGAGAGAGAGAGGGAGTGAGAGAGGGGGAGGGGAGGGAGAGAAAGAGAGAGAGAGTTGTGTGTGTGAGGGGAAAGGATGCTCAACAGATCTTGAAAAGCCGGGGGTATTGATCGCATTAGGCCGGCTGTGAAACGGAGAAATCGATAGGCTTTAAAGGCGAAGAGGGGCGGCGTGTGGAGCGTGCGTGTGGGCTTCACCGATACAACGCCGACCCCAAAACAGCGTGCGGCGTCTCGAGAGCGTCTCCAGAGGGCTGAAAAATGATCAAAATCTGAGGTTAACACTATAAAATTCTCGGCTGAAAAATGTTCCAAGAAACCCCCTGCAGCTTACAGCCGCACTTTGGTTTCCATACAAATGTCACGGGAAACGGAGCGTTTTAACAATGGAACTATACGGGAAAGAAACATGAAGTGCATTTATTGTAACTGATAAGGGCCATATGGAGGTAAACACTACTACAGTGGGAGCAGAAACAAAAAGGGCACCACAATCCTCTTCTTCTACACAGGAGAAATTATTACTGTTCTCAAGCAACCAAACGGAGCTGTTTAATTAAAGGCACTCATAAAACCACTTATCACTTATGCTCAAGAGGACCAGAATTTCTTTCCACCACACAGACACACACACATCAAATACACACACACATATATAATATACGTACCTATTGATAGATGAATGCTAGAAGAAGTGTATTGCATTGGATTGTATGTATGCTTTACTAATACAAATCCATCTCAGTTGTGACAATATGTTAACTTTTATTGGACAGAGAGAGAGAGAGAGAGATTTCACTTTTCTCATTATGGCTGTGTTTCATAATTACCCCTCACGCCCTACATACTGAAATCTGGCCCTTGAGGCCAGTAGCACTGCTGATTTTATTCTCTACCTGAAAGATAATACAATTAGCCAGAGATTCCGCTCACTTGGTTTCCCACACATTCTGTCTGTGGACTAGAGTGACCCCTGAATGGCTTTATGTCCCTCTTCTCCTCTCTCCCACACACACACACACACTCACACACACAAAGTGTGATCATTTCCTCTTGACTTGGCATCTGGGGACAGACTGTGATTTGACTGGGAAGAGAGGATAGGAGAAAGAAACAACACTGTTCTGTTGCACTGTCCTCTGGATAGCCTTGGTAAAAAAAAAAACTGACGTCACCTCGTCATGGTAATACAGCTATTTCTGAATTTGAATGTGAAAAGAGTGGTGGGGGTTGGGGATGGAGCTGGCAACATGGGCATTAGGTGATGGGAAAGAGTGACAGAAACTGAACAGAAGGAGAGAGAAACCCAATGAGGAAGAGAGAATAGATTATCCAGAAAAGAATACATGTCTGCCCCCTGGTGGTTCATAAGAAAATTGAATCCTGCACATTAAAACTAAGGAACTAAGGTCAGCACTCAGCAGCCATGGATATAGCAATGCTAACAATGTATTAATGTGCTGCTTTCTGGGCTTCTTGGGCAAGTGCTAAGTTTAGGTACATGAACATTGATTATACCTTTGAGGTCTGTTTTCTACCACTGTTTTTGGTAATGATATGACTGCCTGAGGAAATTACCTGTGTCAGCAAATGCTGCATTACAGTAACATGTCCTCTTTGCACACAAATTAGAATGAGTTGGCTGTAGGCTATTATTTCTTAACCTGGCTGTATAATTTAAATAACTTATTTAATGCAGATAGATTTTTGGCTGGATAGATTAATCTAGGCATGACCAGTAAGTAAATCAATGGGAATCCCTTCTTAATTCCAGTATAACTGGATTAAACCGCCTAGAAGCAATATGTTAAATCTATAGGCAATCCACAACCCCCCCCCCCCCCGTTTTCTTTTTTTTTTCCTCCCCAATTTGAAGTCACAAATCCATGAGTCACTTCTATGCCATCTGCACACCAGGAGCGCAGGGGCTCAAGTGCACGCACTCCTACATTTCAGCTGCCAGCAAGCCAGCGACTATTCCGCAGCCCTACATTTCAACTGCCAGCAAGCCAGCGACTATTTCGCACCCCTACATTTCACACAGTGCTACGTGGAGAGAGCGAGCGCCGAATGGAGGAAGATGCATCATCTCTCATCAATGATGCTTACAAGCTTGTGACATTTGGGAGAAGGAAGAAGTAGGACGAGTAGCCTGGTCCCTGGCCCACTTTAAGCCCAGCCTGCCTCTGATCGTATGGGGCAAACTGTGTCCCATCGCAATGCACTCCCAGTCATAGCTGAAGACAAAGCTCGATGCCGCAACTATAGGGCACAGCCTGCACTTGTAATGAGAACCCATACAGACTCTTGCGAGCCGTGTAATAGATAGATAGACAGAACTCTTTATTTTTTTTTAAAACACACAAAGAGTACAATATTACAGTAATCTAAAGTCTGCTAACACATTGTTGACATTGTATAAGTTATTTGTAGTTTCATTTCATGAGCATTACTAAGGATCGTAACAGGCACACACACTTGGACAACAAAGAGGATGCTCACTTCTGAGGTGTACAAGCGTACACATGACGACATGCATGTCCCAGAAACGGAAAAGAACGGCCACAATATCTCGCATATCTGGGGAGTCGAGAGAATGCGGAAAACCACAACACGACGTTAACCGAGGTAATACTGTGAACACTCTGTCGCCATCAAAGTGCCTGTGAAGGGAGGGGAACTGAAACTAATTCTCATCTCTCCGTGAAATATTTAAAAGAGGAAGGCTTGTCAATGTGACGTGTTTACTATTTTTACCTCACGTGTAAATGTGTCACAATTACAGTGGCGGCATTTGAGCAAACACGGCTGTTGCAACAGGATACAAATCAGCCAAGAAAAGCTTGGATAAAGATAGCTATGGCACAGAACTGACATTGAGCTCAGGATGGCACAGATCTCAATATCTATAGAGGGGTCAATACATATTGTATTTGGGCAACACCTATTTCAGCAAGGATTGACCTTTTTCCTGCTTCAACCTGTAACAAAAACAGTTAGGGTCTGATTTACTAAGACCTTTAGCATGTACAAAACCTTTTAGCACACGCAAAACTAATAACACAATCATTGAAAAAAAATACGACATCATTGGTCATGTTATTGGTTTTGCGTGTGCTAAAATGTTTTGCACACACTAAAGATCTTAGTAAAGCAGGCCCTTAGGTTTTTCTGCAGATTTATCAGAATCAGACGACAATGATCGTTTTTCTTTTGTTGCTTAGGAAAGCAAACTTACTCCATTTGCAAATTCATAATTCAAAGTTTCCAATCCGGTGCAGGATTTACCCAATCTCCTTGCAGACATGAGATAAGAGATAGTGGTCTAAGCCTATAATCGAATGGTGAGAGGTCCACTATAGGGAGAAAATGAGAAATCTGAGATGCATACAGTAAGTGACAGGGACTGAAAGGAAGACTATGACTAAGGAGTCTGCTTGTGATAGGCTATTGATTTGCTATCGATATAAATTAACTACATTTAATTGCAGCATTACTCTTCCCTGCTGAAATTTGGAGGGCTCCAGATAGGAACACACCCACTGCAACTGTTCCCAGCAGCAGGAGCGCTCAGTGTCAAACAGACACAGGTGTTAGGGAACCGATCGGAACCACACGCAGACAACCAAGATAGAATAGTAATCAGGCTTTATTCAGAGTCGACATGAAAAGGGGTCAGAGTCCAGCAAACAGTGCGATACAGGATAGGAAGAATTGTGGTCAAGTCCAGGCAGGGGTCAGAGTCCAGCAAAGAGCAATGCAGAGAAGGCAGGGTGAAGCCCCAGAACAGGCAGGGGTCGGAACCAGGAGATCAATCAGTGGGGGCTGGAGCAGGGCTTGGATGGAGATGGGTAGGCGGGCAGGAGGGCTGGAGCAGAGCTGGATGGGGGACAGGTAAGGCAGGCAGAAGAACAGGACAGGAACTCGGGACAGGAACTCGGGACAGGAACTCGGGACAGGAACTCGGGACAGGAACTCGGGACAGGAACTCGGGACAGGAACTCGGGACAGGAACTCGGGACAGGAACTCGGGACAGGAACTCGGGACAGGAACTCGGGACAGGAACTCGGGACAGGAACTCGGGACAGGAACTCGGGACAGGAACTCGGGACAGGAACTCGGGACAGGAACTCGGGACAGGCAGGAATAACTGCGGGAAAGTAATGAGACAAGCACGAATGCAGGGCACAAGACGATCTGGCGCGGAACAGAGAAACAGGTGAGCTTATATGCCAGATTGATGATGAGACAACGAGGAACAGGTGAGACGATGCAACATGAGGAAACACATATCAGGTGCGGGAGGCGGAGACACAAAATGGGAAAAAGGGAAAACGTGAAACGGACTTCAAACACAGAAAACACATAGAAACGGGGGAAACCAGGAAATCATGACACAGAGACACGGGACGTGACACACGGGTAAGAACATGTATACATAAAAGGACTAGAATGATTTGAGTCTAGGAGCCAGGGTTGGTCATTCAGAAAATGAACTGAAATGTGTGTGGGGGGGGGGGGGTGTTATCATCTTGGATTATAGTGTTATAGGATTATAGACATCATGAAGTGTTTCTCACCATAGGGGCCACCTGGTCTTGTAAAATGGCTTCATATTCTTTGGCTGTTACATGACTATTCCCAGTGACTCTCATGAGATGGCGGTCCATACCATTAGAGATCCACCACCATGTTTAACAATTGGCAGTGGACATTGTGGATTAAAGGCTTCCTTTGGTTTTCTCCTAATGTAAACCCGTCCAAATGTAGGATGCTCAGTGGTCCAGACGTAGTGCTCCATACGCCAGAATATTCGTCTCATTAGCCTTGGACACAAGCGGTTTCTGAATGGCCCTGCCACAAATACCAACGTTGTGAAGCTTACAACATACTGTACCGTTTTGTTGAGACTGGATCACAGTGTACATTCTATTCTGTGGTCATTTTTGATACCGTAGTTTTGGGGTGTTTCATAACTATCCTGTTAGGTGTCTGTCTACCCCTGTGAGCTTCAACTTTTGACCACTGTTCCTCATTGCCGATGCATTTTGTTCATGTTTGGATTATGTTGTCCACATTAAATACGTTTACCGTTTTTGTTAAATGCCTTATACAAGACATATTGGGACAGTAACACAGTTTTGTTGCTTTGGCTCTTTACTCCAGGACATTGGATTTGAAATAAAACGATGAAAATGTGGTTAAAGTGGAGACTGACAGCTTTAATTTGAAGTTATTTACATCCATCTTGGGTGATACGTGTAGGAATTACAGCCCTTTTTATACATAGTGAAATTTTACATTTTAGGGAGAAAAAGTAATGGGACAATTGGCTGCTCAGCTGTTTCTTGGCCAGCTGTGTGTCTTTGCATCATTAGATTATGCAAAAGAAAGCTAACAAAAGAACACTCTCCAGGATGTAGGCATAGATGTGTCAAAGACTACCATAAAGTCAAGACTACAACAGCACAACCTCAGAGGATTCACTGAAAGATGCAAACCACTGGTAAGACTCAAGAACAGAACAGCCAGATTAGAGTTTGCTGTAGAGTTCTGGAACAAGGTTTTGTGGACAAATGAGATGAGTATTAGCCTATTCCAAAGTAAATGGAAAGAGGAGAGTGTGGAGAAAGAAAGGAACTGCTCATGATCCAAAGCACCCCATCATGTGTGAAAAATAGTGGTATGACTGCCATTGGAACTGGCTGACTTGTCTTCATTGATGATGTGACTGCTGACGGCAGTAGCAGGATGAATTCTGAGGAGTAAAGAAACATCATATCTGCTCAGATCAAACTAAATGAAATCAAAACTCATTGGAAGGTGCTTCACCTTGCAGCAGGACAATGGCCCCAAACATACTTCTAGGCTGCCTTTACACTACCTGGTAAAAGTGACCCAATTCCGATTTTTTGCGGAATGTGGCACAGATCGGATATGTATTATGAACGTGTAAACAGGAAAAAAGCACATGGAATCGGATATTCTCAGATCCGTTTCAGGTCTCAATCATATGTGGAAATAAATCTGATATGAATCGGATATCTGCCAATGCGACTGCCATCTAAACGGACAGATCGGATATTCCCTGTCATTGTGATTCGCACGTCATTGAAAATGCGACGATCTTGTACTTTTTTGCATTTTAATGACGTATAACGTTACTTTCACGTGCACAACTCATAGAACTATATATTAACTAGAAAGGCAGAAGCCTTCTCAAAACGGCACCGTTTCCACGGCCCAAAGTTTTTTCTCTGATTGGCCAACGTGACCTGTCACGTGAAGGTGATCATTTTCTCCCTTTTCACAGAGTAATGGCTGCCGTTGTAACTCTAGTTAGCGACCATATACATGTATAGCGACGACTGGAAAGTTATGCTACCGAATAAAAAAGCTAAATGAAAGGTAACTTTGTTAGCTACCGTTAGCTAAGTTAGCTCGCAGTAGCAGCCAGAGGCCTAGAAAGGACATGCTATCACAAAAGCCTGTTGATAATACACCAATAGTAGCTCGATGCACATTTAAAAGAAAATAAGCCAGGTATAGCATAACGTTAGTTATACTTTAGAACACATTTGGCTAATCTTACCGTAACCCCCTCGAAACTGCAATGGACATAGCTAACGTTATTACGATAACCTTCCAATATCAACGTTATAGACTAGCTGCACTTTAGACCGCATAAACGGGCACAAGTGTCCGCTATGCATTAAGATAACTATATATATATATATATATATATATATATAATGTATGTTATATAGCCTGTGTCTATGTTCATAGACATCCTATATATAGCTACGCTGTATGTGTAGCCTACGTTATGTGGTGAGTGAATACATTTTTTCCTGGTTGGTTCAGTTCAACAAGTTACTATGACAAGGGTGATGCAGGAAAATAAACAGACCTAACAGCAAAGCATATTTGTGGTTAATGCTAATTTAGCTCAAGCAGGACGACGAAGAAGACAAGCAGGCTAACCTAACGTTGTCAAAAAAAGATTTCTTACCGTGAAAATATTTAATTTTTTCCCCCAGGGTTTCTGCGCTGTTATGGTTTTGAAAGCTCCGCGCTATAATTCAGGTTTGGCAAAACTGGTAGGCCTATGCAGTAACAACAATGCTATCACATATTTTATAACTCTAGAGATGTAGCTATACCTTGCCAAAAATCACAAGAGCATTATTCCCCTCAGATGGTACCGACCAACCCTACTGGCTCACGGACTACTAGGTGTACGAATTATATATTATAATTTTTGACGTAAAAAATTATACCTAACACATAAAAGAGAAAACCTCTGTATCTCTCTGTATGTCTGGTGCACAGCAGCCAGCAGATGGCACGCAATGTACCCACACGCACGCACGCATTAATTAGGTATAGGGCCGACTAAATAGCCAATTCAATTAGTGATTGTGTGCTCCAACGGGTATCAGAACTAGTCCATCTGATTATCAACTCATCACCCATGGTAAGGATAAGCCACAAATCAGCTGTGGAGACTGCCACCTACAAGTTCATAACAGTGTCATCTTCAGAGATATATGTAGGAAACTTCATCCGTACACAGAGGGATATTGAAGCTACAACATTATATCCTGACGATGTAGGACTATTCAGGAGGTTTGGGGGAGGGGCTAAAGCGCTTCAAAAACAGCATGTTATCTAACCCTAAGCCTCATATGACAACAATCCAGATGTATTTGGTAGGTAAAATAAGGTCTACACTAGTGCAAATCCAAACACATGACTGTGATTAGGAAAAACATCAATACCTTGAAGGATTTTTCCCACCAAATAAGCAAAAAAATCAAAAGACTTAATTTTATCCAGGCTGGAGTCTCAAAGGGTCTCAGAAACTACACCTCAAAGAGGCTCTAACCAGACAGAGGTGAAAATTAAACTTTGTCGTAGGACAAAACTAAAGACGTTTTTGGAAAGGCCTTGACCTGGAGAATAACGTTTGTCAATTATTTTGCCCTGACACCCCAGGGGACTCAGTAGCGCCCCCTAGAAGGGCAAAACTGGCCAAACTTCAAATGCTTCTAATTCTGGAACCAATGGACATATCGGGTAGATATTTAACAGGATGATTAACTAACTAGTCTTTCATAAATAATGTCAGAGCCAGCCTTCAAGCTCGAACAGAAGGGCCTGAATAAAACGTTTTATACTTAATCATTTGATACTTTGATGATTCAATTATATGATCAATTGGGATCTTAACTGATGCTATATTGAACATAAATTTTAAGCCCCAGGTCAATAGGATTAGTATTTTTTTCGTTATTGGTACTAATAGTTTAGAACTACAATTCCCCAAAAACCAGAGCTCTACGTAATGATGGCCTGTGAAAAGATGGCGCCGTCTGTAGTCCGTTTAGGGTTAGGGTTCGGATAATAAATATATAGCCTACGGCTAATCTGGGTCGCCCCATGTAGGGGACAGTATTAAAATGAATTGAGATTGTGGGATTTTGACCATATCCGACATAAACTGTTTGCTTTTTTTGTGACTGAATAAACCTTTCCACATGTTTTTTGTGTCCCTATTAACATATTTAGCGGTTATCGCCATCAACCAGTAGCTACTCAAAAGTCACTCGTCTGGTAAACAAATTCACTAGCCGGCTAGCTAGCTAACAACCGAAAAGTAGCATAGTAGCCAAGCCCACAGTAACACCTCTAAATTTCGTTCTATGTAGCACGAAAACAGTCTGAGAAATGCTAGCATTGAAAATGCATGGGTTTAAATTTCGTTCTGTGTAGCACGATAAAAGTCGGACAATCGTGCTCCGGGTGACGATTCAATAGATTCATTGTCGTGACTATGAGCATGAAAAAGCGTGAGACCGGGTTGATTTTTCACCTGTTAACATAACAAAGTGTAGGCTACCTTAACCTAAAGGCTAAGACCATTGTGCTATTGTGTGGTAAATTTATTAAACATCCTCACATAAATTTTTGGAAATACTGACTTATTTCTTTGTGATGGAGTTCATTTCACCCCTAGGGGAAATTATATTTTTCTAAATGCTATTTTACAGTCCCTTAAATACTGAATTCAGGGGAGGAGACGCTGCCTTTACGGGTTTTCCCTGCCCAATTCTGGCAGTTTCTCCAATCCTGGATTTGGCTTTTAACGGAACAGGGTTTTTTAATGAACTAAGTCAGGTTTTCAAAATGTATGTGATTATTTTTAAATTAAATTTGTAGCCATGACATTGTTCACCCAACGCCCTCTGCTCTTCTCCTCACCCCTGTCCCTTATCTTCCCTACAAACACCCCCCCCCCCCCCGCACATCTTGTCCTCTCCAGCCATGCCAACCCATGGCCTTCTTTGCGTATTTCTCCCCACGCTGGATGTAGCTAGTATGTACATTTTGGGGAAACAGTAATAAAAAGTTTCAATTAATTATAAAACTTGTTTTTTTATTGAAGGGTTCATTGTTTGCATATGTCATACAGTGGTATAAGGAGAAATTGCTAATTTTTTTTGATTATTTACATTTGACTAAATAATCAAATGTACACCATTCAAAATTATGAATCATGAATAAGGGAAACATTTTTATTCTTCGATATGCTGCGTTTCATTCACAGCAAGTTTAATCACCGTCTCCAACGTTGTCCTGGACGATAAGGGGAAAAAAACGTAGAGACGTTAGGAGTTTGTTATAGGACACAGCAAAGTTCAGCAGCCTGTCTCAGTTTAAAGCCCACTCACCACATCAAGGTGCAGGCTGAACGTGAGAACACAGGATAAGACGCACATCCACAAGACAAACCCTGACAAGACACATTACAATGACAAGGTCACATTAAGGAAAAATGTACACGTTTATGTGGGCTCTAAGTGGTAGCCTACTAGCAAAACTCATCCAGGGGTGTCTGTAAGCAAAGACACTTCGTTTATGCGCTGTTAAAAGTGCATTACCGTATCTGGTTTTGATGCGCAACTTCAGTTCCTCAATCCAGTTGATTTCTTTTGAGCGATGAGAGGATGCACACGTGTAAATCGACATACAAAAGCAACATAATAGTAAACGCAGCCACAATAACTTAATGTAATGGTATGTAAAACTACCATGTTCTATAGCCTAGATGGGCTATAGACAACGGGGAGCACTCGCTGTTCTTCGCAAACATTTACCGCATAGCCTACTGTGTCACGCGGTTACACAAAATAGGCTATTTCGAAAAATATAACCAGCTAATGACATGTTGGATCCACCAACCTTACCCTTATATTAAAACAAAGTTCTTTCCAGCCCGCTTTCCTGGGTCCAGCGCCTACCCCAGATCCACTCTAACCGTAGAGTGGATGTCGTGATTATTATAGTATTATGTGAAAAGCAAAACAATAAATACATAGATACAATCTTAAATGGGTCTATGATGCGATTACGTTCACATAATTAAATAACGATTATTGCATCTGCTTGTTTATTTTGTTTAATCCGTAACGTTAGTCTGTGGTATGGCTAGGCAGTAGCCTAGCTCCAGCGGTAACATTACATTACATCCGGACCGGTCCCTGACTCAAGATTTCCGTAAACCAGCCTTGCGCGGCTAGCTAATAGTGTGGTGTAACCATGTAACTGTAGCCTAAATAATTAGAAATCGCGACCACAGTGAAACTTGTCGCCTATTTTTCCAGGTATAGCCTCTCATGAATGTCTGTTATTGTTAGACTGTTAGAATGAACTATGGTGATCTTGTAGTGTTATCGTAACGTTAGACAGATTAATGACTAGGCTATAGGCCACGGATATCTTGTCGAAATACCTCAGCCTAACGTGAGCAAAACTGCAAATCCAGATAAACGAGCCACGAATAGTTACAAAAAATCTTTAATAACTGTCTTGTTAACTAGCGTTATTAACAAGCATAATACGCCGGGAGCCGGACAACATTTCTGTAGCCAACCCGATGTTGACCCGCTACCGTTAGCGTCTTGCTATCCGGGCGGCTTTTCAGACTTCAACACTAACATATTCACTGGGTGTGTTACTAATTAGTGTAATCTAACAACACCCATCTTGAGATATGAAGTATGACCTTAGAAATATTACACACGCGAAAGCATTTGAAAACCATTTCATTATTATGCACAAGATAGCTGGTAAGCGAACTTCATATAGCTACAGCAACGGAAGCAGTTAGCTGAATGCTCATAGCAAGTCAGCTAACCATAGAGTTCAATAGAGGTTGAGAGAATGGATTTGAGGCGAAAATGCCAATAGGCCTCCTCACGTGATTGCCCTGTGACGTAACTAAAATTACCACGTGACCATGTTCTTAACCAATCACAGTTCAGTGCGCTTGCTAAACACTCACCGATGAGTATTTTTAAATCATGGCTCTCTTTTTTCTGTGTAGGCTAAAAAAAATTTTAACCCAGGAAAAATGTAAAATGTGATTGCCTGCTTCTATTGACTACAATATTGTGAACTTTTGATACCTAGATTGCGCTGGGGCCACTATGTTGACTTTCACAACGCACCATTGGAAATACATGGCAGAGCTCATAATAATACTATTTCCGGGCCATGGCAGCCATCTTGCGGCGGTGCCATTGCGGAAGAACCCAAATTGAATAGGGCTGAATGGATCCACGTGACCACGTTTCCTTTCTAGTTAATATATATTTCTATGGCACAACTACTCTCCGGTGGAAAAAAAACGGCGCAAGTGAAATTATATATATATATATTTTGCGGACCTCTAAAGATGCTTCGGAAAGCAATTGCTTGAATTATTATTTCGGTCTCGTTTGCGTCCATTGCGAGAAAGTGCCGGCTGGTTGTTTACTTTCGTTTTTTCGTTTCGGTAACCAAACCCTCTTGTACGCATGCGGGTTGTTTCAAGTGTTAAGCAAGTGTAAACACAGGTATCGGATATGGGTCACTTTCAAAAGTAGATGTAAACAGGCGGTCAAAAAAATCGGATATAGGCTAAAAATCGGAACTGGGCATCAAGACCTGCAGTGTAAATGCGGCCCTAATGCTAATTTGTTTCTCCTGACTCATTTTCCTATTAAACTATGGAAAATAAGTCCAGAGAAACAACCCTTAAAGTGATCCATCCATATCTACTGCATTTCTGGCAGCAGAGTGATGGTTTGAGGCTTGATGACTTACAACCATTTAGCCACGATTCCCGTGTAATTTACAGCTTAATGTAGTCCCACCCCCAAATTCCCATAGAGATCCATTCAAATGCAGAGAGCTTATAGTACTGCTTGTAAGAGTACCTGAAAATAAGATATCAAGATTATTTTGATGTTGTTGTGTCACAGACATCAGGAAGTCATGGCATGCAAAGGATATGCGACCAAATATTAAATATCAAAAAGTATCAATATCAATTTCCTTCAAAAACATAAAAATGTCTCAGTGATTCCTGAAGTGAAAAACACAAAAACAAAAAAAACAAAAAGAAAACAAAAATCTAAAACTTGCAGCGCTGAAGTGCAAAATGCAAATATACAAAAAAGAAACACAAAAACTGAATCTTACCCCTCTGAAGTGCAAATGAGTGAAATCACACGCATAAGTAAAAAGGAGTGTGTCTCTGAAGTACAAGTGCAGAACGACCAAACAACATCTAGGCAGGGTGTGGTGTGTCAGCCTTTGTGTAACGTGAAGTATGGTGCTTTGATGCAATGTTAAGCAAAGCAAAGCAACCACGGGTTTAAGCCACACGTGAGATCCATCTTCCCTGAACCGTAGATCACCGTCTATAGGCCTACAGCCAATCAAGAAATTAGAGGGTGTGGTAGAAGTTGACAGGAGTTTTTCAGTTAGCTGTATGTTTCTGTTGTCAAACCTGCATGTTTACAAAACAATTAATATATCTACATGTTATGCCAGCTACCAGCAGCTAGGCCTACACTGTTTAAAATGCCTACTGGCTGTAGCCTAGGCTACTTACTGTCTGTCTGCGATGTCCTAAGGTGGCTACAGTTGCCTAGGGCCCTCCTAGGCTACATTCAGCGCGACAGTCCTTAAAGTGTTAAATCATAGGCTTCCGCGTTTTGATCTGGTTAAATATCAAAATATACCTAAAAATGTTTTTATATAGGCTACATATATATATATATATAATATACATTTTACATGTTAAATTTTGGATTGAGGATTGTATGTGGATATAGTGATGACAGCAGATTTCAGGCCAACTTTAAAAATAGCCTATACCTGCCACTAAAGTTTTCTGCATATAGCCTACCATGGCATTCTACATTCTCATCTTAATAAAATATTAATGTAGCTACAGTTAAATTACTCAAAAGCAGTAATATTACGATGGTACAAAAAGGGCAGCATAGATTTTGATATAGGCTAATCAGATCTAAAAGTGGTATGATTTACCACTTTATTCATTAGCTAGCTACGGGACTGCCGTGTTGGATGTAACCTGTTAGGCCTAGGCTACATTAGGACATCACAGAGAGTAATATAGGATAGGTAGGCCTATATAGCAACACCAGTAGGCTACTGACAGTGAGGCCTGTACAGGTAGGTATATTTTAAACCGTGTAGGCTAGCTGCCATTATCATAACTGGCATAACTTGTCAATATGTTTCTTAGTTTTCTGAACGTTTGACGACGGAAAGAAACGGCTAACTGAAAACTTCTGCCACACCCTCGCATTTCGCGATTGGCTGTTTAGACGGTGACTGTCATTACGGCCCAGGGAAGATGGATCTCACGTGCGGCATAAACCCGTGATTGCTTTGCTTTGCTTAACATTGCATCAAACAAAGCGCCGTTACAAAAAGGAATACGCCAAACCCCAGATTTAAGGTTACCGTAATTACTAAAATAAGAGCGATATAATAAACTAACAACTAAATTGTGGAACTACTTGACGATTTGAAGTGCAGTACAGCAATACATATAGGCCTACGCCAAAACAGTCAAAATCATAAAAATAAACGTGGTATGTAAAGAACATTGTAAATAATACAAAGTATTTCTATCCCGTTGTATATCTAACGAAAAGTATACTGCACCCTGTATCGTCATATTATGGTAACAGAATTGTCCCAGCCGGGGGTTTACCATATTTGGACTGAGAGAAATCATCACTTCACTTGTCTTTTTTTTAATCATCACTACAGTCAGCGTGGGGTTCTCGTATTGCTCATAAAGCTGAATAAGGAAGTGAGTCATGCGTTTAATCACTGACTGTAATAGTAGCCTACGTTTCCCCGCACAAGCCTTATACACAAATGCTAGAATAACGAAGAAGAAGAAGAAGCACATACAGCGAGGGAGCTATAACTAAACCGGTTGAAATTAGAAAATCAGCTCGAGTTTGCAGTACAACTAACCATTATCAATCATAGTGGATTTTTCGAGTGGAAGTGGAAAGCTCTAAGTGGTAAGTTAAACACACAGATGCTGTAATATTACTTTAGTTGTTACAGAGGGTGAATTAATGCGTTTTCCTATCGTTATAACTTGCTGAATGGGTCTCTAACTTTAGCTAGCCAACGTCAATGTATGTGATTGGGATTGAAAAGTAGCGTTAACAACGTGCTGAACTGAAGTTTTTGTAACGTTAAAATTGGTAAACGCTAAAATGCCCCTGAGAGGATTACGCAGTGATTCATATGCTATATTCTTTGTCTAAATAAGGTTAATTATTTAGGAATAACTTATTGAACTATTGATTAAGTGGATGAGCTCGACGTGGAAAGTGGTGGACTGTTTCACTATCGGTATTTAAAAGTGGTGGATTATGCTTCATTATCGGTATTTGTGACCCCCTCCTAACCATGTGGAATTTCCCTGATTCTCCTGAAAAACCAAGGATGTTCACACTTTCTATGAAACTGGCCTGCTAGTTAAGTAGCCTATTTCCCCCAGCTAGTTGGTACACTACAGCAGATGACAACAACAGCAACGTTAGCCAGTTAAACGTTAGCCCACTTTGTATACAGGGAGTTACATTTCCGTATTTACACTCACGACGACCGTTCTTTGCCAATACAATAGCTAAATGAACTTTGAGCTAAATTTATTAGCTTGATAACGCAGTGGATTCGCTTATTATTTGGCTAACGATAACATCCTTTGTCTTTCCAGTTTTTGCACGGTCTGGTAGTGCCTGTTGCGCAAATGTAACTTAGCAACAGTTTAAGTTGACTTGCTAAACTACCAAGTTAGTGAACTTCTGGAAAGCTTTATCGAATGCGCATGTGTTCATCTGTTGCATGCTAACCATGCTAACTCAGAAGTTTACCAATGCGATATTTAATTGGCTAACGTTACCTAGTATGTAGACAAGATCGTGTACGATCCAATCGAACCGACGTACTCTGTTATGTCAACACTTGCTAGAAAAACTTGCTTCCTCACTGAAGCGGCTTGTATTTTGCGTGGCCGGTACATATGCAAATAACGCTCCATATAAGAACATGGCCTAGATAAAACTGACATCGCTGTCCTTAAAAAGTGAGAGCTTTTTTTCTTACCTCGATATGATATTGCTATACATTGTTCGACTGACGTTCCAGTGCTCAGATGAAATTCAAAGGTTACAGGCTATGAGTCAGTGTCTGTGAGTGAGAGATGAGTCGGGTGTCTGGAGTTTCATCTGCTGTGCTGTCATCATCACCTTCCGCAAACCACTGTTTTTGATGCTGCGAGTGAGAGTGCTAATAATCGTGGTAGGTATTTACATCATGCCAGTTAGTAATACCAGCGACATTGTTGTTTAAACACTGAATCATCGGTGTGTAAACATGTAGCGTTAGGCTATACATTCAAGAATAATGTGAGACGAGTATTTGTTTATACCCCCCCCTTTCAGTGCGAAAGATGTATCGTAGGCCTACTTACCACTTGCACATCGAATGTGTTAATATGAAGGTCAGCATTGACGTCATGAAAAGTTCATTTTCAGTTATTTAACAGCAGTTTATCAGTGTATTATCCTGAACGTGACGTTACTTTGTTTTTCAAACATTTTTTCCCTGCAACTTTTTTTTCTGCAAATGAAGTGGGAATGCTAAATATGACATGCCTCATTTGAAATCTTACCTTGAAAGTTTTCACCCCACTACCCTAGGTGTAATTAACCCTACACAGCAGTTCAATAACGGATTAACAGCACGTGTTGTTCCTGATCCTTGTTGTTTATCCAGATATTGTATTCACAGTTTGTTGAAAAAATAAGAATTCCAGTGACGTGTTAGATGGGCAACATAACCTGGTGCTACTACTTAAAATATATGAAGGAAAGGTAGCCATCCAACTTTAAATACGCCAAATTTAGGTTATTAATTTGACTTTGGTCACAATGTGTGTCTGTTTACCCTAATGAAGGTAAGGTAACCATCAGTGAGACATAAATATCTACATCTCATATGCTTGAATTCAGGTTTTATTTGGTAATAACAGTGTGAAATATGAGATGTAACTTTAAATCTTGTGTAGTTTGAAAATCTCAGCAGTTATAAATTCCTTCTGCGCCCCCGAATATATAGAACACAATCAATGGTTGCGTGATTCTTGCACTAATGTCTTTACAATAAGTTGTCGTATTCATTTCTGTGACATCATGTTGACTTTTTGATCAAAGGGTGAAATCAAGATACAAGTTGAAGATTTTACGATGACCATTTAAAAGACATTGCTTGTGTACACAGTAAATGCAGATGCAAGAAGACGAATGGCATTGATATTGGCAACATTGGCGTTTTGTTGTGTCGGGGAAGTGAGGTTTAAGGAAAAATATGTTTATTTTTCTGAATCCAGCAGTTTTAACTCTCAACGCCCTAGTTAAAATGCCCAGCACTCTGAATACTGAACACATGCGGTATTGTGTGCTAAACCCCTCACTCAAGTGACTCAATCATACATTTAATTATATTTAATGGATTTGATTTAATTATTATTATTAAAAATGACAATCATCAATTAAATCGCCAAATTCGTTGATAGGTCAGTCGATCAGGTAACCTGGTGGATCAACCAACAAGTCAAAACAAAGTCTAAATCAGGTCTTTAGATTAAATAATTTTATTACAGGAAAAATCGTCAATTAGAGTAATGAATTGGAATCGAACATTCATTAATAAATGTAGGCCCACTGCTTATAATTTACAAAACGGAAGACATTAAAAACAGATGTTAAATTTTAATTACCAGAAAAGAGAGAGAGATCAACCAGAACTTGTCAGAATAATCAAATTTCAGCACAGGATGAATAAAATAAATGCCAGCTATAAAACTCAGCGGTCACGAGTTTACAAAACCAAAGAAAAAAACTTCTCTGTCTGTAGACTCCAGGAATTCTGCCGCGGTCCACTCACAGAACTTTCCCGCTCCACAGCCCCCGACTTAGTTTGCCAACAAAACAATAAAAGACCCAAGTAAGAAAAAAAGCGAAGCTTCTCCTTCGGCTCCATCATAAATACCTTTCTCCCCAAGTAGTGAGGACCTGTGCCCTGATTGGTTGATGTGAGGTAAAGTTTAGTAGGAGGGGGTAGGGGGTCAGATTCCTTTATGACCAGGACGGCTTATCCAATAGCTGACAAATTCACTTATTAATTAATGTGCACTTAGGTTGCTCAAAACAGGGCTAAGCATCATGAAATTATTATTAAAACATTCAGGGGTTTAACCTCTTTATAATGAGTCCAAACATCGGCATTCTAGTAGGTGATTCCACTCAACTATTGAGTACTTCATCAGAAAGGGACGTTTGCTCCTGCTTTTAACAACAGAAGTTGAATAATTTTAGTACAATCATTAAATCTGTGCAGTTGTGTGATCTTCAAATTAAGGCAAAATATTACCTTCATGTGAGAAGTAACACCCTGGCCTGTGCTTGAATCTGGAGCTGGGCCAAAAAGGTAAATCACAAACTGGCAGGCCTAACAACCATTACCTACATCAACCTTAAGACTTTCAATTGATGATTTCAATTGAATGTAACAGATTTGCATTCAAAATTTAAAATGGAAAGGGAGACCATGTGGCCATGTGGTATTCTCTGGCCACGCTAGGCCCCTTGATTCAATGAATATCTTTGTGTTCTGGTGTTTCTCCTCAACAGGAGACCAGACACCCTGACCACTTTAAGATTTATATCATAGATAAGCCAGCCCTCAGCCTGACTTAATTGCCTTTGTGCCTGTGGACTAAGGGGCAGAGAGAAACGCAGATTCTAGGTCAGGTCAGCAGAGCAGGCCTCTTGATAACCAAGTACTATTGAATGGACTATGAGCAAGTTTGCCACATCACATTATACATTCTCTATCGGAGGCCGTAATCTCAAAGCTACCTCTTCCTGGAAATGACACGTTGATTGTCACTGGTTTGCTTGTTGACCAAATTTAAGCAGCGTTTGCATAACTCAACTAACCAACATGTCACTTCCAGGAAGTGGTTCACAGCTGTGGGCTGTTTTTTTTTTTTTTTCGTCAATTTTTTGCAGGCTTGCAATATCTTGCAAAATAGCTGAATCTTTTGGTATGGTTACTGTAGTATGACTAAGTATTTGCAGTTCTCTGATTTTCTTTCATATCCTGCCGTGTCACCATCCATATAATAACAGACCATACCCGTGTTTGATTGGAAATAACTAGATAACAGCCAGGGTGTGTCTCTCTAATGGGCATATTTGTGTGATAAGTAGGCCTAATCTTTACCATGAATAAACAGTTTTAACAAGTTTCAGTCTCCTGTGGTGCACAGTTTCTCAGTAAGCTGTCCTTCTGATTTGAGGCTCCCATAGGTTTAGGTCCTTCTGTATGCAACACTCTCCGCACTGTGTTGGCTTGTTTTGAATTGTAATCAGTGGAAATATTTCACCCATCCTGAGATATTTCACATGCTGAGAACTGGTTTGCATGTCACCGCATTCTGCCTATGTTCAAGCAGAGGACTGCTGTTGATTTGCATCGCATTTGACTTTATTAAAAAAATGTACCGTACCCATATCTGTGTCACTGCAGTCGGCGATCAACAAAGGCCATCGCAGCCCAAGAAAACCATACTTTCGTAAAGTAGCACGTAACGTGCAGATTGCTTCTACGTTACAAAAGGACCTATGAAGTGTCAAGCTGAGCTTTTATAATAGCTTAATGTATACTGCACTATTCCAGCATTGCAGCTGAAAGTTCTTTACAGATATCGGGAAGTGAAACAGAGAGCGTGATGAAACAGTTCAGTTATATATGGAACCATTAGTTAAAAAAGAAAAAAAGACAAGTGAACGAACACAGTTGAAGCAACTACACTAAAAAGTTGCATAAACTTTACAGACAGTTTGAAAAATACATCCAAAGAAATGGATGTCTACACGCTTTGGGAAATGCCCCACTCTAGTCTTTTTAAATTTAATGTGCATGTTTTTGACAGCAGTGTTTGTCCCTTTGTAGGGTGAAATGAAGAAAGAAGTGACCGCCGGGGTGGAGTTCCTCAGACGCCTCGCCCATGAGCGCGCCGGCATTGATGAGACGAGGGCCAAGCAGTTTGCAGAGAAACTGAAAGACCTGCTCTGCGAGAAGTACGCCCACCACTGGTACCCTGACAACCCCAGTAAGGGGCAGGCTTTCAGGTAACCCCCGGAGAACGGAACAAAATGCAAACCCAGGCAGAGCGATGCACGCCTGCCCTTCTTTCGTTTGTCATCACTGAGCCATAAACAGCCTCTGTGGTTTTTTTTTTTTTTCTCCTGTGAATTGATTTTGACAGAATAACTGCAGTCGCGATGAAACCACAGTTAGGGACTGATTTAGCTTTGCCTGCTCTCACCTTATGTTATTTAACATACAATCTATTTATACAGCTGGATAGTTTCTGCAGCTGTGGTTAAGTACCTTGCTCGAGGGTACAATTGCAGTGCCCCACCTGGGAATCGATCGTACGACCTCCGGGATCTGCCTGCAGACCTCCACTGTCGGGCTTCAACGCCAGTACTGGCGTCAGTAGCCGACCAAGTAAACAGAAAGTTAAAGTGATATCGGACAGAAATCGACTGCAGGCACACTACGTACATTCCATTACATTGTATTCATTTGGCAGACGCTTTTATCCAAAGCGACGTGCAATAAGTACATACCCAAGGTCATTGACGCAACTACAAAACGGATCAGACAAAGCACATTCCTATCATAACGCAGCAGCTGCCCATAGTCATGAACATTGAGTATAGTACACACAGTAAGCTATGGCTAAGTCAGCAAGACATTTTAAACTATAAAATCAAACAAGAATTAAGGAAATAAGCGGGGGGGGGGGGGGGGGGCAGGAAACAAGTGCTATATGAAAGTGGTACTAGATTGGTAGGTCAGTAAAGGTGGAGTCTGAAGAGGTATGTCGCTCCCCAGATAGACTGTCGTCGTATTTTATTTGCTTTGGGTGCACTGTGGACTGTTTAAGTGCGTTTGGTAGTGGATGCTACCGGTTACCTTAGAGTTGCACTAGCATTAGCAACGTCTGTATGTCCAAAAGAAGGGACAGCATGGAATTAGCTGAAAATGGTTTCCATCAATCAACTACATCATGGATAAGTCGTAATTGAGACTTTATGTCCAAAATTCCGAACTATTCCGAGTCTACACCTCATATAGTGCTTTTGTCTCATAATGGATAACGTTAGGGGTTACTCTGGAGCACTGTAAGAGATGCTTTGTGTGTCTGGGCCCCGGGGCACTGTGACACGCGCTATATGCTGTCTCCCTCTCCCTGTAGGTGTATCAGGATAGACGGCAAGGGGCCCTGCGATGAGTCAGTGCTGAAGGCCTGCGCGGAAAGCAAGCTGAAGCCGTCCGAACTGGCCCTGCCCCAGGAGCTCACACTGTGGATCGACCCCTTGGATGTGTGCGCCAGGTGAGTCACTCTTTGAGTGTGTGTGTGTGTGTCATACGTATGAGACAGAGGGAACAATGCACCTGTGTATGACCACTCCCCCAGCCAGCTAATGCAGTGCATGTCTGCCCCCAGCTCATGGTGGGGGGGGGGGGGTGTCGGAGGAGAGAACGGGGAATACCATAATGCAGAAGAGAGGGAGAAAGAGAGTATGTGTGTGTGTGTGTGTGTACGTGTACATGCATAAAAATATATACTAGACTGAAATATACTGGGACTGAAAGTCTGTGAAGGTTACTTTTTGGAAGTGAGGAAAAACAAAGGAAAAACCGGTGGGGGGTGGGGGGGTGGGGGTGGGGGTGATGAATAGCCAGTGAAGGGGAGGTAAAGGTCACTGCCCTGAGCAACTTTTCCGTTAAATCACTGGGTGAAGTCCCCGGACACAGATGCAAATGCTAAAGTGCCTTTGCACTTTAGGGAAGACCATAACCGCAAACCGCAAAAACCTGTGTGAGGGGATAATAGGCCATGTTAATTCTTTTTAAAAAAAAATGTATTTAACGTTTATTTATTCAGGGAAAGCTAATTGAGAGAATAGCTCTCTTTTGCAATGGTGCCCTGAGTACAGAGAAAAAGCACCAAGAACTATACAGAGAGAAAATGTTCCACTTCAGATGTACATATGTTCATAAGACACAACAAGACAGTCAAAAACAAAAACAAAAGCAAGTACACTCTTCTGATGGCACATTATTCACCAAGAGTTTAAATTGCTCCAGAGAAATGAGTTTCTCTAATTCCAGTGACCTTTGCAGAGCATTCCACTTACAGTGCATCCGGAAAGTATTCACAGCGCTTCACTTTTTCCACATTTTGTTCTGTTACAGCCTTATTCCAAAATTGATTAAATTCATTTTTTCCCTCAAAATTCTACACACAACACCCCATAATGACAATGTGAAAAAAGTTTTTTTGAGATTTTTGCAAATTTATTAAAAATAAAAAACAAAAATTTCTCATTTACATAAGTATTCATACCCTTTGTTTTAACGTATTTTTAAAGTATCATATTTCATATTTGGTCGCATATCCTTTACATGCTGTTACTTCCTGAAGTCTGTGACCATCAACATCAAAAAACTGTCGATATCTTATTTTCAGGTACTGTTACAAGCGATACTATAACCTCTCTGCATTTGAATGGATCTCTATGGAAATTGGGGGGTGAGACTAGATTCAGCTGTAAATTACACTGGTACAGTATGGAACACATGGCTGGCTAAATGGCTGTAAGTTATCAAGGGTCTGAGCTATCAAACGAGCCCCAAACCATCACTCTGTTGCCAGATATGGAATGGAGTAGATGTGGATGGATCACTGCAAGGGTTATTTCTCCGGACTCATTTTCCTATAGAACTCTATGGGGAAAAAAGTCAGGAGAAACAACCCTTAAAGTGATCCATCCACATCTACTCCATATCTGGCAACAGAGTGATGGTTTGGGGCTCGTTTGATAACTGTATATGGACCATAAAATTCAAAAGCTGATTTTCCTAGTTCACTGTTAACATGTGGAATTTCCAAAAGTAGACTGTCCTGCGAGTGTGTACAAAAATTTGCTGTTTTGATTTTTAAAAGAGATGCAAGGAAAAAAGGTAACTTATTTATGAGTGCTTTGTAAACAAACAGTATGCAATGTTGCTCTCTTCGTACAGTAAGTGATGGCCACCCTACCTTCTAATATAGTATACAGTGATGTGTTCTAAATGTATCTCCTGTAATAAAACGAAGGGCACTATGGTAGACTGCATCCAGAGGTTTAAGAACAGAGACAGCTGAGTGCATGTAAAAAATAAGGTCCCCATAGTCTAAAACAGACAAAAACATTGCCTGTACAACTTGTTTTCTGCAATTGAAGGTAAAACTGTTAGGTGCTGGTGGGGGAAGGACCCAAACGCAGGCAGGAGTAAGGAAAAAACCGAAGTTTAATAAGGGCTAGGCAGCAATCCGAAGTAGAACAGGCAGGGGTCAAAACCGAGAGAGACAGGGCAACGGTACAAAACACAGTCCAAAAGAGTAGTCAAGGAACAGGCAGGGGTCAAACCGGGAAGGCACAGCAAAAGCACAAAATCAGGATCCAAAGTCAAAAGCCGGGGAGGCGTAGAAGGAACACAAAGAAAACAAAACCGACTGGATACAAAACAAAACAACAATAGGCAAAGGACTAGGGAAAACAAAAACTAGAAAACAGAATAAACTAACAACTCGGGCAGAAACTCGGAAAAAACAGATCGAAACACAGAAGCAGAATATACTAAGGAACTCGCGAAGAACACTGAAATGACAAGATTGCTCACAGGTGAGAACAGTGAGGGTTAACAGGGACCAATAAAACAATGACAGGGGAAACGTAAGACACGGACTGGAATGCACATAGACACAATGATAACAAACGGCCTGGAGTTAGCAGGTAAACAAGTGCACAGCTCAGATTAGAAAAACACGAAAGTGGACACATATGCAGAGAATGCGAAATCACAGATCGATGCAGGGATAGGATAACGAGAAGGGAAATGACAGCTGCAGGTAGAAACTCAAGATGAATTAGTAATGTTAGTAGTGAACTCTAGAACCCTAATGTTAGTAGGTTAGTATTATATACACATGTTAGTTTGTTAGCAGGTTAGTATTAAATCTAATCTAACAGTTAGTATGATTAGTACATTAGTATTATATACAAATATAAATAAAGTCAGAAGGAAGAAAACGAGATATACGAAATACAGAAGAAACTTGAATGTTCCCAAAATCACCCGAATAGTGCAATGACAAAGACAGGGGGTGGAATCTCAGAAACATGGAACGCGGACTGACAATCGCGAGGGAAAGAAAACAGGAAAAATAATAACAAATAAAGAAATAAGACAGACAGATTACAGGATCCTAACAAAAACAGGCTTTATGCCTATAAAAGAATCCTAATTAGTTTTTTCATTTCTTAGTTAATTCAGCGACATGCATTTTAAAAGATAACTTATCATCCGACCAGATTCCTAAATATTTATATGCTGATACCATTTGTATTGGGATCCCACTGAATGTATTAATGGTCACATCAGAAGGGTTAGGACTTTGGGTTCTTGAAAGTATCATGTATTTAGTAATTGATTAATTATTAATTGTGGTTGAGTTTACTTTCTCGGTGCACACCTCTTCTCTTACGGGGAGCTCCGCGAAAAAGCTGAACGCTCTTCCGTTTTTTTGCGCAGGGCGGGAGAGGGCTACCGTTACTTCACGGTCGCTCATTTTAAAGAGCACGGCGAGGTGGAGGAGGAGGAGGAGGAGCCTCTGAGAGACGGAGAGGCAGGGGCGGACACCGCGGGGAACCCGGACACCTCCGACTATCACTCAGCCAGCTCCGACGACTGTGGCTCTGAAGCCTCCAGCGACGCCGAGGAGGAAGGGAAAGAGGGAGGCGGCAAGGGAGCAATGAAAGGGGAGAAGAAAAAGAGAGTGGAGAAGGAGAAGGAGGGAGCCGCGCCTTTCGTAATCGCCATGAGGCCCAGACCCAGGGAGCGTCTTATATGCAGGAAACTCCAGGTAAATAAAATAAAATCTTAAGAATAAAAGGCAGATACTGCACCTGTGCAGTAAAAAATAGAGCACAGGCCTGTAGCGCTGGTCCTGGAGGGCCGCAGGGTCTGCTGGTTTTAGTTGTTTTTCAGCGTTTAGCTTACGTTTTAAGCACATCTTTCTGAAGGCAGAATTGTCTCTCTATACAACAGCACTGTTTAGTCGGACTCTACTTAAGAAATACAAACATTTTGGACTTTTTTAAGACCTTTAGCGTGTGCAAAAACCTTTAGCACACGCAAAACTAATAACATGACCAATGATTGGTCATGGTATTTGTTTCGCACCAATCATTGGTTGTGTTATTTGTTTTTCGGTCTTAAGGTCTTAGCAACTCAGGCCCTATATTTGTGGTTACTGTAGTGTGCTTAAGATAATCTACCAGCCAATAAAGATCCAATTTTAGAAAAGATGCCCATTTTTCTTGGTACCTGATGAGCCACAGGTGGGTCACATCGGCTAGCTACGTTACATCACAGTGCGTTGTTTCACATGTACTGTCAACACGGAACAAGACACCATGAGCAAGGGTTGGACACAATTCAGTAGAATTATACATAATATAATTATATATAATAGTACAGTAGTATAATATACAAGAGATATGAGACGCGTCTCCATCTCATACTTTTTCTTGTGTGAGCACATCTTGGCCGTCCATGGTCATCTCTGACTGCAAGCCATCTGTTTTAGGTCAGCGACACACAACCTCTTCCCATGTTAGCTTCTTGTATCTGTATTAACATATTTATTTGTATAGCATTCTTTCATACAGTGAATTGCAGCACACTGTGTTTCACCATGAAAACGACTAACTATACAGGAATACAAAAATTGTAGAATAAGTATCATAAAAATAGTAGTTAAAATAAAAGTAGAAAAGTAAAACAAAACGAAGTAAATAAAAACAAGATTAAAAACTGCCATAAAGAGAAATGTGATCAACCAACTGCCTTATTAAAAGTGTTTTTTGTTTTTGTTTTTACTGGCTACTAGCTCTTAACTTGATTTTAACTTGCTGTATGTTTGTTTGTCTATTCACAGTTCCCCAACCTCCAGTACTTCTACTGTCCGGCTCCCATGTGGCCCCAGTACAAGAAGAAGGGCCCCGTGTTCCTCTCCACTGTTTGTCCCCCTCCTCCGCCCCCCGTCCTGCAGTACTACGTTCTTCCGAAACAGCCCCCGCAGTTCATCGTTCCCCAGGCTACCCTGCAGCCCTGGGGCGCGGTGAAGGGCTAAGCCAGCGAATGTCTGAGAAGAGCAGGACCTCTTGTATGCTTGCTTACACTGTGATGCCACTTTTAGGGGATATGCCTTCAATATTTGACCAAATCTCGGTTCATATACAAATACCATTAATCGTTTTGGAGAGTATGTGACCAGCAGCATGGGGCTGGATACTTTTTGATCTCACACACATCACAACGTGCAATCTGTGATGCATGTTCCCCAATAGAGGCATTATCCTGTCAAGATATTATTCCATCTCAGCTGAAGTCTAATATATGAGTCTGTCTGCTTGTGTTAATACCCTTTTAACTGACTTAAATGTCCTAATAGTACCTCTTCCCTGCTGCACCAAATTGCCAAACTGGAATAGCAGAAATCACTGTACAAACCAATGATTCCTATGTAATGTGATTGCCAGCTGTCAATATTGCTTTTATATGTATAGTAGAGAAAATAGTGAGGATATATATATATATATATATAAATAAACCTAAACCAGCATTTTGTACAAAACTGTACAAAACTAAATTGCAAAATAGTGACAGCCTTTTTTATTTCAGTGTTGTCATTTCTTTAATCACCTACAGGGGGCATTGTGGTGACGGTGTATTTTTAAATTATTGATAGTTCCTTTCTCTTTTTTTTATTTCTACAGTTGTATTGTGTATTTATTTTTATTTTCAGTGAAGAATGTTTTTATTAATATATATCATACATTTATATATCTTTAACAGTCACTACTGTATTTGTATATCAGGGAAGCAATTCTACTCAGTGTGGTGAGGATTCCAATTATGTAAAAGTGTCATTTTTTATTTTTATACTGTCTTCTAATAAGTTCCAAGCAGTGAATCTGATACAATGAACGCGTTGATTTGCAAAATGCCATTTGAAACAAGTTTGCAATACTGCACTTTGTAAGGGGCTATCACTGCTTTTTAAAGCTGAGTTTATGATTAACTGTGCTGTCATGTCTTGTTGAAGAAAAACATGAGCTGTAATTTTTCTTTCTTTCTTTTGGTGCTCTTAGTACTTTTTAAAATAATTACAGGGTATGTCACTGCTTTCATTTTGCTTTCTGCCTGTTTTTACTACACATTTTATGAATTGTTCTGACTCATAGCAGCTGAGTTTAATTATTGATGCTTGCCTATTCATTATGTACAGCTTTTTCACGCCACTGATTTGTCTTGATATGTTACATCTATTTTTGTACAATGGGCAGCAATACCTTGAAAAGAAGCACAACTGAAAAAAATGTAAGTCACTGTGTTGTTTTTTTTTTTCATTATCACTGCATTTTCCCATCCCTAAAACAGAAATGTTTGTAGAAATGGTGCAGGTGCACACCTTGGGTGCGTCCCGATACTCGAAAAATGCACCCTCCTTTCCTCCACTACAACCTCCTCTCCTCCGTGCCCCGGAAACTGATCTGTCTTTTAATCTAATGTTGCTGATTACATCTTAATTAGGTATAAAATTTTGGTTGCATATTAACTCATGTCTCGGCGCGAACCGCAATGTCAGGTACATTGTATACTGTATATGCAAATACTTGTACTCAAAGTTTTTTATACTTCTGGGTAGGAGAGGAGTGGTAGTGGTGGAGTGGAGGAAAGGAGGTGGTGAGTGAAGAATATTGGGACGCACCCCGTATGTCTCCTGTGTGTTCTTCTGTAAAGGACCTGGAAGGGCACTACCATTTTACCCCTCACTAAGAACCAGGAAGTTAGTATTGCTACGGCTCGTTCTTGACTGGGACAGGCACACAAGCATATGAAATAATACATTATTGTCTTCCATCAGCAGACGATTTAGCTCAAAACTATTTTTCCTCTATCATTTTCATTCATAAGGCTGTGTGCCACACAAGGTAACTTACTGGTTGCTTTTTTTTTTTGTCTACATTTGTGTCTCAATCTTGTCTCAAGTTTAAAGTCTCGCCCCCTTCAGCTTATGTTTGTAAATCCGCTGAACTTTAAAATATTCAGGACCTCAATACAAAGATAAATATGGTGTAAACACATTTTTTTTTTTTGACGGTGTTTTTTTAAAATGGCATGAGATTGCCAGCGGCTGCCGTCAGCAGCCCTAACAGAGGAAGCCTTTCCGGAAGGATCCACATGGGGTCAACACGTCACACAAACCAAGGTCAGGATGTAATTCCTCTTCGCTTCCTCCAGAAGCACTAACCTGTGGTGTTTTTTTTTTTTTTTTTTTTTGGGGGGGGGGGGGGGGGGGGGGGGCTTCAGGCTGTCAGTAATGAGTTGTCCTATAGTAGTACATAATCAAAGATGGTCCTGTTTTGCCAGATAGTCAGTTATGCAATTCTGTGAAAATAGACACGTGAGTGAAAGAGAGGTAGACAGTCACATTTATAGTTTGAGGAAGTTGCACATGGTTTTTTTTTGTAGTCTTCATAGATTCATTCATTCATTCATTCAACCTTTATTTAGTTCTCGGGAAAAATCATTGAGGGTAGGCCCTCATTTCCGAAGATGCAACAATTTACAGTATTGTGTGTGTGTGTGTAATGTGTCTTTAGATTTGAATTTGTTTACGGAATTCGAAGGGCTTGGCATAGATCCAGTCATTGTATTGACAACGAGGCCTACTTAAAATGCATGGGGATTTCAAAAACACTGGTAGCTACCCTGCTTGACCAAAAAAGCAAATGCATTCAAGTGCAATCCAGTGCAATTGAAATGAGCTCTTTTCCTGGTACTGTGGGACTTGTTTTAGGTTTATAAAGATCTAAGTTGAAGTGGACTAACATTACTTTTATGCAGAGTGAAGCCTTGGATTCTGTAGAGGATTTTACGGTAAAGGAATCATGGATGCAAATTTTAAAAGTTTCAAAACGACAAAAAAATACATCATAACTTTTGATTGCCTTGTTTAAATCTAATGTTGAAGTATTCTTGAGTTGAATGAAGCTCTTTGCTACAAACGAGATAAAAGTGAAACCTGTCACTGAAAATGCGACATTCGCAAAGTGAAAAATCAATCACACACGCGTGGTCAAAGAATAGTCTAAATGTCTCTGGCACATTTACAGTATGTAGATGCATTCCCCTTCCTCTCCACAAGAGGTTCCCTTATGCTGAATGCGGCTGAATGTGACCCGACTGAGTTGAAGCTCAACAGTTATTGTACTGGCCATTTTGAGCAAGGGGACCTGAGATAGGCTTGATTTTGTTTTCCCTTATCCAGAAGCTCTTATCAACACAGGACTCTCTTTTCAAATTGATACGCACCAAGGCCATAGTATCGCTGGGGAAACAACAGTTCCGTTTCAAAACACCCTGGTACCTAAACCACAATCAGTGGCAATGGATCTCTGGCTTAGCTCCCAGCAAGTCATGGCCAAGTGTTCGTTTTCTGAGCATGTAGCGTTGCTGCTCGCGGAGAGTAGAGAGCGGCGAGGTTAACAGCCACAGAAAACGGCTGACAACCTGATTTATGCATTGGTGAAAGAAGTGTCACATATAGGATCCATGCATGCATTCAACAATGCATTGGTGTAATTCCTCCATGGCGTATTCGAAGATTTGGGAGTTGACAGTAAAGCCAAAATAATTTAACGCAAAACACAGATGTCTGGTGAGCAAATTTTAAAATAATCTTCAGAAAGATAGAACAGCTTTGCATGACTTTCAATGTGATGCAACAACATTAAATTTAGGCTATTAAACTTCAAAAAATACCTGAAAAACAAAGCCTATGCAGACATGCAATTTGCAGGTGACTGACCGTGCATCGACAGAACCTACAAGCTTCTAAAATTGCTGCTAACATAACAGGCGGAAAGGGAGAAAAAAAAACTTCCTGTAATGTTCTTAAGTATATTAGGGAGCACAATATTTTCTGTGTGTTTCCGCGATGTAGCCTAGCCTACAAAGGGAAAACACAACAGGGAGTAACGCACACGCACCGGCACATTCTCACTTAAGGCGACGCAAATAAGTACAGCGCGCATAAAGTAGGCTAGTGACAGTGCGCGCGCCGTTCTCGGGTTTGCTTGTGGTTTTCTGCCAAGCTTACAGTTAAGTCTCCAGTTCCATTTCTTTCATGACCGGCGGAGAGGAGGTGAAGGTGGGGAAAAGTTCACTTACCGTGCTATGCCTACCCGCAACCGGGGGAAGAGTACGGTCGGTGGGCAAGGAGGTCAAGGAGAGGACGAAGCAGCTGAAGACGACGACAAGGAAGCAGCAGAGGGGGAACCCGCGCGACCACGCAATGGAGATGACCGCCCGCAACCTGCACCCCAACTCCAAAGCGGATAGCAGAAATTGCGACGGTGCGGTTAATCGTAACGGCGGGGATACAACCGAGATCACTCTGCCGTTGAATCCACTGGGTAAAAGAATTGTCCCGATTGAAGGGAACAATCTCTATAGACTAAGAGACAGGAAGTTTTTACTGGAGGACAAGAAGCGACTATGTGCATGGGCACTGGGCATCGCGCTACTTGGGATTCTACTAATGATTGTACACACGGAGCTCTGCCCAGGCATATATCTACCGGTAGGTAAAGGTCAGAATTATTTTTGGGGAAAAAACAAAACAGTTTTAAGCATTCTAAATATGTGCAACAGCATCAGTTATACCGAGGCAAATCCCCTTCAAAATCCAATGCTTCAATATAAAGTTAAAATGTCTAGGGAACATCATAGGGGAAAATTAGGCTAATTGCCACCTACATTGTCAAGGGATAACTAAGTGAATTTTAATTTAAGTCGGCCTCATTAGGGAATTCAAGGTGTCACATTTGATATGTGTTCAATAAGAAGCTACATGCTTCCGCATGCTACAACTTCGAAGTTGACTGTTATTATATGTAAAGTTAAACAGCAATAGAGACAATTAATAATTCCATATTTATACCAAACAATATAAATATGAATATTAATTTCCCTCTTGTAACAGTATATGAAAAGGATGAGGTAATTATAAAATAAAGAATTAACACAAGATATCACACAACCTAAAATTAATTGTGTCTGATTGTTAATCTATAATCCGCTAACATAATCCAATTGTAGTGACAGCTAAATCTGGTTTAGGGGCAGTCCTGAACTGAATGTTAAACGATATAAGCCAATCCTACATTCTTAGATAGCGACAAAAGCAGGTGGGCAAACAGCACAACTGGAAGACAAGAGACACAAGTGTCTGACTGAAGCCTGGGGTGTAGCCTTAGGACAAACAGAGCAAAACCTTCCCACAATAACCTCTACTGTTAATATGTGTGTTTAAGGGTAGTGCCCCACCATGTGTTGAAATATGTGGAGAAAAGGAAAGAATTTTGAAATAGTCAAAATAAGTCTTAGTTCAAGGAACCAACTGGCTACACGCATTCTGTTCATACCGTTCAGAACAGGGACGTACAACTCTGTAACTGGGCAGTAACTGGGTTTGTTGTTATTTGGCTCTTAACTGCTCAAATAAAGTAGTTGATTATACAATTAACATACCTCACCTGATGTCTTGGGTCTGAATTGGTTGTTGATTTTCAGATGAAAACAAAATTAGCCAACCCTGTGGCTCTCCAGGACCTAGGGCAGTGATTCCCAAACTCGGTCCTCGGGGACCACTGTGTATGCTGGTTTTCGTTCCAGCCACAATTGCAATCCCAAAATCCTAACAAGCTGTTCATTTTTCTTAATTAGATGCTTTTCATGTTTAGAGGGATTATTTACCCTCTTAAGCCACATCATGCCAGAAATAGCTATGCATGCCATGAAGAATAAAAATTCCCATGTTCCTACTGTGCTTATTGGGCTGTTTTGCAAATAGGCAACATTTTTTAAAAACTGATAAAATTAAAGACTGGGGTGAATCAATTGGCTCCTAATTAGGTAGTTGAAAACATGAGCTTTTAAGTTCCCTCATCAAGTTTTTCTTAAATATATTAACACTGCAAGTTTGGCTTGTTATCATTTTCTTTGTCCTTTTTTCATTATTTATCAAATGGTTAGTTTTAGTGACCATATATCCACAATTTCACCAATTAGGAGCCTATTGATTCACCTCAGTCTTTAATTTTATTTAATAAAATAAAATGAATTTTGTCAGTTGCCCCTTTTTGTAATTATTTGCAATATAGCACAATGAGAATATTGTACTTTTATTATTCATGACATGCATAGCTATTGCTAACATAATGTGGCTTAAGAGGGTAAATAATCCCTCTAAATATGACAAACACCTAATTAAGAACAATTGACATCTTATTAAAATTCCGGGATTGCAATTGTGGTTGGAACGAAAACCAGCATACACAGTGGTCCCAGAGGACCGAGTTTGGGAACCACTGACCTAGGGGGTATACTACAAAGCAGGATTACTGAATTAGCTGGATAGCTGCACTGAGTAAAACCCGGAACAGCTCTTTATACTTCAGTCCATGTTCCAGATTTGGGAGGGTTCCAGGTTTTACTCAGTGCAGTTATCCAGCTAACTCTAATCCTGCTTCGTAGTATACCCCCCTGGGTTGCAGACCCCGGAATTAGAGGAAGGACTTGGCAAATGTTAATGAGAAATAAATGTGGATTTATGCCTCTTGAGGATTTGCATACTTGTGATATGTGGTATTGTACTATATACCTACAGCACACATGTAAGTAATAGTCAAATTGATCATTGGTAAAATATTAAGAAGATCATCTCAGATAGTTGTATGCCTTACTGGTAGCATGATGACAAGCATAACAAACAGTAGAACTATTAATATGAATATTTATCTAATAAATGATGGTCAGAATTAGAAAGCAAACAACTGATTTTGAATGGAAATTTATACAAAGACGGAACACACAATTACCACAGTATAATCTGTACAGAACGAGGGATTGTCAGTTTGTGGTTTATACTTACAAAACCGTTGGGTTTCAGTGATGAAAGTATTGTTTCTGTCTACCACTGTACACACTGTTCTAAGATACCCAAATTGCACCATCGACTGCCTGGCTGAGCATTTTATACTGACAAACTTGAATTTGTTCGTAAAGGGAGAGCATTGAATTGCCTTACAGTTGTGCAGTTTCAGACTTACTGTAATATCCAAATTAAACAAAATAGAAACAAGAAAGCTTATGGACCATTAATATTGTCCAACGGAGGAACTCTGTGTATGCACTTAGAGGGAGTGGAACAAAATCCTGCCAAAGTTCTTCAGCTCTACTTTCGTACATAATTTAAAAAATGATCAAGGTGTATGGATGGCACAGAGGTGACAGGATGAATTTGGTGAACCAGTGTTTCAGTCCATGTAAGGATGCCATGTTTAGCAGCTGATTGCTTCCAATTTTGTATATGTTATGTGGAATAATAGCCTGGATTCAATCAACGTTTGTCCTTAAGTTTAAGTTTACTCACATTTAAATGGAAGTGTTTGTTTTACCTTCACCCAGAAAAGTGGTCACCAAACTGTCATTGTGAAGGAAAATATGAATGCAAAAATGAATCAATTGTTTAATTGTATGTAAAAAAAAAAACACAGTTAAGAAACTAAAACAAATCTGTTGGGATCAAAATGATATAATGTAATCCAGTGTCTTTGTTATAATTACAATGATTTAATTTTAAGGGCAAAAAATATCATTATGTAATGTGAAAGCATTAAGTAAAAATCACTGTGATGCTAGTTTGGAGCAAGTAATAATTTAACGTGGGGGTCGGCAATCCTGGTCTTGGAGAACCACAGGCTCTGCTGTTTTTCTGTTCATCTTAAAATGAGCACCCAGTTCAGACAGTGTAATTAGCTGCTTAAATTAAAATAAATTGTGTGCTAAGTGACATACCCTGTGAACCCCTCAGGACAAGGTTTGGGGAACCTGGGTTGAAGATATGTTTGCCTACCCTGTTTGTATCTCTCCAACCACCATGAAACCATCTGCAACATTATCATTATAAACTTTATGAACGGTAGATGAATGCTAAGAACACGTTTGTCACCCATAACACACATTTGTAAGGATGATCGTTTACGATTCATTGCAATTACTGTAGCACAACATGGTTCTACATAATTTGTGGTTTATTATAAGGTTTAGAATAATTTACCAGTTTCATGAGTGGTTAAATACCCAACACTGCTGCATTTCCCTGTAAGCTTTCTAATTGAGCTACACATGCCATCCTTATAGCCGACTTCATAATTATCAGCAACGTAGGGACCCCCCTGGTTGCCATGCTACATCGCACAGTGCAACAGAGAAAAACATTTTCCTCTTCCAGGGAATGAAGCTCGACATCCCAGAGTAGATGTACTGCTGTCAAAACTGCAAATTGCTAATTCTATACGGAAAGCCAATATTTACAGTATATATAGGATAAATATTGAGAAGGACAGTTGTCATGGGCACAAAAAGTATGGAGGTGTGGTGCAATCTGGCAGAACTGTGCAAGCCGGAGATTGCTACAATATTTATATTGTATTTATATATATTTACATTTAATGACCTCAGATTCTGGCCTTCCAGAGTCCTGAATCTAAGAAAGGTCAGAAAAAATCAGTTTGATATGAACTGACCATGGGAAAATCCCACATGCCCATGCATCAGATGGTTCAGTTACCAAATTGACAAAATGAAGTTCAGTCCCTCCATGCTGTCCAGTGAGGTTTCCCTTACACCTGAGGTTGTTTCTTTCATTGATGCAAAACCTACAGGATCAAAAACAATGTGTCCCATACTTTGTCAATTGGTATTCATTTTTGGAGGATTTTTTTTGTCGGAATATTTTTTTTGGAAATTGTAAAGCTGTTTCAGTAAATGGCCCTTTGGCAAATTAGTCAATTAATTTCCCTGCTGATAAATGGCTTCCCTGTGTATTGTGTTGGCCTGACAGTGTAGTGAAGCAAAACCGTCTCTAGGAAAGCCCACTTTTTTAAACACAAGGTCAGGAATAAAAATGGGCTATTTAAAGCAGTTTCAACATTGTAATTCCCCTAAATGTCACTCAGATTGCCTAAAGTCAAGCCATAACTTTTGGATAACATTTGATGAACAGCTTGTTTTGAATGCATATTTACTTACTTAGATATTTAAAATTAATACAGTACCCTGCTGGTACTCATCCACCTACAACGCTGCATAGATTATTCTCAAATGACACAAACTCAGGACAAGAGTAGACAACTTTTTATGTGCTAATCTGTTTCCTGAGTTACCACGTGTCAGCACTGCGGATTCGCCAAGAGGATGTGTTTCTATAGTAAACTGATAACACATCCGTAAACTCCGTCTGTTGCTTCCATCTTCATTTTTTGTTTTGTTTTTCTTTTTGTGTTACACCTGCTGTTGTGTGCTAAATTTTAATTTGTTGCACAAGTATTTACGCATTTTGTCGTATTTATTGCATGGCCTGTTCAACTACAATTTATCATAGCCTACCAGTAAAATCTCTGTTCATCGTCGATCTCTGTAGATCGCCGCAACGCGTAATGAAAGTAGGCTAAAATAACTATTATGATAAATACGCAGGATACTTTCAGACCACCGCAATTAATTAGAAAAGCGTGTTATTATAGTCCTCTGTCGAGAACAGCGGAGCGCACGGCATCGCCATGTTGAAGGCTCGTCCTTCTCAACAGTCCAGTTGTTGCACAGGTGCAACAAATTAACTGCTTTCAAAAAAGCGGCTTCTTAAAATTACTCGTTTTCCTAAAGGAAAATATTACAAATCGAAGCTTGAATACGACAACAAGTAATGTGCCGTGATATTATGCAGCTTCAGATTAAGGTTACGCTTATGTGGAGAGTAATTGCCTTTGGATAAAAATAGACACGATGCAGATGCTAACAATGAAATTGTGGAAAACGCTATATTTTGCCAAGGTAGGCTACGTCACATAATACCACTTTGGTAAAAAAGTTTTAAGTCTTACAATATTAACTGCAATATGGAATCACAGACATTAAATGATCTCCCTGTTGCATAATGTCAGTCGCGTGCGTTGACGTCATGGCATTTCTGAGAACATCAGCATCATTTGGGTCAAGGCGGCGTCTAAGCGGTTATAATTAGGCTAAGGGTCTCCGTCTATAGGCATGAACGGTTAATTGCTGGTTACTTATCATTACACCAAAATTCATGCCTAGCGTGGAAGACAGCTTTGTAACTATGTACTTTAAAGTTAAACGGGCCACTCCTGAAATATTCATTACATTCATTTGGCAGACGCTTTTTATCCACAATAAGTGCAATATTCAGATTTACAATGAAGCCATTCCAAATCAAATCAATAACCACAACTATGTGGCCACAACTATTTGATTTTAACAAAAATGTTGTATACTTCTGCCAGAAAGGTCTAATCGAAGGTGATACATTGTGTTACAGTGATAATTAACAATAATGCCCCCCCCCCCCCCCCCCCCTGAAAACTGAATCTAAGGTTGACACTTTCTTACAGTAGCTGAAAGAATTGATGTGCTTTGTTTTTTTGTTTATTGTCTGGAATTTTAACAAAACATACTATGTTTCCTGGCAGCTTATATGGGGCTAGGAGTCATCTAAAATAACAATTTGTTTTTAAATTCTGTGTGATTTATGTATTATTCGTAGAGTAAAATTACAATAGAAACATTACAATACACTGTTCCATATGTAATCTATGGCGAATGTAAGATTTATGTTGTGCATTTATTTAATAAATAACATTGCTGTGATAGAAGTGTTAAAGGCAATAAAATGCATTACATCAAACATGTCAGTGTATAGACAAGTTAATCAAAGCGATGTTTGCATCAAATGTTTGACTACAATTCAAAACAATGTAAAGTTTTGCTGTTCTTTCTGGAGGATAAATATGTTTCTTTGGTGTGACTTTGGTGTGCATATATTGTCGCGGGACTTTTGGTGGATATTTGCAGGCAACATGCCAAATCTATTGTCAGCATATTCGTGCATATCAGTGTTTATCTTTTCTAACACGTAATTACATAGAAATGCACCACTGAAGTAACATGTACACAGGGTGTCTCATTGTGGCACTCTGTAAATTAATAGGTACTTGAAAATATAAAACAGGAAGCCAAGAAAGAGAGAAAAGCAATATGAAAGTGTTTTTTAAAAATAATAATAAATCCCTTGAACTGCCTTAATTGTTTTCCCTTTTCTTCCCCAGAGCTCAATCTATGCCTTTATCATCAAGTGCTTGATCAGCCTTTCCACGGGTTGTCTTCTCATTCTCATTGTGGCTTTCCATTATAAGGATGTCCGGGTGAGTAAACGTGGTGCCCACTTTTCACTGGCTTCATTTTTTAACTTGTAAACCGCCACCAATCATACCAATCTGGCCATGACGTGGGGTGAGGTAAACTGTTGGTAATCTAAAACATGCCGTCCAAATCTACAGGACAAAGTCAGGCTTGCAGAAGTCATTTTAATGTATCAGTAAGCATGTCTTACACATTCTGAAATTACACCCAATATTTTATTACTGTTCTTTAATAGCTAATCTGTATTTTACCACTATTTTACTACTTTCCTGGTGGAGTTCAGGTTAAATTTGCAGATGGCTTGGACACAAGCACATTTGACCTTTTCTCCAGGCGTTTCCTGGTTCTTGGTAGGAATTTTGACACGTGGTTGGACACACAGGTGGGGCTTCATTGGCTCGTTCAGACTGTGCAGTAATGGCAGAGACTATGTAAGCTCTAAAGCAGAGGTGTCAAACTCGTTCCATCGAGGGCCGAGTGTATGCAAGTTTTTGTTCTAACCATGCTCTACACCAGCTGATTCCACTAATTAGTTCACCTCCTTGGTTGAAGAGCTGAGCTAATTAGTGAAATCAGCTGGTGTAGGGCACAGTTGGAACAAAAACCTGCATACACTCGGCCCTCGATGGAATCAGTTTGACATCCCTGCTCTAAAGCAGGGGTTCTCAATCCTGGTCCTGGGGGACCCCTGTGTATGCTGGCTTTCGTTGCAACCGCAGTTGCAATCCCAGAATTTTAACAAGCTGTTAATTTTTCTTAATTAGGTGCTTGTCATGTTTGGAGGAATTATTCACCCTCTTAAGCCACATTATATCAGAAATAGCTATGGATGCCATGTAGAATAAACACCCCATGTTCACATTGTGCTATATTATTTAAAAAAGATAAGAAAATTATTTAACAGATCCATTTAAAGACTGATTTGAATCAATAGGCTCCTAATTGGTGAAAGTGTGGACACATGGCCACTAAAATTAACCATTTCGTAGATAATGAAGAATTCAAACACAAAGCAAATGATAACGAGCCAAACCTGCATTGTCTTAAGCTTAAAGAAAAAATTGAGTTAAACACATGTGTTCAACAACCTAATTAGGAGCCTATTGATTCACTTCACTCTTTCATTTGAGTGAAAATACATTATTTTGTAACCTTTTCTTATGTAATTGTTGCAATATAGCACAATAAGCACAATGTGAACATGGGGAGTTTGTTCTACATGGCATGCATAGCTATTTCTGACATAATGTGTCTTAAGTGGGCGAATAATTCCTCCAAACATGAAAAGCACCTAATTAAGAAAAATTAACAGCTTGTTAAAATTCTGGGATTGCAACTGCGGTTGCAACGAAAACCAGCATACACAGGGGTCCCCCAGGACCAGGATTGAGAACCCCTGCTCTAAAGGGTTCGAGCTCTGCCATAAAGCTGCTGTACAAGGACTCATACCCACACCCGCATACTATATCTGCAAAACCACTTACAACACAGATTCAGTATTACGTGTCCAGCACCTGGCAGTGGCATAGAAGCATGCCCTGGAGAACTGGCCAGGGGAGATTTAGAATGACTCAAGTAGCTTTGCGAGAGATGACTTATTTTCATCCTTGCCGTGCAATTTGTTGTTGTCTCCACACCAGGAGCCAGCGCCTCAGATCAAATGCTGAAACATAATACTGTGGATTCACGCTTTCCAACTGGAGGTACCCTACCTCGGCCTTCCACGTTTCAGATCGGCAGTGGCCGGTGTGAATAACAGGGAGGAGGTGGAAAGCAGGTTTCGGCAATTAACTCTTTCGCCGGTTGTATGCGGCCTAGTGGTAAAGAGACCATCTGAAGAGGCTCTGAGGCGAAGGCTGCTGATAGGAGCACTGAGGAGGTTCAGTGGTGGAAGGGTTATCTGGTCTGCCCACACGGTTCTTCTGATTCTATTGCCCCTGGAGAGCTGCTAGCGTGCCTATTTGCATAGGTTAACAACAAAGAGCGACATACAGCAATTTGTTTTTCTTCATAGCAGGATTTTACATCGCTATCTCTTTGACTTTTTATCAACTTTTCGTATTTGCTGCTGGTCTGTCAAGAGCCCTTTTTGTGTTAGCAGTCACTGTATGCATGCTACTGCTACTGTAGATGTCTGTGCAGCAAAGAAGGCACAGGATTTACAAAGAAAGAGGATGGACAGATAAGATGTGAAGAAATAAAGGTCATGTCGGTCATGCGCTGTGGCGCTATTCCCGCTTTACAAACACCCTCCTGTCTACCCTGCGCACCAGCGTGGGCAGGAGGATTGAGGTATTTGGCCTGTGCCCCATGCTGTCTTGAGTATCTAAATACATGTTCCTCAGCGACAGGGCCTGCCAACACATCACCTGTTCCTACACCCCCGCCCCCTCCGGTGGTCTACCATCCCACTGGATACTCAGGGAGCTCCTGTAGCCCCGACCCTGTTTATCTCTGTTAATTAGCAGTTTGATCCAACATTTTTTATTTTTTTTATTTCAGTAAAACGTCCACTCACATTCATAACTCCTTGGCTTAGCCATAAACCCTAATTTGTATTAGTAGATCCTGTCCACACAGACATACAGTCATTTGATTGGTTTGATTATGTTGACGGGGGGAGGGGTCAGCTCACCTTGTGTTTCACTTGTGAAAATCAGTTAATGATGGAAAGGTGATTATAAAAATTGGAGAAACTTGGATCTGGACAGGTACATTCCTGCCTCACTATTAGGAAGCAGTGTGAGAGCACATTCTCTGGCCACAGGCTGAAACAAGCGTGAATATTCTGTCATATTTCAAGGGTGTGTGTTTTTCTCCAAGGGTTCAGCACGGAAGGGCGTGACGCCCTTTCTACACTTAGGAAGTTTATTTGACCCAGTTTGATGAAAGTCTGGTGGTTAATTTAGTTTTTTTCTTTTGATACTAGAGGCTGGATATGCCTCATGCTTTTTCAGCAGGATGAATAATTTCTTAGATTTACTTTTTTAATTAAATGGCGCATAAATGTTTAAAGAGGCAGTTGTCTCTTTATATGCACTCGCCCATAGCAACTGTCAGTGGCTAGTTGCAGCTGCTGGGAGTGAAATGAGAGGCAGTGAGTCACATCTACAACACTGATCAAAGATTTGCTTGGAAATTAATCTCCTAACATAAGTTAATTTTAGCAGCATAAACTGACTTCGACTGAAACTACACACTAATAAGCCACAGTAACGCATTACTGATTAACCAGTAGGGAAACTTTAGCTAAAAAGCTAGCCACACTTTGTACGTACAGCGGCAAATCAAAGCTAAGAAAATGAAAAAGAGCTGTTTACTTAATTTTGAAAAAGAAAGTTGACACATGGTTCAGTCACTCTTTTCTGGAAGTTTTAATTTTGACAGCCTAGTACAAAAAGAACTGCATAATCAAATTCACTGTTTCAAATACAGTGTCGTTATTAGTTATTAGTTATTGTGATTTGCATGCTGGCAATCGACCAGTTTAGTAGATTAAGCAGTTCCTAGTTTTGTAAACGTGGCCAAAGCAGCTGACAAAATCATTTAATACGCTGGGAAAAAACCCGAGAACAAAGCCACACACAACCCTTTACAACACAATGCACTGCAAACTGCTGGTACTATAGCTAGAAAGTAAGGAAGGACAGCAAAATAGTACTGTGAGATAATAGTACTGTGAGTACCCCCTCTGGATGGTGCCATAGAAACAGTGCCGCAGGTTAAGGAAGGTACACTACACTGTAGATGGCACAGTCTTTCAGATGGGGCGTTGAACCTAGGTCCCTTTGTAAAGAATATTAGCCCAGGTGTCCTGGTGAAATTTCCTATATAAAAATATTTATTATTAGTAACCTTTATTTAACAAGGTTGATAAACTGACAGCTCCATTCTCTTTTGCAGTTGTGACCTGGTTAATCAAAGTGGGTATAGGAATCCATCTGGCCCAGATGGCTAGATCTGACCACGTAACCATCGCCCTAGATCAGGGCTGCCAAACCCTGTTCCTGGAGATCTACTGTCCTGTAGGTTTTCACTCCAACCTTAACAAAGCACACCTCATTCAACAGCTAGAGATCTGATTGAGCTGCTAATTAGTAGAATCAGGTGTGCCAAATTAGGGGTGAAATGAAAAGCTACAGGAGGGTAGATCTCCAGGAATAGGGTTGGGCAGCCCTGCCCTAGATCTTACTGGCTGCACAATCCCTTGTACTCCACTTACTGGCGATGCAATCCATTGCACTCTCTACCATTCCCCATGGCAAAAGAGAATCTTAGTTGAACTGATGCGGCTAAATAAGGGTAAAACGTACACACTGCAAAAAGTGTCTGTCTTAACAACCGCTTAGGAATTTTATATTGTGTTATGGTTGAAACAACGTTAAAAACCTTACTAACCTGACGTTAGTTTGAGGGTATGTGATGGTTGAAAGTGAAAGGTTTTTAAACGTTAGAATGGCTATGCTGCAGCTCAGTTAAACATTAAACATTTGGAATGACGTCTCAAATTGATGGCCAGTATATAACGTCAACTTTACGTTGTATGGTGGTTGAAAGTTTTTTAAACATTAAATTCACAACGTTAAAAATAGTATGTTGTATTGATGTTGCAATTTGATGGTCAATCTGTGACGTTGCATTTGTGAAGGTTGAAAATGAAAGTTTATTAAATGTTTTAATTTGACCGTCACCCTACAATGTTGGATTTATGTCCCATGATGGTTGAAAATGAAAGTTTATTGAACGGTAAGATCACAGTGTTGTGGCACCATACAAAATCAAACGTCATAATAATATTACAATTTGACGGGCAAACTCTGACATTGATTTTGCGTTCCATTATGGTGGGAAATGAAAGTTTCCTAAACGTTATAATAACATGGTTGCGGCTACCTGAGAAATAACACCCCAATCACAATATTACATAGACAACGTCAATACATCGTTTCTTGAGCCACGTTACCAGTCACATGTTGTTTCACCGTTAATAATACAACTTAAAGCCAACAGTGCTTGTTACTTAAAAAAGTACTTAAAAAGTAAACTTGGCATGACATCGCTTGTTGGAGGCTCATGGGTAGCCAATACACATCGTAGAGTAGGCTACTTGCTTTTATTTATTTTAATAATTTTTTTTATTTTTATTGAAGAGCTTGCCGAGATTCGAACTTTGATAGGCTGTAGGCTATTAGTTTTATATTAACACAAGCAATACCGCTGCGCCACCATGACTGCGTGGAAAGGCACATTGGCTGCTGTATACCCTTTCTTTAAAGTTATGGGCTGCGTCCCAATATTCTTCACTCCCCAGTCACCTCCCTTCCTCCACTCCCCCACTACCACGCCTCTCCTACCCGGAAGTATGCAAAACTGTCAGAACGTTTCGAGTACAAGTATTTGCATGTACAGTATACAATGTACCTGACATTGCGGTTTGCGTCGAGACATTAATTAATATGTAACTATTAATACGTAATTAAGATGTAATCAGCGACATTAGATTAAAACACAAAGATCCGTTTCCGGGGCACGGAGTAGAGGAGGTGGTAGTGGAGGAAGGGAGCGTGCATTTTTTTTACTATTGGGACGCACCCATCGTCTGATTGTTGTCTGGTAATAGCTGCACCTACGACGTGTTATTTTTGGCAAGCGCTGTAATATTGCATTAAGTTATGTTGGTGATATGAGCGTAAAGACAGCTGCATCTAAACAAAACAGGTAATTTCTAATAAAAGTGCGTGCCGGGTACTCCAATTTCTAGCTGTTTCAACCAATTGCATTAATTTTTATATTTTTAATGGAGAAACCACTGTGCATTGGTTGTTTGAAAGCTTAAATAATTTGACTTTGTATATTGTGTTAATGGCTAGTGTTCTGAATGCGATTTAAAAAGTTGACACACTTCTGTACAAGTCTAAAACTAACACTTGGCCAAATGCATTTCAATTATATAGGTAAATTTTATTTTATACATAATTAATTAATTTCTCAATCGTCCTGATAACATTACCTACCCGGAAGTATGCAAAACTGCCTGACCGTTTCGAGTACAAGTATTTGCATGTACAGTATACAATGTACCTGACATTGCGGTTTGCGTCGAGAGTCGAGACATTAATTAATATTTAACCATAAATATGTAATTAAGATGTAATCAGCAACATTAGATTAAAACACAAAGATCAGTTTCCGGGGCACGGAGTAGAGGAGGTGGTAGTGGAGGAAAGGAGGGTGCATGTTTCGATTACTGGGACGCACCCCAGGGCTGTGTCCGAATCAGAGCCCTATCTACTGGCTGCGTCCCAATATTCTTCACTCCCCACCTCCCTTCCTCCACTCCCCGACTACCACTCCTCTCCTACCTGGAAATATGCAAAACTGCCTGAACGTTTTGAGTAAAAGTATTTGCATGTACAGTATCCAATGTACATGACATTGTGGTTTGCGTCGAGACATTAATTAATATGTAAGCATTAATACGTAATTAAGATGTAATCAGCGACATTAGATTAAAACACAAAGATGCGTTTCCGGGGCACGGAGTAGAGGAGTGGTAGTGGAGGGGGAAAGGTGGCATTTTTCGACTATTGGGACGCACCCACTGTGTCCTGGCTAAACTCCCAACCCAGGCTCTTTCAATCTGCCACCTAATCATCCCCCAGTTTAATTGGCTGAAAAGTTCTTCTCTCCCTCTCCACCTCAGCTCAGGAAAACGTCAGCGCAGCTGTGCCTCATTTTTTTTAAACGAACCTTCACGTCATAGTTATGTCACCAAAATGTTTGTGTACTTCTTGAAAAGTGTGCTCCCGAATGTACCAGAGACCCTCCCCCAGGATCTCTGAATGTACTCAGCGAAACCCCGGAAGTAAGTGTGTCGTCCGGGTGTTTGAAGTATACTGAAAAACATTTGCATGCTCTACGACTTTCTCGTCCTATCTACTCACCAAGGCTACTCAACAGTGTGGAAGAGTGCTAATTCGGACCATAGACTGTATAAAAAGTTTCGGACACGGCCTACGTCTTTTTGTTCACGTTCATACATTGTCAAGATTCAGACGTTGTGGAAACCAGTTCTGATTCATGACTGATAAACAATCAAACAACCAGAAAACAGCGTTACATAGACAGTCGCATGGGGAAAAAATGCCTAAGGGGAAGTGTTTTAGTCTTGTAATGAGACTTAAAATCTTATTTGTTTTCCTATAAAGTGGAAAATATTAGCTTGTTTTAAGTTTTTGCAGTGCAGTTCAGCTCTCAGCGAGGTTCTTTAACCTGATCTTCACATATACAGTAGTTCACCTAAGATTTATATTCAAACCGTTCATCCTAACTGCAACAGCCGTGAGCTTTCTGTTAAACCCTGCAAAAAAAAAGTTAAGGTGAAAGTTAAGGACTAAAGAAATGTTTTTAGTGAAAGTTAAAGACTAAAGAATTGTTTTTAGTGAAATTAAAGACTAAAGAAATGTTTTTTAGTGAAAGTTAAAGACTAAAGAAATGTTTTTAGTGAAGGCTAAAGACTAAAGAAATGTTTTTAGTGAAAGTTAAAGACTAAAGAAGTGTTTTTAGTCAAAGTTAAAGAGTAAACAAAGAATGAAAAAAATGGATGTTCAAGATTTAGATAGGAATATGTTGAAATGGACGACATGTTGGCCTACCTCTGACTTGGACCCAAAATCGGCCATACCTTAAGGCCTTATCATGTCTCCTATGAAAGGGAACCAATCAATTTATTAACATTTATAGTTTATAACAAGCAAAATTTTTCAATGTTTAGAGAAAGGGTGCACATTTAAACATAGAGGCACATACAATGTTTAAGGTATTCTATGGGTGAAATATACTATTGCAAACTCTTGGAATGAACAAATAACCAATTTTCTTTCCCCTTTTGGCTTAACTTGGTTTAAGTACTGTCAAGGATTATTTTTTTTCTTCCACTTCTGTGGTCTATTTTCTCTCAGAGCTTAATCATATCGTAATTTTCTTGATTAGGCTTGACTACATGGCCAAACAATATGTGAACGCTAAAAGAATGCGTGCTGTTTAATGTGCACTGTTTAGCAGTCCGCAAAAAATATCCGCCTTACTATTTCCCAACCGCACTGTGGAAGTGTCGTAAGCAGGTCATAAGACGTCCCACCAGTGTTGCCATGTCCGCGGTTTTACAGCTAAATTGCGATACTTTCAAAGTGCAGTCACGGGTAAAAATTAAAAGTCGCAAAGCACGCACTTATTTTAAAAAGTAAAAACATGATGATTTATATTTAAAATACGTTGGTTTCGGTTAAAAATAGCCTATAATTTGGGCTAGTTTTGAGTCGCCATTTGGCTGCAAAATCTTACAAGATCTGGCAACTCTTGCGCTGCCATGTCACATGTTGTTTTTGTTGCATTTGAAGGAAAACGTCAGCGAAGCTGCGCCTCATTTTTAAAAAACGAACCTTCACGTCATAGTTATGTGACCAAAATGTTTGTGTACTTCTTGAAAAGTGTGCTCCCGAATGTACCAGAGACCCTCCCCCAGGATCTCTGAATGTACTCAGCGAAACCCCGGAAGTAAGTGTGTCGTCCGGGTGTTTGAAGTATACTGAAAAACATTTGCATGCTCTACGACTTTCTCGTCCTATCTACTCACCAAGGCTACTCAACAGTGTGGAAGAGTGCTAATTCGGACCATAGACTGTATAAAAAGTTTCGGACACGGCCTACGTCTTTTTGTTCACGTTCATACATTGTCAAGATTCAGACGTTGTGGAAACCAGTTCTGATTCATGACTGATAAACAATCAAACAACCAGAAAACAGCGTTACATAGACAGTCGCATGGGGAAAAAATGCCTAAGGGGAAGTGTTTTAGTCTTGTAATGAGACTTAAAATCTTATTTTTTTTCCTATAAAGTGGAAAATATTAGCTTGTTTTAAGTTTTTGCAGTGCAGTTCAACTCTCAGCGAGGTTCTTTAACCTGATCTTCACATATACAGTAGTTCACCCAAGATTTATATTCAAACCGTTCATCCTTACTGCAACAGCCGTGAGCTTTCTGTTAAACCCTGCAAAAAAAAAGTTAAGGTGAAAGTTAAGGACTAAAGAAATGTTTTTTAGTCAAAGTTAAAGACTAAAGAAATGTTTTTAGTCAAAGTTAAAGAGTAAACAAAGAATGAAAAACATGGATGAAGTATATACTGAGAACTACAACCTATGAAGCTCCCCTAAAGTGTTATCCTAAACCCTGAAATCCTTCTTTTTGCTGTTAAATGCAAACAAGTAGGCACCTGTGCTGTTTATGAAAAGTGAAAGTGAAATCTGGGAATGACTATCAATAAAAGTAAGTGACAGAATTCGCTGAAAGCGCTGTAAAAGGCAACGAGAGAAATTTTCTTTGTTACTGCATGCATGTAAATTGTGTTGCAATGCACCCTACAAATGTTCTGAACGTCTCCTTCCTCTTTCTCTGTGCTGTCTGACTTTCTAGCTAAGTTCAAGATTTAGATAGGAATATGTTGAAATGGACGACATGTTGGCCTACCTCTGACTTGGACCCAAAATCGGCCATACCTTAAGGCCTTATCATGTCTCCTATGAAAGGGAACCAATCAATTTATTAACATTTATAGTTTATAACAAGCAAAGTTTTTCAATGTTTAGAGAAAGGGTGCACATTTAAACATAGAGGCACATTCAATGTTTAAGGTATTCTATGGGTGAAATATACTATTGCAAACTCTTGGAATGAACAAATAACCAATTTTCTTTCCCCCTTTGGCTTAACTTGGTTTAAGTACTGTCAAGGATTTTTTTTTTTTCTTCCACTTCTGTGGTCTCTTTTCTCTCAGAGCTTAATCATATAGTAATTTTCTTGATTAAGCTTGACTACATGGTCAAACAATATGTGAACGCTAAAAGAATGCGTGCTGTTTAATGTGCACTGTTTAGCAGTCCGCGAAAAAATATCCGCCTTACTATTTTCCAACCGCACTGTGGAAGTGTTGTAAGCAGGTCATAAGACGTCCCACCAGTGTTGCCATGTCCGCAGTTTTACAGCTAAATTGCGATACTTTCAAAGTGCAGTCACGGGTAAAAATTAAAAGTCGCAAAGCACACAAGATTTTCCTTCCTCATGATGCCATCTATTTTATGAAGTGCACCAGTCCCTCCTGCAGCAAAGCACCCCCACAACATGATGCTGCTACCCCCGTGCTTCACGGTTGGGATGGTGTTCTTTGGCTTGCAAGCCTCACCCTTTTTCTTCCAAACATAATGATGGTCCATTATGGCCAAACAGTTCAATTTTTGTTTCATCAGACCAGAGGACATTTCTCCAAAAAGTAAGATCTTTGTCCCCATGTGCAGTTTCAGTCTGGCTTTTTTATGGCGGTTTTGGAGTAGTGGCTTCTTATTTGCTGAGCAGCCTTTCAGTTTAAGTCGATATAGGACTCGTTTTACTATGGATATAGATACTTTTGCACCTGTTCCCTCCAGAATCTTCAGAAGGTCCTTTGCTGTTGTTCTGGGATTGATTTGCACTTTTTGCACCAAAGCACATTCATCTCTAGGAGACAGAACGCGTTTCCTTCCTGAGCGGTATGACGGCTGCGTGGTCCCATGGTGTTTATACTTGCGTACTATTGTTTGTACAGACGAACATGGTACCTTCAGGCATTTGGAAATTTCTCCCTAGGATGAACCAGACTTGTGGAGGTCCACAATTTTCTTGGCTGAGTTCTTTTGATTGTCCTATGATGTCAAGCAAAGAGGCACTGAGTTTGAAGGTAGGCCTTAAAATACATCCACAGATACACCTCCACTTGACTCAAGTAATGTCAATTAGCCTATCAGAAGTTTCTAAAGCCTTGGCATCATTTTCCAAGTTGTTTAAAGGCACAGTCAACTTAGTGTATGTAAACTTCTGGCCCACTGGAATTGTGATGTAGTGAATTAAAGGTGAAATAATGTGTCTGTAAACAATTGTTGAAAAAAGTACTTGTGTCATGCATAAAGTAGATGTCCTAACTGACTTGCCAACACTATAGTTTACTAACATGAAATCTGTTGAGTGGTTAAAAATGAGTTTTAATGACTTCAACCTAAGTGTATGTAAACTTCAGACTTCAACTGTATATCTCTAAGGACAACCAACTGTGCCAGAAACATGTCAGGTTGATTTTATATTCCAGAAGAAAACTACACTTGAGTAAAACAACAAGCAGGTCAGTGGAGGAAAGCAGGCCCCATTTCCACAATATTAATTCAGGAACCAGCCGTTGAGTCACTATTAAAGGAATAATTCATCCAAAAAGTTAAAATAAATCCTATTTTTATGATAATACAAACATCCAGAGCACAATTTGTGTCATGGCCTTTTATAGATAGTGGTCCTAAAAGTTAGACAAATAACTCCTGGTGATGTAGGGAGGAACATCTTTCCTGCTTAAGTATATGTACATTGCCATTCACAATTAGTCATTATCTTTGCAATTTCAAAATCAAGGATATGTATATGTCCAGTATTCCTATCTTTTAGACTTTATATTGAAATAAATTATATGCAGTCATATCCATGTTTCCATTGCCTCAAGCTCCCATAGTGTAGGGAAAAATACATTTCCTGCTTCAGTGTTCTTGGGTGGTCACCTAACACAATCAGCCTTACTCAATGATCAAGGAGGGTTAGAAACAAAGCCTGGTGACGACGGCACCGCTAGGGTGTGAGACGGGAGTTAGCCAGCTTACCTAGGTGACAATAACCATTTGGTTCCCTCCCACACCACATACAATGTCCATTTGTTTGCCTGTCACCCAATCAGGGACAGGAACCTGCATTCTATGTCAGCATTTTTTTTCAGGTTTGGGGTATAAAGCTTGTACCACACACAACACTATTTTGTGATTGAACTGCCTTACTATTACCCGGTATCTTGTATCCTGTAATGAAGACTATTTTGCATTATAGTTAAATTGCTATTGACCTAAACCTTGGAACTCCGAGTTTTACTTTACAAAGGACAGAATTCCTACAATCTTGTATCCTGTAATGAAGACTATTTTGCATTATAATTAAATTGCTATTGACCTAAACCTTGGAACTCTAAACGTTTTTACTTTACAAAGGACAGAATTCCTACAATAGTTTATTGCAAAATCTCTTTCTATGATATCTGAGCTGTTTTTTTGAATTGAGGGAATTGTGTTACAATGCCAAATCCGAAGACCGGTTTGGCTGATCATCACAGAATTGTAAAAACATTTGATTTGAAGCTTTTGAAAATGAGCCAGGCTGTATTTGGTATTCTGTATATTGGTATTGCTACCATTAGTAAACATACGTAACGTGCATTTAATAAAATGAGGTGATTTTTTTCCTTTAAGGTTCAGCTTGGCAGTTGCTTCACCTATCGAATAATCTTTTCTTTTCATGTAAAAGGGTTTAGCTTCTGCCTTTGTCTGTCCCACTAAATTTCATATGGTCGACCGAAAGCTTCGTCCAAATGTTGAGTCTTAAAGGCAGTTAGAAGGGGGAATCTTCCTGTCAGGTCACATAAAAGGTTAACAATCCCGAATTAATGTTTGTCTCTCCTAGTACTGGTACAGAACGATTTCTACATTGATAGGAATGCCTATCCCTGATTGGCTTAGAGCTGGGAAATTTGAAACTTGGAGCTTGGAAACAATGCCAAGTTCATTCCCATTGGTTTGTTAGCACTTGATATGCTGATGTTGCCCTTGATTGATGTTCCCAGTTATAGGGAGTTCTCTCCTCAAGTCTTCATTCTGCAAGGGGGGTACTGCTCCTTTTGACATGCCAGGCATTACTTAACTTCTGTGGATGCTGGTGCTTGGCAGGAGGTCTGTGTTATGTTAAGACATGGGCAAAAATGCTGTTTTTCAGAGGAGCAGAAGGGAGAAGGTTATGTTGATGCATTGTCGTTAAAATTTCGTATTGATTTAGATAACGTGCCAAACACTTCTGTTTTCAGGCTGTCATTGTGTAACAGGTAAGATATGGCATGAGAAGACAAATTGAATAAAGAAGTTGGCCTTTTGCAGCCCTTTGTTTTTTCCCGCTCCTTTTAGTCAAGGAGCTTTGAAGTTGACCTTGGTCTGAAAGTGGTAGTTTTGTCATAGCCAATGTGAAATGGATAGTACCTACCACTTTCAGTTGTTCTACCACTTCCTCTTTTACTGCTGACTCCTCCCCCTTCCTTTTTTTATTCTCAGCTCTTCACTATCGACCACAATCAAGTGGACTGGCGCATCGCCATGACCAGCCATCGGGTGCTGGGCATCTCTTTGGAGCTGGTGGTCTGCGCCATTCACCCTATTGCAACCTACTGGGAGCCGGAGATGGGGACCCCAGGGCTGGCCGTTGACCAAGGCAAAGGAAAACAGGGCGGGGCGGAGGGCAACTCTTCCTCTGCCCCCCTCTGCTCTTCCATCCGAAATGGGTACGATCTCCTGGACCCAGTGCCCCTGGTTTCCTGCCTGATGTTCCTGCGCCTCTACCTGGTGCACAGGGCCATCCTCCTCCACAGCAAGGTGCTTCTCAGCGCCTCCTACAGGAGCATCGGCTCGCTCAACAACATCAACTTCACCTTCCGCTTTGTGCTCAAAGTGCTGATGAACAAGTACCCAGGCCGCACCCTGCTGGTCTTCATCATCTTCTTCTGGCTGAGCGCCTCATGGTTGCTCACGCTGTGCGAGAGGTACGAGCAACGACCTTAGCCAAAATGTCCATTTTGAGATGTCCTAACTCTTAGGTACTGTTAATGTTTTACAAAACAGTCTAGCCATTTTCAACAAAGAAAATTGTTGCTAATCAAAACTGTAACATCGTCATTAGGGCTGGGTATAGAACCTCTGTACTTTTCGAGCACCGACCGAATCATGTCCGTAGCACCCAGTATCGACAACTGTCCAGGCACTCGGTGCCAATTTTCAGTACTTCACAATATATTTAAAATATACTGCAGTATATTACATTTCCATAAGGGCTGATGGCATTTTTTTATCATGCACACACTAAATCATGCTTTATACAGTAATCATACTTTACACACTAAATCATGCTTCATACAGTAATCATTCTTTACACACTAAATCATGCTTCACACAGTAATCAGTCTTTACACACTAAATCATGCTTCACACAGTAATCAGTCTTTACACACTAAATCATGCTTCACACAGTAATCAGTCTTTACACACTAAATCATGCTTCACACAGTAATCAGTCTTTACACACTAAATCATGCTTCATACAGTAATCATTCTTTACACACTAAATCATGCTTCACACAGTAATCAGTCTTTACACACTAAATCATGCTTCACACAGTAATAAGTCTTTACACACTAAATCATGCTTCATACAGTAATCATTCTTTACACACTAAATCATGCTTTATACAGTAATCAGTCTTTACACACTAAATCATGCTTCACACAGTAATCAGTCTTTACACACTAAATCATGCTTCACACAGTAATCAGTCTTTACACACTAAATCATGCTTCACACAGTAATCAGTCTTTACACACTAAATCATGCTTCACACAGTAATCAGTCTTTACACACTAAATCATGCTTCACACAGTAATCAGTCTTTACACACTAAATCATGCTTCATACAGTAATCATTCTTTACACACTAAATCATGCTTCATACAGTAATCATTCTTTACACACTAAATCATGCTTTATACAGTAATCATACTTTACACACTAAATCATGCTTCATACAGTAATCATACTTTACACACTAAATCATGCTTCACACAGTAATCAGTCTTTACACACTAAATCATGCTTCATACAGTAATCATACTTTACACACTAAATCATGCTTCACACAGTAATCAGTCTTTACACACTAAATCATGCTTCACACAGTAATCAGTCTTTACACACTAAATCATACTTCATACAGTAATCATTCTTTACACACTAAATCATGTTTCACACAGTAATCATTCTTTACACACTAAATCATACTTCATACAGTAATCATTCTTTACACACTAAATCATGCTTTATACAGTAATCATACTTTACACACTAAATCATACTTCATACAGTAATCATTCTTTACACACTAAATCATGCTTCATACAGTAATCATTCTTTACACACTAAATCATGCTTCATACAGTAATCATTCTTTACACACTAAATCATGCTTCATACAGTAATCATTCTTTACACACTAAATCATACTTCATACAGTAATCATTCTTTACACACTAAATCATGCTTCATACAGTAATCATTCTTTACACACTAAATCATGCTTCATACAGTAATCATACTTTACACACTAAATCATGCTTCACACAGTAATCATTCTTTACACACTAAATCATACTTCATACAGTAATCATTCTTTACACACTAAATCATACTTCATACAGTAATCATTCTTTACACACTAAATCATGCTTCATACAGTAATCATTCTTTACACACTAAATCATGCTTCATACAGTAATCATACTTTACACACTAAATCATGCTTCACACAGTAATCATACTTTACACACTAAATCATGCTTCATACAGTAATCATTCTTTACACATTAAATCATGCTTCGTACAGTAATAATTTTTTTTACGTACTAAATCATGCTTCACACAGTAATCATACTTTACACACTAAATCATGCTTTATACAGTAATCATACTTTACACACTAAATCATGCTTTATACAGTAATCATACTTTACACACTAAATCATGCTTTATACAGTAATCATACTTTACACACTAAATCATGCTTTATACAGTAATCATACTTTACACACTAAATCATGCTTTATACAGTAATCATACTTTACACACTAAATCATGCTTTATACAGTAATCATACTTTACACACTAAATCATACTTCATACAGTAATCATTCTTTACACACTAAATCATGTTTCATACAGTAATCATTCTTTACACACTAAATCATGTTTCACACAGTAATCATACTTTACACACTAAATCATGCTTCATAGAGTAATCATTGTTTACACACTAAATCATGTTTCATACAGTAATCATTGTTTACACACTAAATCATGTTTCATACAGTAATCATACTTTACACACTAAATCATGCATCAGACATACTTTTTTTGCATGTGCGTTCCTCAACATAGTACTGTAAGGTTGCATAACAACCTCTCACAACCAAATGCTTTCATCAGGAATTGAATTTATCAGGAATTGAACTAAATTCAAATTGCAAGAGTAGCAAGAGTAGTAGAGTAGTTGGTCAAAACGATGTGCCCCTCCAGACACAAACACAAACACACACACATACACGCAAGGAAAAAGCCATTCCAATGCTGATATCAAATGGAATTGATCTCAACATCACGTTTGGTTGCTATCCTGTAAGTTATTGGTGGAAACAGGGTTATAAAAATTTTGGTAAGACAGATTGCAAGGCATCCACATATTAGTGCCAATCAAGAAGAAACTATTGTTATTTTAATAACCCTTGGTGGACAGTATCCCCAATTCTGATCAGGAATCAGCTTCTGTAGCCCCAAGCCTGTATTCAATCCATGTTGAATCCTTATGATAGACTTACTCAAGTGCAATAAGTACGTGCTCTTTTCTTCTCAGGGATTGGCAGATACATTTTATTTTATTTATTGGTTAGCTTGCCAAATTGTGTATACCCTAAGGGAAATTAGCTAAAAGTACATTCTGCATGGACATCAGGAAGTTTTTCTTTTTAACACTGAAAAATAGGTCACGCAGCGGTGGCAGAGACCCTTGGGGTATTCTATTACAGGCTCAACGCAGTTGCTGGGTAGTTTATAGGTGTCTGATGAGCTGAGATATGCTGTTCTCATCATTATGTATTTTTGTGTTTCATTCTCTCCCCTTGCAGGCAGATCCAGGAGGAAACAGGTCACATGCTAACTGCACTGTGGCTCGTTTCCATCACATTTCTCACAGTGGGTTATGGGGACGTGTCCCCCAAAACTTTATGCGCGAAGATGGTGTGCCTGTTCACCGGAGTCATGGTAATTTGTCCCTCTTGCGATGTCACAGAGAATAACGCAGCTCTTGAACAGGTGTATCCTATTCATGGCTGGATGCTCTTGTGTTGCCCCGCCAGGCTTATCGTGATTGGCCGTTTGCCCTCCGCTTTCTTCCACCATTCCGTCGACCTGAACCTCAATTTAATTGGCGAGGAAACACGAGAAAAGCACTCTTTTAAGTCCCAATCATCTGTGTTACTTTAGTGTTTGGAATGATGAAATTAAATGATTTCAAAGCATTCCTTAGCTGGTGCAAAGTATCAGGTACTCTTGAAACCAATAATTGGCCTGGCCATAGGAATATTATCTGCGCTCCTGGGAACGTTCCTGCGACATTCTTCGGTGTGCCTTGCAGTGGCTCTGATACTGCCCTCTTGGCATTGCTTCCAGCTGTTCCTTTACGGTTCTATTTGCTACTGTGTTGCATACAGGGGCACTGCACTGCAAAAAATGTCTGTCTTATCAAGTGTTTTAGTCTTGTAATGAGACTTAAAATCATATTTTTTTCCCTCAAATAAAGGAGTCTAAATATGAGATTAAAATGCTTGTTAAGAGTTGTTTTTTTGCAGTGTACGTACATTGCATTTTAATCTCATATTTAGACTTTAGAATCTTATTACTAAATAAAACAAACTATCTGCCAGTGGGGTGAGATATTTTTACTCATTTCAAGATTTGCCAATGGGATAAGATAATTCAAGTAATATTAGCTTGTTTTCAAGTAAAAAGTAACTTAAAACAAGCTAATATTTTCCACTTTTGAGGGGAAAAAATATGATTTTAAGTCTCATTACAAGACTAAAACACTTGTTAAGACACATTTTTTGCAGTGTGGGCTTAACAATTTGAGTCATTTGAGTTTTTGGCCTTTTTCTCATTCAGGAACTGATGGGGGGGGGGGGGGGGGCACACACCGCCCTGATACAGTGGAAAACAAGCCTTCACTACTCTTCCTCTCCTTCTGCTTTTATAAGTGTTCTCCCCCCATTTTTTTTAAAGGGGAAAAAATTTCCAGCCATTTCCATTTTTAGGTGGTTTATAGCATTTGGATATCAGCCTTAGGAGGGCATGCCAACCTGTGCCCATGCACCCCACCCCCCCCCACCCACCCACCCCCCCTATTCATAAGCCGCAGGTTTATGAAGGTAAATGTTTCTTCAATGCCTCAATTCTTTACTAGTGCTCACATCTGTTTGTTTATTAAATCATATAGCACCAATACCATTTCTTGTGAGTTGCTGTTGCTATTTCAACAGAGCGATACTGTAAGTCAACAGTTTTGATCGTCTTTAGGCTCTCCCATCATCCACAGTATCCGACCTGTATTCATGAAGCAATGTGGTCTGCTGTGTAAAGATGGACTTTGCGTTCCACGTAACACCCGTGGGCTGAAGAAGAGGCTATTAGAGTGCTATAGTCATGGGGAGAAATGAAAAACAATAGCAAAAAGGAGACGGTGAATGATTAACTGATTCAGCATGGCATTTTCACTGTTGGTGGCGCCCACACCCCAGATTTGTAAGTTACATTGAATGAAAGTTGGTTGATTGCGCTCTATATCTTACTTTCTCCCTCTCTTTTTCTACTGCTGACAGAAAGGAGGAAAGGTAAAAGATGTCAAAGTTCTGAATATGACCTGAAATATTCCAGTATTCTAAAACACCACACTTTATGTTTCTACCGTTGGTTAATGGTTTTAGCCGAAGGGGAAGTTTAAAAAAAATTTTTTTTTTTTAAATTCTGTTGTGTAATCCAGTACCGTTCATGTTATCGTCTTCATACAATACAAGTCTTCACAGAAATGAGTGAAAAACTATTTGAAGCATGCACGATTTATATCAAGTTATGGGTATGAAAGCATATTAGTCACTACCATAAAATACACAAATCTCTTGTGCAAATGTTACAAATAAATTGATCAGGTTCCTGCGCAATCTTGACATGTTTTTGTGCAAGTCATCATGAACCAGGATGTGGATGTTGTGTAAACAGTGGTTTTTTTTTTGTCATTTGTACATTTCTAAGTTCCTCAACTGTTGCCAGTAATGTAATGTCATAGCAGGTAAACCATCATAGTTTTGCACTTGTTTTTTTATTTTTTTGATATTACCCTCAATGTCTAATATAATATAGTGTCTTAAAAGAAAACCTAATAACGGGTCCCTCCCAAAAGATACATAACTGGACAAAAATAGGCGAAGTTCTATTTTCTTTTTAGGATTTTGTTCTACCCTACCCATTCTTAGAATAATGTCACTGGCAGGACCCGGTTCTCTTTCCAAGCTCAATGACAATGAAAAGATTACAGTGTTTAACACAGACGGGGAGGTGCACGAGAGAGGCCATTTAACCAAATGGGGCCCTAAGGACTCCTATAATCTTTGATTCCAGGGAGTGGCCTGCACTGCCATGCTAGTGGCAGTCGTGGACAAAGCAGCTTGCGTTGAACAAAGGGGAGAAGCATGTGCATTACTTCATGATGGACATCCAGATCTCCAAACGGGTAAGTCAAGGCAGAAGTCCTTTATCAATAATGCATTTACGTTAGGGATAGGTAGGTTCACCCGGGCCTGGGGTGTGACAAATTCTTCTAATTTACTTTATGTAGAAATCATTACATTTTTATGCTCAAAAATTTATAATAAAAATTTATCAGCAGAAAATATTTTTTTAAAACAAGTATCATTTCCTAAAATATCGATGTCAAAATTGGGACCCTTGTTTCAGTACTTTTGTGCACTTTCCCTTTCCCAAGGATAATGGTTAATTGGCAAAAAAGTTCTGTAAGCAATCTTTTCCAATATTTTTGAGCATAAAATATCGCTCAGTCATGTTTCTTATTTTTCTCTGCAATGGGGCTTTTCTGCTGGATAAATAAAGGTTAAATAAATAAATAAATAAATAAATAAATGTGGAAAAAAGTTTGGAACAGTAGGACCATGGTTACTGTTCTGCTTGAATTCATGGACCTCTAAGTTTGGAAATATCTTTCAGGATGGACATACTGATTGCTGCCAAATCGGTAAAAAAAAAATTCAAAAACATAATAAATAATGAAATCCAGGGGGAAAAAAACGCCTTTAGCAAAATATCAATCAGCCCAACATTATGCCCGAGAGAGGCGTAGTCCCACAGAGATGGTGCTTCACATTGCAGAAGAAAAACAATAAGTATGACCAATAGGATGAGGTGTCCTGGCTGGGAAACGGCAATATTTTCCGTGTGGCACGCGTGCTCCGGTTGGGTGTCTTTTTATAATATTATTTTTCCCTTAAATAGGGCATTCCAGAGGGCATGGTAGTGTGGGAAAAGGGCTGGGGTGGTGCTGGAAGGGGAGGGTGAGTGCTGGCACATCTCTTTATAGCTTCACAAAGGCGTCAGAAGGAGGAAACAATAGTGTCTGTGTCAGGGAAAAGGACTTGTTTCTCTGTCCTGTACTGAGTTGGGTCAGAAGGAAGCTGAACGCGTTGATGTGTGCGTGCGCGCTTGTGCGTGTGTGTGTGTGTGTGTGTGTGTGTGTGTGTGCGCACATGTTGCCGTAAGGGAGGAGGCTGGGGGGGGGGGGGGGGGGGCACACTGTTGTGAGCTCCAACAGGATCCATCTGTTTGCTTATCTGGAGGAAGGAGGAGAGCACTGAAAATAAACGTTCATTGCGGAAGATGCTATCACATTTTCCATTCATGAAAATAGAAGGAGGCGATCGCGTGGCCCTCTCATCAAGCTGGCATTAGCTGAAGGCAGGACTCCACCTGACTGAGCGAGAGTCCAATCCACACGCATGCCTTTATCTTATCACCCCTCACCTGCCCAGTATTCCCAACTGAAATGGTCGAGCAATTCCCTATGCCAAAAGCACAATGGTTAGGAAAACCATTGCTGCAGTCAGAAGACATGAAATGGCGTGTGAGTACCCGTGAGGGACAGGTGCCGTCACGCCACAGTTATGGTGAGCGGCGCGTTTGTAGTGCAGCGCTTCCCAAACGTTTCCCTGACAACCGCAGGCCCCTTTAAGCCGGAGGGTGAAGGCTGCCGGCGATGGTCACATCCTGCCGCAGGGAGCATCCTTGTGTGTCCACCCCCCACCCCCCCTGACCCCCCCCTCCTCCCCAGTCGCTGTCCGTCGCAGTCTGTGATTTATGCTGGCGGGAACAGGGGAAGACATCTGCACAAGTCTCCCGGAGGCTGACTAATAATAATATTCTTATTAATAGTGAAAATGACATCACGAGGGGCAGGGGCAACCTGGTTATGCCGGGCATAATGGTGTCCTCGTTTGGATCCAGGGCAATGCTAGGATGAAAAACAACAGGAAACGTGGGAGATTATTTATGACCTATATAGTTGTTCTGACCCATATATAGCTTGATGTTGGCAGTGCTTATGCTTTGTGTTTGTGGTGAAATAATGTGTTTAGCCACTTGCTACTGAACTGCATACATTTAATTTATTAATTTATTATTGAATGAATAAGTAATACCAATTAATTATTTCACTTCACAATGCATCCATTCCAACACATTCCCACTTGAATTGGAGCAAAAAAGTCCCATGGACAACATTGTGATTAGGTGCAATTTAAAGTGTTTCTTTTGAAGAGTTGAATGAACTGAAAAGCTGTCCATGGACAATTCCTTGCTCCAAGTCAAGTGGTTAAAGTGGGTATAACCAAGGATTTTCACAAAGTTACCATCTGCAAACACCAAATTTTCTATAAAACATTATTTTGTGTTCTAGCCGTGAATTCATGTTTTCTAGGAAGAATTTGGCAAGTGTTTGCAAATGAACTCTGGGAAAGTGCTTGGCTGGACATGCTGCACCTAGCACATGTTGGGTGTGTCCCAATATTCTTCACTTCCCACCTCCTTACCTCCACTCCCCCACTACCACCATGGCGTGGGACGCACATGTTAAGTGAACAGGCCCTCACTAGCCTAGGCCCGTTAGTGAATGCAGGCCATGCGTATGTGTTGCAGCTCCGCCATGCGGCGGCCAACGTGCTGAGGGAGTGTTGGCTCCTACATCGCGCCAATCGCAAGAAGCAGGACCGTGCCGAACACCGGCGACACCAGAGAAGCCTGCTGGAGGCCATCCGAAAGTGAGTGTGTGTGTGTGTGTGTGTGTGTGTTTGCCCTTGAATGTAAGGCAGCATACACCTGTATCCAGGGCCGGGCAAAATACAATAACATGTATCTTGTATCTTCTCAAATTATAAATACCTCCTAAATAAGTGAACTTATAAACTACAGTGAAAATGTTGGAGGTGTAGATTGCATTCCAGGTGGCAAAGAGGCGTAAATGATGCACTCATATACTCAGGTACAGGCAAATACATATTGAGTATGAGTAAGTATGAGTGAGTGCTTATTTCTTAACAGTTAAGAAAGCACAACGCTCACTCACACTTGAAATATGTATTTGCCTGTACCTGGGTATATGGGTGGGTGGCATCTTTGGAGCTGTGTCTCATCTCAGTTTGATTGATTTATCCTCTCTTGCTTCCAAAGTGATGCATTCAAATACTGCCCAACACTGCCTGTATTCAATAGCAGTCATTCCCAGGTATGCTACCGGAGCACTAAATTGGTCATTTAGAGCAGCTGATTACCCGGTTGCCCCACTGGCGTATTACTAATTACTGGTATTACATCCTTTAGAGCAGGGGGTAAACTACAAAGCAGGATTACTGAGTTAGCTGGATAAGTGCACTATGTAAAACCCAGAACAGCTCTTTTTACTTCAGTCCATGTTCCAGATTTGATAGGGTTCCGGGTTTTACTCGGTGCAACTACCGGCTAACTCAGAAATCCTGCTTCGTTGTAAACCCCCTGCTCTAAAGGATGTTGCTAAGATCAAAGACACAGAGGTTGGTGTTAGGTTGGAACAACACCGCCAGTGTCTTAGCCCTCTTTAACGTAACTCCTCCTTGGTTCTGCTCCCAGTTAGTCAACCATTGCAAAGTAAGCCACATCATAAAAGGATTTGTTCTAAACCCATTTTCATCAGCGGGTGGGGCAGAAAGTGACACTTGAAATTATGGACAAACACAATGAACATTAATAACAGGCCCTTATAATCATTCCCAGCATGCAAGCGCGTATTGGAACACGGCTGTAGGCATGTCAAGTGTTTCGCCAAACAGGCCGCTACAGCAGTCCGCTCCTGGCAGGACTCGCCATGACTGTTTGCTAGCGGACCGCTGTAGTGTCAACATGCTAAATGCGGTAGTGTCGAGGGCATTGATGCGATAAAATGCTGTATTTTTTTTTAAACCCTGCATCGCAGATGGCATCTCTTATTTTGCATATGCAGATAGACACAATCCCCCCCCCGGGTTAAAAAAAAAGGCGGCTCGATAGTGCAGATTGTCAGATACAGTTTTTTCTACTGGGGAAAAAAAAGACAGATGAGTCAATGGGGTTTCCAGTGCTCACATCACGAAGCATATAAGAATTCTGCACCAATATAACCATTGAGGACTGATGATTAAGGCCAGGCTGTATCGTTTCCAACCTTTGTTGTCTGGTAGAAATGCAACCTCTGTTGCCAGCCATGTGTCCGTCTGTAAGAGCTGGTTGTACGAAGCAGGGCATGAGGGAGGGAGGGAGGGAGGGAGGGAGGGAGAGAGGGAGAGAGAGAGAGAGAGAGAGAGAGAGAGAGAGAGGAGAGAGAGAGAGAGAGAGAGAGAAGAGAGAGAGAGAGAGAGAGAGGAGAGAGAGAGAGAGAGAGAGAGAGAGGAGAGAGAGAGAGAGAGAGAGAGAGAGAGAAGAGAGAGAGAGAGAGAGGGAGAGAGAGAGAGAGAGAGAGAGAGAGAGAGAGAGAGAGAGAGAGAGAGAGAGAGAGAGAGAGAGCTTTCATTGGGGTATGGGGAGAGCGTGCGGAAAGGTCATGCCCCTTTGGCATGGACTCCTACGCAGTTGTGAAAAATAGGAAGTGCAGATGTGTGAATGTGTGAAGCAGAGCAGCAGAGCGAGAGCTGAAAGCCGAGGGCCTCCTGAAACTTTCAGCCTGTTCGCCTACATCAGGGTGGAGGGATTTCACTTCCTGTTGTACTTACTGGACCCTCTAAAAATATACTGAGGAAAGTAATCAAGGAGAGGACAATTCCAGCACCTTTGCCAGGAGAGCTTGACTCTACAGCTCTAACAGTTAATCATAAAGGACTTATGTAACGCCCCAGCACGAGTGCTACCTGTTATATATAGCTCTTTGGCTGCAGCGCCAGTGCTGGACTTGCAGAGGTTCTCTGGTATACTGGAGAACCTGCTGGAGCCCCCCTCACCCCTCTTCAATGCTTACTTGCTCTTTCTAATTTGGGTTTTTCTGTGTTTTTGTTTTTAATCTAAACATAGACCTGAGGTAGACACAACTGCAGAACAGGACTGGGCAGTCCACATTGCATCATTACGTATTTGCTTAGCCGACGCCCTTCCCAGGCGAACGCAGTCGCAGCGTTTACACATCTTGAATCCCAGTTGTGCAAAGAAAATAAAATAAATAACTACGTGGGTCACTGGTGTCCCTCCCAGGAACCACAGCAGCGCACCCACCACACTCGCGCTCACGCACAGCGCAGCGCAGCGCAGGGGGCACGGCGAGGGCGCGGCTCACGCGTCTCTCCGTCTCCATTCGGACAGGTTTCGTCACCCTGCGGCTGAAGCAGAGGAAGCTCCCGAGACTACGCCAGTGAGATGGTGGACCTGCCCAAAGTAAGCCAAGTGCAACCTCGCTGGTTTCTGTTCTCCTTTATTCTTATTGACCTGCCTCCACTTCCACCCTCTCCTTTATTTAACTTCTTAAATGATCATGGTGAAAGTGCCTCTTCATCCCCCACCCCTCCCCTCTCTCCCCCGATATATACTAGGCCAGTTGGGGGCACAGTAACATTGCAGAAGACATGTTCAACCAAGGTCAAATTGTCATAAAAATGCAGGTTGTCTACATCTTGTCACCTAATAATCTCCCCCTGTACCAATTCCCCAGCCACTTTTTAATCCCCAGTTCATCACTGAACATGAATTAAATTATTGGTCCAATGATATTTTGAGCACCGGGGCTGAACTTACTAATGTTTCTGAATATATTATCTACTCTCCATACACTCTCCTGTTCATTTAATAATTGCAGTCTGCCAATGTACAGTGCCTTCAGAAAGTATTTACCCCGCTATTTCACATTTTGTCCCATTACTGCTTAAAATTTTAATGGCATTTGAGATCCCCCCCCCCACCCCCTTTCACCAACACAATAAATTAAACACATTTATAATGCAAAAAAAATGTACTCAGTAGCTTTTTAAAAAATTATATTTTTCATTTTACAAATTATTCAATCGCCCTGAGTAAATACTGTGTAGATAGGTTTTTGACAGCATTTATAGCTCTTGAGTCTTCTTGATATGTCTGATGTCTGTATTAGCTTCGCACATTTAGATTTTGGGATTCTTGCCCCTTCCTCCGTGCAGATTTGCTCTAACTCTGCCAGGCTTGATGGAGAGCATCACTGGACAGCAATTTTCAGGTCATGCCACATATTTTCAATGGTCTTTATGTCTGGGCTTTGGCTAGGGTATTCCAGAATACTGACCTTCTTTTTTGAAAGCCATTCCTTTGTATTTTTTTTGCCGTGTGCCTTGGGCCATTGTTGTTCTGGAACATGAATCTTCGCCCTAAATGCAGATGTCTTGGGAACTGAAACAGGTTCTCCTCAAGTATTTGCCTGTAATTGGTTCCATCCATCTTGCAGTTAATGGCAACAAGCTACCGTCATGCTGAAACGTAAGTCCATGGCATGATGCTGCCAACACCCTGCTTGACGGTAGGGTGGTGCTACCTTGGTGATGGGTCGTGTTTGGTTTGTGCCAAACATTGTACTTCGCTTTCAGGCCAAAGAGCAACAGTATCAGTCTCATCAGACAACAATATCTTCTTCCAGAGGGTCTCTGGCTTTTTGGCAAACCCCAGGCATGATTTAATATGTTGGCTTTTCTCCGAAGTGGCATCTATCTAGCCACTCTCCCAAAAGAGATCAAGTCTTTTATGTGCTGACCTTCTGTTACTTTTCGACTCCTCACAACTTAATCTCAAAGTTCCACAGGCAGTTCCTTGGTCTTCATGAGGGTGATAATCTTATCTGATATTTCTGTTGTGAGACCTCACTAAGACAGTGATATTTATTCTGGAATGCAATTGAACACTGGCCATACACCTAGCCATATTTATTGTTAATACAAAAGGCGTGAATACTTGCCAATTAAGTCATCTTCAAGGTTTTTATTTTTAGTGTATAAAGTATACTAAATATACCCTATTTAAATATATATATATAAGTTTTGTAGACTAAATACTTTATTTCATTTTGACATTATAGAGTTACTTATATAGCAGTAGAAAAAAATCTATTTAAATGCATTTTAATTTGACCTTGTAGCAAATTTTGACTTTTTGAAAACTTTCTGAAGGCACAGTATCATAAAACAGACAAAGCTTTCCAGCATAGGAACAAACATCACTTAATTCAACTTTGTGTAACTACATTTGCTTATCAAACAGATGGCTTGTTATTCTACAGGTGACTAATGTTATACCACACATCTTTTGTAGTACTTGTATTATTTGGCTTATACACTATTCCTTTGTACTTTTCTGTGGGCCAATTTGCATTTAGACAATATTCGCGATTGTTCAGCTAAGTACTGGATGAAAAATAAGAAAACCCTTTCTAGGGTCAAAACACCCACTGCTAAAGGTAAAATACTGAAAACATTTTTTGTCCCTGTACAGAATGACTCACTGCAAGAGAAATATTATATAATGTTTTAAGTAGGCTTGCTGAGTGAGGCATCCTGCTAAGGCATTAGTTTTCCCTGTAGTGGAGCATCCTATGGTCTGGTGAAGAAGCCTGACATTGCCAGTCACTGGCAGTGTGGATTTAGCTGGCAGCCCTGTCGTATAATTGTTCATAAGGACACCCTGTGATGGGGTTTGAGATCTGCTGGGCATTCCTTGCCATCTCATCACAGAAGTGTGACTGGTGAATTGGATGTCTGCTCGTACAGCTGCGCATGAAGTATTCATCTCGAATGCATTGACTGCGCAACTCAGATGGTGAACGGCAGCATGGTGAACGAGTTAGAAATTTGTTTTTGAAAGGCGCTAGATTGTCAAAAATCCCGGCGGTCTTGCTTTTTTCCTACGGACCCATTTCTCTTTACAGATGCATATGATCATGTGTGACCTGAGCGCCAACTGGAACAACTCGTACCGCGAACTGGAGCAACGCATCGTCTCCATGGAGCAGAAGCTGGATGAGCTCGGCCGCTGTTTAAACCACACCTCCGAGATGCTGGCACAGGCCGTCCATCAGCACCACGCGTACCAAAGGTAACGGTGTTGCGTCGGCAACGGTGAAGATCAGATCAGCCCCGCTTCCCGCAAGACACTCAAACAACGAAACACATGCTGTTCACTACATTGTTAGGCTCTACATTACATCACTGGCATTTGGCAGACGCTATTATCCAGAGTGGCTTACAACGACAAGACAAGTGCATAAATCGGGGTTAAAAGCAACAGTAACCCTAGACGTGGGAGGTAAATACTCAGAAATCACAAATATGAATGTTTAGTAGGCTTTCTCTCTTAACTGCTCATGGCTGTAAAACCCAGACATACAGAAATTAATAATAATAAGTCAATCCTAACAAATATTTTAGTCTTATATTTAGACTTAATATAAATAATACTTCTATTACTTTTTTGCTAAATAAGACAAAAATATTGTCAATGAGGTGTGTTTGACTCATTTCAAGATTTGCCAATGGGGTAAGACAATTAACTTATGAAGAAAACAGTAACTTAAAACAAGCTAATATTTTCTACTTGAGATTTTAAGATTAAAACACTTATAAGACAGACTTTTTTGCAGTGTACAGCACACTAAGGGTCTGATTTACTAGGACCTTCAGCGGGTGCAAAACCATTTAGCACACGCAAAACCAATAACATGACCAATGATTGGTCATGGTATTTGTCTTGCACCAATCATTGGTCATATAATTGTTTTTGCGTGTGCTAAAAGGTTTTGCACCCGCTAAAGGTCTTAGTAAATCAGGCCCTATATGTATGGGGAAGTAGAACACAGTGATAAACCAATTATCCCTTTCTGTTTACTTCAACAGGTGACTTTTTGCCTGCGAAAGCTGTCAGAGACTGATTGGACATCAAGATCTTCATATGAAATATCAATTCTACCTGAAAATAGTTCTTCACGTAGGAGCCCAAAGACCACCTTCACTGCCTTAACGATAAAAGGCAGACAACTTCGAGAAAAATCGAGGCCCGAGTAGACGTTTGATGCATCATAAATGAGACATATCTACAGAGATGCGAGAACTCTCCTTTCTGTGGAGAAACCGCCTTTGATATGGACAAAGAAAGTACTTTTGTCTGCTTTATTTATGCATATGTAAAAAATGTGGGCAATCATCATCTCTCACAAGGACTTGGCTCAGTCTAAATTTCCAAGTCTTAAATCGCATGTACACGTCTCATGGACGCTCTTGTTCCTTGATGGCTATCTGCAGGATGGCAGGATGTGTGCAATGGAAGCAGGGTGACAGATGGGGCGGAACATTTATGTGCAAGTTTAGCACAACTTTCACCAAGCGCACTTTTGTGATGGATGCGTCATTTTAACTTTTGACAATTTTTTTTTACTTCTTGCTGGTCTTTACAATGTTAGATGTGAAAATGTAAGAACGAGTTCTGTACGAGTTTTTTTTAAAAAGTCCCTCAAAACTTTTTGACGTGAATTAACTTTGAAGGATTGAGGCAAACTGGAACAAATTGTCTACCAGTTCCCATATTGATCCTAGAAATAGTCACGAATATGAAAATCTGCATACCAGTAATGTACTATACAGTGCAGTCCGTAAGTATTTGGACAGTGACACAATTTTTGTTGTTTTGGCTTTGTACTCCTGCACATTGGATTTTAAATGGAACAGTGACGATGAGGTTGAAGTACAGACTTTCAGCTTTAATTTGAGGGTTTTTACATCCATATCAGGTGAACAGGGCAGCAATTGTGGCCATTTTTATACATAGTCCCCCTCATTTTAGGGGACCAAAAGTAATTGGGCAAATTACAAGGGATACTATAACCTCTCTGCATTTGAATGGATCTCTATGGGAGATCTATGGATGGATCACTTTAAGGGTTGTTTCTCCTGACTTATTTTTCCATAGAGTTCAATAGGAAAATGAGTCAGGAGAACCCCTTAAAATGATCCATCCATATCTACTGCATATCTGGCAGCAGAGTAATGATTTCAAGCTTGTTTGACGCCTCAGACCTTTGATGACTTATAGCCATTTAGCCAACCATGTGTTCCACACTATTCCCATGTAATTTACATCGTAATCTAGTCCCACCCCACAATTCCCATAGAGATCCATTCAAATGCAGAGAGGTTATAGTATCCCTTGTAAGAGTACCTGAAAATAAGATATCAAGAGTTTTTGGGTCACAGACATCAGGAAGTCATGGCATGCCAAAGTATATGCAACCAAATATTATGACTTTATTTAAGTTTATGTAAATTTTTCCAATTACTTTTGGTCCCCTAAAATGGGGGGGGGGGGGGGTTATGTATAAAAATGTCTACAATTGCTACACTGTTCACCCGATATGGATGTAAAAACCCTCAAATTAAAGCTGAAAGTCTGCACTTTAACCTCATAGTCACTGTTCCATTTCAAATCCAATGTGCTGGAGTAGAGCCAAAACAACAAAAATTGTGTCACTGTCCAAATACTTACGGACTACACTGTATGTTCCAGAAATGTTCTTTCATTGTGATACAGTAGTAATGTCAGGTTAACCTAATGTAAATAATATCAAACTGTCCTTTGAATTCTTGAGAGGAATTAAAACCCCTACAAATAATTTTGGCCCAGTAGCTGGTGACATATTCCTGTGTGTGACATCCATACTGTATATGGTAGAATGGTTTACAGATGTAACCTTTTGGATGTGACTGAGACTGTCACATTCTTCTTTACACCTGTGACTGTAGGTACAAAAAAAAAGTCAGAGGGACACAGACATAATAGAAAAATGTGTGACTGCCATCTTGGGAAGAGGACACTGAGATGCTGAGGATGGGAATGTCGAGGTCTACCATCACCAGACACTTTTAGCACAAGCCAGTCTGTAACATTATGTCTGTGACTGTGAAACGTTCAGCTCCTAACCAAAAATGTTAATGGCCATGTGAAAGCACCTCAACAAAAAGACAGCAAAAAAAAAAAAAAACTAAACGCACCTCAACAAAAAATACTTTTTCTTCTCAAAGAGCAGCAGAAACTACCACTACCACTGCAGTGACGGGCCAAAACTCCCACACAGTACAATGGAACACCCCAGGGTTAAGGCATCGCCACCTACCATACGCATGCTGGTGGCACTGTGCCGATTGCCCAGGAAAGTGCAACACATCATGCCAGGGCACAAACAGCCCTTCCAGCAGCCACTGGCCGACCATTCATTGCTGTAATGCTCAGTGTGGAGCCAATCTGTTTTGGCACAACACTAAGAGCAGTGTTCATAAGGAAAGGTGTCATTTCTATAGTACTGCACAAGTGGGCAGGTGTGTTGTAGCTACAGTCCAGTACAGAATGAGGTCAGTTTGTTTTTGATATACAGACCACATGTAGATCAGCGTACTTTGTACAAAAGTGCCCTCTCATGGTTAGAATGGCCATGCACACATTTGTAACCTGTCGAAGGGCAATGTGCGCCTGATGTAGGCTACTTTTTACTTTACACACTTTAACTTTCTGAAATTGTTTGCAGTTGTTTGCAATGGTGCGCGAGAGCTCAAAAACCTAGCCTACATTAAAAAAAATACAATAAAAAATAGTTAAGCATTCGCAATCAATGCACACTGAACAATGCACAAAATGAGTAAAACTATGAAACGTCAATTTTAATAAAAAATACTGATTTTATAAATTCCTATTCGCGAAACGTGGATCCAGACTATGGATGCGCTAGATTAGGCGTGTGCCCGGGTCAGAATGTGCCGCAGGTACACAGCAGACAGCCTTCTCCACTGAGGAGAATGTGATTTCCCAGGGAGAAATAAACACACTGGTAATTTCACTATCACGTCTGGCGCCAGCAACGCTAGCAAGACGGAGCCCATGAGACACTCAATGTGTTAATTGAAAAAAAAAAAAACTGAAAAAAAACCTTACCCCCTTGGTATGTCACTTCCTTTGATTTGATTTGTGCATCCGTGCCTCAGAAGCGCCCCGGTGTTGTTCGGTCTGTTTTTTTTTCTTTCTGAGAAATAAATTGATCGGTATGCTGTTCTTCGTTTAGTAGACAACAAAAAAAATAAATAATTTGCAGCATTTTGAATGCCTCTTAGATGTTCATACACATACGCTCCCAGGTGGATGAGAAATTACTGGGAAATATTTAGGGGAAAATCTATTAAAACAGGCGTTTACTGTAAGATGTATAGCAACATCAACAACAGCATGTCGTACATTCACATTTTCGTAAAACCAATGATCTCAGCACAGTTGACACATTTCGTAAAAAAAGAATATATTGTCACAGGCAAATGTGACTTGTAATGTACTATTTATATTTTCTGTGTACATCATTAAGGGCTGCTTCAAAACTACAGGTATATTATGCCATTATACTGCGTTATACTAGAACACTTATGTACTGAATGCTTCTTGTTCTGAAAGTGTATCCTGAGTGGGAGGATAAGGCTTCCTACACCCAAAATGTGGCATGTTACCTATAACTCATCTTCATTTATTGAATATTGTGCATACACAGCGGAGTTGGGAGACATGACTTAGCACGGGAACGTCTACTGGACTGACGTCACTCAGACCTACGTTACACACTAACGGTGTACCACGAGGCCTACTCTTCACCCGTGCATGCCAGTTTGCTGTATCACCTGGACAGCAACCATAAGGAAAATGCACTTTTTAGCTCTCAGAGGCTAATGAAGTCCAACATTTGTCTCCGCTTCAAAGATAAATTGACCTAGTGAACGATGCTTCTACCATGAACATTTCGTCAGCTTTCAATCCCAGCATTCCCAAGAGAAAGTGGCAAGTGAACAAAATGCTAGTGTGGACAAGACCTTTCTTAGAGTCTCAGTTACAGTTAAAGTCGCCTTTAAATTTTTTATATTTGGTCGCATATCCTTTGCATGCCATGACTTCCTGATGTCTGTGACCCAACAACTTTTTTGGTTGAGCTGTAAATTATGCTGGAACAGTATGGAAACACATGGTTGGCTAAATGGCTCTAAGTCATCAAGGGTCTGACGTATAAAACAAGCCTTAAATCATCACTCTGCTGCCAGAAATACAGTAGATATGGACGGATACCTTGAAGGGTTTCTTCTCCTGACTTATGTTTCCATAGAGTTCAATAGGAAAATTTGTCAGGAGAAACAACACTTAAAGTGATCCATCCATATCTACTGCATATCTGGCAGCAGAGTGATGGTTTGAGGCTTGTTTGATACCTCAGACCCTTGATGACTTAGAGCCATTTAGCCAACCATGTATTCCATACTGTTCCAGCATAATTTACAGCTAAATCGAGTCCCACCCCCCAGTTCCCATAGAGATCCATTCAAATGCAGAGACGTTATAGTATCGCTTGTAAAAGTACCAGAAAATAAGATAGCCTTTTGATGATGTTGGGTCACAGACATCAGGAAGCCATGGCATGGAAAGGATATGCGACCAAATATTAAAAATTAAAAGGCAGTCAACTTAGTGTATGTAAACTTCTGACCCACTGGAATTGTGATATAGTGAATTAAAAGTGAACTAATCTGTAAACAATTGTTGGAAAAATTACTTGTGTCATGCACAAAGTAGATGTCCTAACTGACTTGCCAACACTATAGTTTGCTAACATGAAATCTGTGGAGTGGTTAAAAATTAGTTTTAATGACTTCAACCTAAGTACATGAAAACTTCCGACTTCAACTGTAAATGGTTGTGATTGTAAACACTGATACACTGGGCCTGTGAGAAGCTAATAAAGTCAGTGTGGGGTCAAATGCAGTGTTCACACCATAGGTTAAAACTACTAGACAACCACAGAAATTACATTACAGTTCTCTTGCAGTTCAGTGGTCCAGTCGTTTAAATGCTTGTTGTGACATACACTGGAATTCACACTAAGATGCCTTCAGACTGGGCTATAGAAGGGGGGGGGAAAGTCAGTCACAAAAGTAGAAATATCATCCTCGTAAATACACTTTGTTACAAGAAACAAAATAAAATAAAATGCACTTTGTTACATTTCAGTTTTCCTGTGGAGTGACACTGCCCTCTTGTGGAAACATGCACGTGACAATGATCAGTTTAAATGCGAGTTTCTAGGCTGTATTACGATGTATTAAGCTCTCCAAATTAGCTGTTTCCTGAGAAAGGGTCTAGAATAATATAAACTACAAGCCTTACGCTTATGAAGAATGACACAACCTGTTAAAATACTTCTACTTCTATGGATACAATATTTAATTTAGACACAGGTGTCAGCTTTCATCTTTCTTGGTCACTGGCTGGATAATGTTTTGGCTTTCAATTCAAAGTGTTCCAGAATATTCCAATTCACATGCTTTTCCCACACTATGCCCACCTGCATCAGGCCCTCATTAGGGCCAAGCCATTTCATAAGTTTTATGTTTTTTTTAATTGCATCAGCATGATTTCTTTCATAAACTGGACAAGAATGTTACTTGCTGTAGATATGCACAGTGGCCACTGTAAAAAAATAAAAATGTAACACTCTTTTTAACTGGTCATGGTCATGTTTAACTGGTCATTTTCCATTTTCATACCTATCATTGTGAAATCAGAAAAAATTGGATTCTGCACAGCAATTACTGATGTTTACAGCATTATTTTTGCACAAGTTAAAATCTATGCAGTGTAAATATGTTTTTCAAATGATTAAACAATGCCAACTGATTAAACAAGCTATTTTCTGAAACTCATTGTATGCTTTGGGACACACCACTCGCCTGAACTAAATTTTATTTTAATTCAGAAACTTTTGTAGAAATCATAGAATAACAGTCAATTTCATAGCTTGGAACAGTATCAAGATAAAAAAATAAACAACCAGTGTGAATCGGTTCAAACTGCATCAGGTTAAACCACTTGTATTTGATTTTCTAGTCATTTTGGTTAATGGCACATCAATATTATGATGTACAGAAAAGTAAGGTCCGTGTCTCCCCCCAGACATATCCAACATAATTTCCTTTTCTATAATTTCCACACAAAAAAAGACAAAAAAAAAAAGAAAAAGTCCTATGTTAAATGGTAGTTTAGGTCCACACGCAAACATTTCCCACTATAAAGGTCAGATCTTGATCTCACTGGCAGTTTTATCACTGGGGTAATTGCGTTGTGTTCGTTTTAGACCTACTCTTTGGGGTTTTTTAGTTTGTGCCAAAGGAAGGCAGTGGGCCGCTGAAAGATCTGGCCACAGTCACAAGAGAAGGGGGCGTGGCAATCCTTCCTGGAACTCACCCTCTTCTTCCTCTTCCTCTTTCTCGTCCCCTCTCGGCCCTGTTTGTGCCTGGCCAGGCAGCGGGCGCCAGAGAATGTCTGACCACAGGGGGCGCACACGAACCGGGTGGCCTCGGCGTGCTGGACGTGATGGCGGAGGAGGTGCAGCCGGTGCAGAAAAGTCCGGCCGCAGTGGCAGCGGTGCCGGCGGGAGCCACGGTGGAGATAGCGGTGGCGCACGCCCAGTGACGGTTGCCGGGAGATGGCTCCACACTGACGGCAGAGGAAGATCCCCTTGGAACGCCAGCTCTTTTTCAGACGTTTCTGCAGGGCCAACTCTTGGCTACAGTTGGCAAACATGCCCAAGATCCTCACGGGTTCTGGGGCAGAGGCTGGGAAAGAAGCAGGTAGGGGGGCAGGTATTGTGAAGGAAACAGGTATGGGGGCAGGAGCAGTAATGGGAGTAGGGCCAGTTATAGGGGTAGGCATTGTTATGGTGGCAGTGGCTGGTATGAGGGTGGGGGTAGAAATAGGAGCAGGACCAGCAATAGACGTCGGGGTAGGGGCAGTTGTGGGGATGGGGACAGGGGCAGATGTGAGGACGGGGGCAGGTATGGGAGCAGAGGCAGGTGTACGGGCAGGGCCAGGGGCAGGAACAGGGGAAGGGGCTGAAGGCGGGGTAAGGTTTGGGGATTTTATAAGCGTCTGTGGTTGGATCAGGCTTCCCAGCATGAGGTTAGCCAACTGCATGGAAGGAGAGGCTCGAGCTTGACCTGGAGTCAAAGCATTTGCCTGCGTGGGAACGGACAGTCTTATAGGTTGAGTCTGGGACAGTGTGTGTGTAGGAAAAGTCAGTCCTTGGGACTGGAGGACCAGGCGAGCGACTCTTCCAGCCGAATCGTTGCCGTTGAAGACCACTGTGGCCATTATGGGCCTGGAACCAGACTGCACAGAGGAACTGGGACTTGGTAGCATAATACTTGGTAGTGTGAAACTAGGCCCACTGGCAACCGGCAGAGGAGAAACCAGTGTGGAGTTCTGAATGGTGCATGGGACGGCCATTTGCGTGACCTTCATGACCCCACTGCTGGAGCTCGGCATAGGGCCAGAAGTGGAGACCAGGTTGCTGGCAGAAGGTACTGTAGCGGTTCTCAGAGCCATGGGTGCTGTGATGGGGGCCACAGCGGGATTTTGGACGGTGGCCGCTGTGGTGGCAGGCGCTGGGATGGAAGTGGGGGCACTCCAGGACATGACGGCCGCGGTCCTCAAGGTGCAATGGTGGCGCCTGTAGGTAACCTGCTCAGGGAACACCTCACGGCATCGGTCACAGGCGTACATCCGCGAGGGCTTCAAGGCAGGGCGGCTCAAGACCTTGTTGGCGACAGGGGTAGATGTGTCTGGGAGGTGGATGTTCTGCTTCACAACAGCCAGAATGCTGGGCTGCGGGTTTGGCTGCTCCCTACTGCTGAGGTGGAACTTGACAGAATCACTCGCAACGGGCTGCTGAGTGGGAGCTATTGTCACCGGGTTTGACGCTACCCTGCTCAGCTTCCTGCCCCTGTGACCCCTCCTAGTTCTCCCGCTCTTGCCTCGCCGCTTGTTAGGTGTGTAAGAGGACCCGCTTGAGTTCCCGCTGCTGATCGACTCTGAGGAGACGTCACTGCCTGGATCATACTCTGAGCAGTCCCCAAGGGATGCCAAATCATCACATTGCAACTCCCCCCCTGAGTGGTCCAGGTCCTCGTCTTCCTCGATCGGCTCCCCATCCCACGGCACCACCTGGCTGCAGGGATCCGCGGCCTCCTGTTTGATTTTGGCGCCCTGGTCCGAAGAGGCCAGGGAGTGAGGGAGCGGGGGGATCAGAGAAGAGACTTCCGGCTTTACATCCTTCTCAACAAACTCCTCCAAGTCCCAGTCCCTTTCCCCTCCCTCCACGCGCGCCTCCTTTTCCTGCTGCCGGTCCACGTTGCGGAACACGAAGAGATGGATGTTCTTCTGGTTGGTGCTCTCCGGCAGGCTTTGCAGTGGGAAGCCCTTAGTGACCGTCTTGGTGTGGCTCATGCCAAGGGCATAATTAGTGGCTGACATCCCATTGCCAGCCTTGCAGTTGTTGTACGTGTGGTCCCTGGCCACCAGCGCGTGTAGGGTCGGCTGGTTTAGAGGGGAGTCCTGGCCTTTCGTGGCGCTGGATGGGGATGGTGTGGAGACCGCCACAGGCACAGGTACTGACGTAGAAACAGGTACAGACACAGGAACAGGAACAGGTACAGACACAGGTGCAGATGCAGGAACAGACACAGGAACAGGTACAGACATAGTTACAGGTACAGAAATAGGACCAGATGCAGACATAGGTATAGGTAGGGATACAGGTAAAGGTATAGGTAGGGACACAGGTACAGATAAAGGCATAGGTACAGACAAAGGCACAGGTACAGACAAAGGCATAGGTACAGACAAAGTAACGGGCACAGACACTAGCACAGATGCAGGCTTAGGTATGAGCTTCTTCTCAGTGTCACGCGCCATAAGACGCACCTTGGTCTTGCTCTGGGGATTTGCACTAGACAGTGGGAGGACCGGCGTGATGGGTGGCTCGCTGGGCTCAAAGTGCTTCCCCAGGTGCTCATTGAGGTCCCACTTGGTGTGGAAGGAGCGGCGGCAGGGGTTGCAGTACAGGTCGACGTTGTTGTGCACATTGTCCAGGTGCATGCTCAGGGACACCACCCGTCGAAAGGTCACCTGGCACATGTTGCAGCGGACGCAGGCCTCGTGCCTGCGAAAGTGGATCATGAGCAGGTCCAGGGACCAGAAGCGCTCGCCACATTCCCAGCACAGGCAGTCGTCCTTCACGCTGCCTGACCACACGTCGCTGCTCCCATCCTGTGTCACGTTCTGCCCGGATACGTACAGCCTGCTCAACGCAGGGTTGGAGTCCGGGTTAACCTCATCCTCGCTCGAGTCTTCCAGGTAACTAAGCTCTTTTCCAAATTTGCTGAGCATGTTCTGTGAATGGCAAACAGAGGGAAGGTGGTTTTTTGTTTACCATCATTATCATAGCTATCAATGGCAATGCTTGAAGTGTTTGCTTGCAGTATACATGTACAGTCAAGCCGGGAAGTATGCACACCCCTTTGACCTTCTCCACGCTTTATTACGTTACAGACTTATACTACAATAGATTGAGTTCATTTTTTGCCTCAAACATCTACACACAATAGCCAATAATGACGAAGTGAAAACAGGTTTTTAGAAAATATGCAATTTTATTTTACTGACAAAAATAGGTTATTTAGGTGTTACATATCTGTACACACCCTTAGCCTAATACTTGGTTGCTGCACCTTTGGCAGCGATTACAGCTTCAAGGCGTCTTGGGAAAGAAGCTACGAGCTTGGCACACTTGTTTCTGGACATTTCTGCCCATTCCTCTTGGCGTATCCTTGCAAGCACCGTCAGGTTGGATGGGGAGCGTCGGTACACAGCCATTTTCAGCTCTTTCCACAGATGTTCAATTGGATTCAGGTCTGGGCTCTGGCTGGGCCCCTCAAGGACATGCACAGACTTTCTCCGAAGCCACTCCTTTGTTCTCTTGGCTGTGTGCTTCGGGTCGTTGTCATGTTGGAAGGTAAACCTTCGCCCCAGTCTGAGGTCCAGAGCGCTCTGGAGCAGGTTTTCTTCAAGGATCTCGGTGTACTTAGCTGCATTCATCTTTCCCTTTATCAGGACTAGTCGCCCCGTTCCCGCTGCTGAAAAACATCCCCACATCATGATGCTGCCACCGCCATGCTTCACTGTAGGGATGGTATTAGCCAGGTGATGAGCGGTGCCTGGTTTCCTCCAGACGTGACGCTTGGTATTCAGGCCAAAAAGTTCAATTTTGGTTTCATCAGACCAGAGAATCTTGATTCTCATGGTTTGAGAGTCCTCTAGGTGCCTTTTGGCAAACTCCAAGCAGGCTGTGATGTGCCTTTTACTAAGGAGGGGCTTCCGTCTGGCCACTCTACCATAAAGGCCTGATTGGTGGAGTGCTGCCTGGATGATTGATCTTCTGAAAGGTTCTCCCATCTCCACAAGGATACGCTGGAGCTCTGTCAGAGTAACCCTCGGGTTCCTGCTCACCTCCCTGGCCAAGGCCCGTCTTCCCCGATTGCTCAGTTTGGGGGCGGCCAGGTCTAGGAAGATTCTTGGTGGTTCCAAACTTCTTCCATTTACGAATGATGGTGGCCACTGTGCTCTTTGGGACCTGTAAAGCTGCAGAGATTTTTCCGTACCCTTCTCCAGATCTATGCCTTGACACAATCCTGTTTCTGAGGTCTGCAGATAATTCCTTTGACCCCATGGCTTGGAGTTTGCTCTGACATGCACTGTCAACTGTGGGACCTTATATAGGCAGGTGTTGGCAATCCCCAGTCATGTCCAATCAATTGAATTTATCACAGGTGGACTCCAATTAAGTTGTAGAAACATCTCAAGCAGTATCAGTGGAAACAAAATGCACCTCAGCTCACTTTTGGGTGTCATATCAAAGGGTGTGCACACTTGTGTACATATGATATTTAACATTTTGATTTTTAATAAATTAGCACAAATGTCTAAAAACCTGTTTTCACTGTGTCATTATGGGCTATTTTGTGTAGAATTTTGAGACAAAAAATGAACTCAATCTATTGTAGAATATGTCTGTAACATAATAAAACGTGGAGAAGGTGAAAGGAGTGTGCAGACCTTCCGGCTTGACTGTATATTTCACTCCCATCTTACACATACGTATTTTGTATTTTTGTACTGTTTCTAGTACACCAGTCCCCATAAATTGACAAAAATGAACCTCACAAACATTTCTTCAAAGGTGGTGATTTTACCCACCTTTATTTTATCTGCCAATTAGCTACACCATGCTCTAAGCCCACAATTAATTTTATGCAATTGCTTTTATTAATTCCTTGAAAGCTATGCATGGTGCCTTGCGTTATTAAAATAATAATAAAATAACGCACTACATTTTCTTTTGAATTCTGAAATTTATACATGTTACTGTCCACATCCATATCTGCTCTACCCAAAAGAAAGAGAACCCTCAACAAAAATGCTTCCAAAAATGCATTTTACTCACATACATGAGACATATCGGCTACTCTCTATGCAGGGGTTTTCCTGGCTCAAAAAGAGGCTTAGGTGGTGCCTAAGCGTGGACGGCCTAGCTTGGTCATCGCGACTAACTTAACACCTATACCCCTTCTATTCCAATTTTATGCTTTGATAGACACAATTTTTAGCCATAGATTAACACAACACTGTCCTAGCTTATGCATTCTTTAGATTTTCAAGTTTATTCATTTTGCCATGGCTAAGAGGACCAGAGCAGGCACATGGGTCTGTCAGCATTAATTCATCACTTTATTTGTTCCCAACAGGAATCTTAAGTGGTTGGGATCTTACTGAAAGATAATTATTGCCATTGCCTTCATAATAATTAAGGTCATGAATCATGATGCACTTTTTGTGGCAGTGCAATTGGGAAATTTTACTCACAATTAAATCTTTAAAACCCATATTTTTTTTTTGAATTGCCATTGATTTTGCTTGGCCTCTGTCGATGAGGTGCAGTGATCTGAGCATACAGTTGCTAAATGTAAACTACGTCAGAAGTATTCGGCATTGTTAAAACTTTGCAGCACGCTCATCATTGTTAACATGAATATAGCCTGAAATGACAATCTTCAGAATCCGTTTTTACACCATTAACCACAATAAGCTGTGACTTTGAAGTTATAAGGCAGGATTTATCAAGTGTCCAGACTGCAGCTAAATAACTGAACTGACCATTTCTAATGGTTTTTACAGCTGTTTTTTTGCGGGATCCTTGTCCCTAGGCGGCTTAGGTGGCTTGAAAAAACACTTAGGCCGCCTGCCTAAGACATCTCAATGCAGGAAAAACCGTGTCTATACACTTAGAAGTCAACGATTCCAAAAGGTCTGCCTCTGTACAAAAGTACTTTTATCAAACTGATGGCAAGTTAGAGCTAAATTTTCACCAAAATGTTTCAGAGTAACTAATCTTGCCATTGTTTTAGATTCAAGTATCTACCCATATGTTTTATATGTTCATATCTCAGTACTGTCAGTTTTACATTTTTCATATCAATCAACATCAAAGGAAATATCAGGCAGAACATGAGATTCATATAAATTGTTTTATTTGTGCTTTGTCTTACAGATGTCTCTTTGGTGTGACAAAACATTTGAAAGTCAAATGAGAGATGAGATGACAGGATGAAGACAAAAAAGCTGAACAAATGTATGAAAAAACAGGCATGGGAATATGGCTTAAGTTACTGTCAAACATTGGTGATGGTTCAGTTGTAACTTGGCATCATTTTCCTATCAATAATTTGGTACAGAGGCAGACTTTTAGGAATTGCGTTTTTCCATACACGGAATATAATGCTCGGCATGTGCAAGTAACTTTTTTTTTTTTTTTGCTGAATGCTGAAAATGTTTTTGACTGGTCAATTTGTTATATGTCAGTAGAACACTTTTGTCGGTGTTCCAGTATGATGAGCCTGGTGTAACTTTGCAGCTACTCACGACTGAAGATTGTGAGGTCAGGCTGTCCATGGCTGAGGTCAGACCATCTGCATCTGCTCCACCTTCCTCATGTGTTACCACCTCCTCAACGACCATTTCCAACGGCAGCCCCATTTCCATGGCCACTGCAGTCCCAGATGCGTCAAACATCTCCATGTCCTTTCTGTCCTAGTAGCAACCCATACAAGCAAAAAACACACGGGGTACGTCTCAACATAGGTAAGGCCACCAGTTAGCTTCACATCACAGCACCCGCACGGATTTAAACCTGTATTTGACTTGTTAATCCTCCAGGGCTTCCTGCGAGCACTCAAACGTCAAGTGACTAATGATACAAATCGAGTGCCGAACTGTCATTTATGAAAACAACTAGTTGAACTAATACAGGGAGAGCGCAGGGAAGGATAGTGAACATGGTATGTCAAGAACACACACCTCAAGAGTTCACCTCAAGACTAGGTCTGCGTGAACTAATGCCAACAGTATCTGCCCAGTAAGCTGCACTCAAGACAGATTTAATTAATTTAGCAATTTAACAATAAATCACACAAAGATGATAATAGACAGAGTATTAAAAACAAGCAAACATCAATTAAGGTCTGTGATCAGCACCCAGGAGGATTAAAGGGATAGTTCGGAAATTTGGACATGTTTCAATTACTACTTACCCATGATGTAGTTGATTGATGGAAACCATTTTCAGCTAATTCCATGCTGTCCCTTCTTTTGGACATACACACGTTGCTAATGTTAGCGCAACTCTATGGCAACCGGTAGCATCCACTACCAAACGCACTTAAACACTCCACAGTGCACCCAAAGCAAATAAAATACAACGACAGTCTATCGGGGGAGTGATACTTTACGTTAGCTACAAATGCAGTGGTCGACTACAACAACAAAGAAGAGTAACAAGTTGCAATGGCCACGATAGACTGTCGTCGAATTTTATTTGCTTTGGGTGCACTGTGGAGTGTTTAAGTGCGTTTGGTAGTGGATGCTACCAGTTGCCATCGAGTTGTGCTAGCATTAGCAACGTGTGTATGTCCAAAAGAAGGGACAGCATGGAATTAGCTGAAAATGGTTTCTATCAATCAACTACATCATGGGTAAGTCGACATTATGTCCAAAATTCCGAACTATCCCTTTAATTTGTCAGCAGGGGAAAAGAGCCTTGAGCAGCAGCTGAATGCCACTCAACATTTAACAGATGTGTTCTTAAGTGAAAATATTCCACTGGGAAAAGTGAATAATTGGTCACTATGGGGGGAAATGGACCCTTTTTAATCTTGACCTCTCAGATATTTCTACTAAATTAGGGACAGTTTTTGGCCTACCTACCTCTACTTTCCAGACCTACAGTTTGACAACCGTAAAAACAACATCTTGGTCTCATTGTAATCACAAAAACTTGCTCTACAACACACAGGTTAAGAAGTCTACAGAACTGGCAGACTTATTGAGTGTTGGCTGCCCTACAGATCCCTTATGGAAATGTAATATACTGCAGTATATCTTAAATACACTGCCTGGCCAAAAAAAAGGTCGCACACGCTAATATTTCGTTGGACCATCTTTAGCTTTGATTACAGTGTGCATTCGTCATGGCATTGTTTCGACAACCTTATGCAACGTCACAACATCTATTTCTGTCCAGAGTTGCATACATTTTTGGCCGAGATCTTGTATTGACGAGGAGAGAGTCGAACCACTCCGTAAAGTCTTCTCCAGCACATCCCCAAGACTTTCAATGGGGTTATGGTCAGGACTCTGGTGGCCAATTCATGTGTGAAAATGATTCCTCATACTCCCTGAATCACTCTTTCATAATTTGAGCCCGATGAATCTTGGCATTGTCGTCCTGGAATATGCCCATTGATGGGATAAACTGGTTATTCAGTACATTCAGGTACTCAGCTGACTTAGTTTTATTGCTGCATAACGTTGCTGAGCCTAGACCTGACCAACTGAAGCAACCCCAGATCATAACACTGCCTCCAGTGGGCACTATGCATGACGGGTGCAATGGCGACTTTTTTTTTGGCCAGGCAGTGTATATTGTGATGATAATTGTGATATACTTACAGTATATTGCAGTATATTACATTTCCATAACTGCTCACCATAATAGAAAATACTTTCTCCACTGACCACAAGCAAATTTCATCCCAGTTTAGAACCTTGAATTTTCATCTGAAGTGTGTACATGGCAATCACTACTTTTATTTATTAGTTAATATACCTCTACTGAATTTAAAAAAAAAACTATTCTGCTAGCTAAATGTTGTAAGATTGCTCTAATTTCTAATTTCTTTCGGACTGCTAAAACCCAAAACTAACATCGCCTCAAAATACTGCTGCATATCGGCAGCCTAAATAATCTGACTAAATTTCACACGACTGTCACTTGTACACATCGCTGTCAATCACGGTCTTTACAACTTATAGGTACACATAGTGCGGTCAATAGCATTTGCCATTTAATAACTAAAGAGAAGTACTATTTGCAACTGCCCTGATTAAACATCTGTCAAGCCACCATTTTACCGTTAAAAGCAGGCAGGAAAACAATGAGATTGTAGAGAATTAGTCTCAGTCATGATTCATATGAGTATATGATCTGAATCATGAGATTAGAGATTATTAGCCTATGGTTATTAGCATGTGGATAAGACAAACTTACCCACCCCTGTTACTGCTAGTGCACAGTTAGTGCCTCCCCACTCAAAAAAATTCCAATAGAAAATGTATTTGTTGTGAAAAAAAATTTAAATGATATCTACGTACTTGGATTACAGTGCATCGAATGACAAGTTGCAAAAAGGATAAGGGTGATGCTTTCTTGACCTTAGTTATCAGGGCTGTTTAGTTACTGGGTACACTAATGTGCTCCCATCTGAATTATATCAAAAAACGTATGTGAAAGTGAGTGCAAGGGTATGATTAATAAACTGAGCTGGAAATTTCAGGGAGATATTTTGAGGGTGGGTTATATTATCAATTGTTTCCACAGCTGTGGTAATGCAACCTTTTCACAAACAATCTGCAGTACTGTTTGCAAACCAATGACAGCAACTTGAAAACTACTGCATCAGGTAAGTCATTCACACACTCAGTCACTCACTCACTGTGGTGTGCCGAATCATTTGATTATAAGACAGATTTCAGCCCTCTCTTACGACAGCTGAAGATTGTCTTCGGCCTCAAATCCATCAGATGGACACACCGAAGCCTGCTGAGGGGGGAAAAAGCACACTGCTTGAAATGAACCCCCTTGAGCTTATTACAGTGGTTGTCTGAAGCTGAGGAGTTGGTATGTTTAAATATTTTGTCAAAAAGACCGACTGTATAAATATTGCGACTAAGCTAAAGACAACATGCATGAAATAACAGAACTATTTAAAATCGATGATTAAAGTAGGTTATAGGAACAGAGCTGATAAACGTGAAAACATTCCCTGTGGTCTTTGACTTCGGTACGATAATAATAATAATTTTCACAATCAATCTCTAATACAGCCAAGCTCTTGGAAAAGGACGATAAAATATGGTCTCAATCAACTGATGATTAGTTACTGAAATTTCACACTGTGCCCTGGCGAACGAACGTTAAAGACGTTCAGCAAGTTCAGTAACATATTTACCTTGTGTAGCTATGGGGACCATATATTGGATTTCAAAAAAGAGAACAGGGGCGGGTGGGCGTTAAGAAAACACTAGGCTGCCGTTATTTGTTTATGTACGGCGTAACGCACAAAACCTAACCTGGACGGATATTTTCGGTCCCAAAAAGAATAAATGTCCGGGGAAAACAGAATGTCTGATCAGCCGACCTGGCAAGATAACGTAATAGAAAAGAACAACAAACGTTTTCCAAGCAGACAGTAATGTTGCCTAGCTGTGAAACATCTATTTATTGTAAAGTTATGCATGGTTCTTCCTCAACTTGCCTGACAACGCATGGCACAACCTAGCTAGCTGGCTAATGTTAGTTAAAACTCCTTTTCAGATCTCTTGTAAGTTACCTCGCAAGCTAATCTAGCGAAGAAGTATCGCTTGCCAAGAAGACTGAAATGAAGGGGAAAACATTTTGCGTTCGACTTGATAATATGACGAGCTCAGCCTCTAAAAGAAACAATATCAGGAAGAGTGCAAGCTAGCTTAATCGTACTGAACAAGCTACAGACAGTTAAGTGTAATGCAAGCAGGAACCTGAGTAGTGCAGCAAACCTACCAGCTAGCTCGCTAGCTACATGTCTTCAAGTAAGACGAACTGAACTATTTCACATTAGTTACATCAAGAATCAAACTAGGTACACATGGACATCACATACCGAAGTTACTCACAAAACATAATTACATGTTTTTTAAGCAGAGACAGCGTTATTTTCTGTCGTACATTGACGTAAGACAGCGTTGCTGCAGCGTGTAGCAATTACTGAATTGCATTGGTCTGATACGTGTTGTAAATGTTTAACTAAACTAAATCGGTTTCCCCATCAGTAAACGACCTAATGGGCATATGTAATAAGAAATATTTTAATAAACAAATTACCTTGCTTATTTTTTTTTATAAATAAACGTCAAAGATGTAATTTTTGTATTTTCTCGTCCTGTTATCTCCTCCTTTTCCTGTGCAATAGGAAGGGGTGGGATCAATTTAAAGCCTACATTTCCCAGCATTCAATAGGAACGTCACAATTTTCTTTGCTATTGTTGGACTGCAACACCCAGAATTCTTTCAAATCTTTTGCAGCCTCAGGTGCCTTTCTTCATATTTGAAAAACATATCCAGTGGATTGTATATTTACATTTCATGTAGTTATTTCTGAAGTATGTTGTCACCATGGAATACAAAAAGTAAATAGATATTGGGAAGCATGTGATCAACTGCCATTTTGCTAAAGTGCTTACCAAATAGGGAAGCCATTTGCAAAAATATTTACTATCACAGAAATAAGGTTAATATTAGCTTAAATTATTGAATACTCATTTTCAGAAGTCAATTTTGTAGGCATGTAGAAGTGTAAGATACATATATTGTGTGTTAAATACAGAACCTGCACTCGTACATACATTTATCAACTGAAAGACCATCCGTGATATCCAATTTATGATCCCAGGCCACTAGTCATGTCTTATGGAAGTCCATAGCTATCACATTTTTTTTTAAAAGACAAACTCTAACATTTTTGTAAAAATAGGATTTTCCAAACTCCACCCCAACCCCCTTAAGTGAAAATGGTATTTTCCTGAATGTATACATTTAATAAAAAATGCTTTGATTGGGCAAATATATATTCAATTTAATCTAACATTTATTTAAACATACAGGTTCTGAGAAAATTATTAGATGTGTTTGGGTGATCATGTTTTTTTTTGTTTTTACCAATTCTTACACAAGTACATAATTCTGTGAAATTAAGACTTTAACTCTGAATAAGATATTTCTGTTGATATCTTAAAAAAAGGAATAGTCAAATATTTTAATTTGGACTTCACTATTTAATATGTGCAATATGCAAGGAGTTGCAAAACAAGTTATTACAGACAGCAAGTAATCCAATGAGTTACATCAAGTGGCCAAAAAAGGGTTAATATAGATTTCATCTTCTACAGGTGCCACTGATAAATTGCAAACCCTTCCTTCCATTTAGGTAAGTTTATCAATGTTTTCACAAATTTGAAAGAAAGAACATTTTTTTATTGGAAAGACAGACTCTATCAGACAGAATGAATGATATTTAGTTCTTTAAAAAATCTGTTGGAAAAAAAAAACTGACTGAAATCTGAATCAACATGGTGATCTGAATTATCATAATATCCTCTGCCTCGTTCCCATCCCATAATGTTGGGATATATGCAACATGTGACCAGATACATAATTTAACAATTAGTAATGTTTGAAGATTTTCTTGAAGAATGTTTTTCGTTACAATCATTTAAAAGACAATTCATAATTATCCGAAATGTATGATCACATAATAATTTTTACATTTCTTGATTTGAATTGAATATGTAAAGGACATCCAGATAAGCCATTGCCGTTTAAACGTGTAAACGCATTTTTTTTTTTTTTTTGCACTGTAACCGTTTAGCAAATGATTTTGTCCATCCCTAGTCAACATATCATCGTTCAGAATTGCAAACTTAACCTAACAGCAATGTTTTGACAATATTTGATTTGTCATGCAGGTTGTCTGAACTGGATCCTTTGGTGATCCAGTCATGACTTATTCCTGATTAAGTGCCACACAAAGTTTCGAACCCGTTTAAACGTTAATCCACAAATGCACTTCAACAGCGGTCCATTTCCACGGTGCCTCTGCCAGTGATTAACTAGCCTAGCACTCTTCTTAAATGATACTCCACAAAGGCAGCAGATGTAGCAGCCGGATCGGACATGTCCCAACTCGTGGTGAAAAAGATCTAGGCGGTTGCCAAATGATCGGCCACACTGGCACACATGTTTGGGAGACGACAGTCTCCTATGTCTCTTTCGCTGATGCAGAGCAAGCGAATGAGGCCAGGTGAAACGTCCACCACAGTCCGAGCAGCGGCGTGCTTCGAGGGAGAACTGCGGTCGACTCGGAGGACGTACACATAGTTTATTCGGAGCTGTAAGGGGTGAACTCTTTAATTCAAAATATCCTTGGCCCTTGGGTGGAACAGCTTTTTCAGTATGACCTTCAAATGTCTCCACTTTTCTTTTCTCAGACATCCCAGTCATTTTTGTATTTTGCTGGCAGAGATACACTTTCTTGACAAAACCCATTTCGGTTACATCTGAGGTTCTTGTGTTGTGGCATGGATCAAAAATGCAGATTTTGAGTAATGTTTCGGGTCTTGATTCCAAGGCAGGGGAGTTGGAGGTTTCTGCATTCCATGAACTGTGAACTAGGGACTCCACTGGGAGGCTGAACATGTAATCCTTTGGGCGGGTTTTTCTAATGGAAATTTCCAGCCCTTTTGGTAGAATGTTAGCCGTATCTCTGGAAGAGTCAAATTTAGGTGAACTTTGGGCAACAAACTGAGACATCTCTGTCTTTCCCGAGATTTCATTCATGAGGACTTCCCTGGACCGGAAAAGTGGGGACTGAGTGAGAACTGAAAGACTTCCCTGCAGGATGGTGGTAACAGGTTGGTTGGAGGTCCCCGTCTCTGAGAACTCCTTGCGGCGAAGAAGAGCCCTCTCCTGAGCTTTCTGCCAGCTGGGTGAGTGGACCTGGGAGTGCATAGCCAGCCAAAATTTACTTTCAAACCTTCTGCCGCAATCTTTGCACTCAAACAACTTCCAGTTCCCAAGCAGGAGCTCCTGGCTCACCACAGAGGCTTTGCTCTCTGGGAATAATTTACCGTGGACCTTCAAGTGCTGGTTCAGTTTCCAATGGTTGGGAAGCTGCATGCTGCATGAGCGGCACTTCAAGGGAAGGGTGTGATGGACCCTCAAGTGAGACCCCAAGTTCAGGTGAGAGGAGAAAGACACGCCGCAGAAGTTGCACCCATGAGCACCTTTTCCAAATATCCTGTTCCCCGGGGGATTCCCAATAACCCTGTTTTTTTCTCCTGTAAAGTCGTGTGCAAATAGGGTTCCACTGGTTCCTGCATCTGTTTTACTCATGCGATTATCCACTGAGGCATACTGCTGACCACCACCACGATTCACAACACCACCGTGATGGGGCTGGTAGGCACGGTTTTCCTCAGTCTCAACATCATCACATGCTATAGGGAATGTTCCAGAGTCCAGGGTATCTCTCTGGCCATCTATGTAAACTGAACGGACCCCCCCCTAAGAAAGAGAAAGACTAACAATTATTATTAAAGAAAACATGAATTATACAATCTCAAATACATCTCATTACACTGCCTGTGCTGCGTCTCAACAATTCATTTACTTCTATAAATTGTGGCATATAGTATATTTCATGCACAACAAAAAGCTGTTCAGCAAATCTTGTTCATTTGAATGTTAACACGATAATGATATTCATGCCACAGCTGATTATACCGATGTTCTGTATACATCTAAAGGTCAATTAACAACTCTTCACAAACAATGCATCAACTAAGAGAAGCACTTACTAAACAAGAGTTTATTGTTACTTCTTCAACAGGGTCCTCATCGGAGTACTCTGGAATTTTGACTGGCACCTGATTCAGAACACCAAAGAGGGCTTACTGTATGATGGCTCTATTTAACAATGAACAAAAAAAGGTTATAACTAAACTGCATTATAACTGCTTTAATACACATAGGGCATGGTCTTGCAAGTCCTTAACTGTAATATAACCATGTAATACATTATACATTTTTGCACAAAATTATGTCTTGAATATATCAAAATAATCACAGGCCCCAAATAAGTATTAAGAGGTCATGATGTCTCTAAATGGTTACCATTTCAAAGAGCTCTCCATCACTGTCATAGAACAGAGAGGGCAAGGCATTTTTCTTAAGCTTCTTTGGCCTTGAATGGTCTTCATTCATTAGTGTATGAGAACCATGGCAGATGCTTGTTCTCTTGTACTGATCTGAGGTGAAATGGAGTGAGCACAGTTTGGGCATAGCAGGTAGGGGGGAGACGCCCACCATGCCCACCCATAACTTGTACCTGTTGGAGCCCCACTGGGGAAAGGAGTGCAGGAGAGCAGGGCTTGACATGCCCGAGGGGATTAAGCCGATGTTGGGGCAGTTTTTTGCACAGCATGCCACTATCTCTTTCTGCTCTGACATTGGTTCAGTTAAGGCAACACCAGCATGAGATCCTGTAGAGTTACTGATTCACCAGACAATACAAATCTGCTGAGCCAAATAGACACTGCATCCATGCCGTTTCTATGGATTCCTGTTGGTCAAGCCTCTGGTGGAATCTGGAACAAAATGAACAAAACAGATATGATACACAGAATTTGAACTGGATTAGCATTAGTACTGGTTAACTACATGCCAAATGCTTGTCACATCTAATCTTCTGTGGACAAGGTATATATGATATATGTTATTAAGAACAGAATATAATGCCAGTCTAGTCCAGAAATGACCCCCCCCCCCCCCCTCCCCCTCCCCCTCCCCCTCCCTCTCCTCCTTGTGCCATTAAACCATCAATCAATAAGAAATTAATTATATCTACTTATCCATTTTACATTCAATAATAAACTTGACTTGCAACTTTCAGTTGTATCACAATGACCTGACAACCCTCCATAAGACTGGAGGGGAAGTGGCTGATTCAAATAAGAATTCAACAAAAGCTATGAATCCTACTGCATCCTATAGTGTCAAAGAAAAACATACTTGTTTGAATATGGCAGATGGTAAAAGAGAGAAGGGGTAGAAATCGTAAATGAGAGGGGACTAGAGTACAATGCAATTTATAGCACATATAAATGGCGTAACTGGTCCAAGGCAGCCACCTAAACATGTGGTCAGGGCTCACATATTGAGATCTTAACCAATGTAACGTTCTGAGCCTCTGCCAGTGAAAAAAATAAGATTATGCAAATGAAAGCTCTACCACTGCTGTACTTCGGACCCCCGGTAAATTCTAAGGAACAATTCGTATAAAATTACCTGCGATTACCACTAGTGGACATTCACTTATTTGGGATGGGGAGTGTGAGCCCTCACCTCAAAGTTAAGCGCAAACGCTTATACTATAACGTTGGGTTGCTCAAAATAAAAGAAAGAAAAGTTAGCGAGCTAATAGCTAAAAGTTATCTACGGCATTTGAACTAGCGTTAACATCACGCATTGCGAAACAGCTAATATATGAAAACTCAACTCTAACTCTAAAGAGTTAGCCAACTGTCTGCGAAGTTGTTAAAAACACAGATTGCCGTCTAGTTTTGTTAACTACAACCAGGAAATGAATAATCGCCTATCGCGCTAACTTGTTAGTGACGTTATCTAACGTTATCTAACGTTTGCTTGTAACGTTAGTATAACTTCCTACCTAAAAAAAATAACTTTAACTGCAGCTGTTTAGGGTTCACAAGTGTTAACTTATCTGCATAAATTAGATAAGTAGCCAACTATAAGTTAAGACAGAAAAAATGTTTAGCAAACTGCCACAGAATTTACCTTTATCTTGCACAAGCGAGTTTGTCAGGTTCAGCTTTCATTATTTCAGTGAAATTACTGTCAATTTCTCCCCCACGACGGAGCGGAAGACAGGTCCCTCCCCTTTGGACCTGTCATTTCTACGCGAGGAAGTTTTTGGCAAAATCGTAGCACGCAGTATAACTATTGCGCATTTTGTGTGTTTGGCCATTACAACATTATTTAAATGTATTGTTCAGATTGAAAACATGTCGACTAGATGTTGCAGTGGATTGTTGCAAAGTGAGTGAAAAACTTGCGCTACCTAAGAGACAATTCCAGCTGGAACTAATATGTCGTACACATGTTCCCCATACGTCAACTATAGTGGTGCGCCACATAACTAACTGGAAAGTCAATGTTGCGCATATTCCGCGCAGATACGTTGATGACGCCGGTGGAGAAGGGGCCCGGTGAATGCTCAAAGACGTCCAGGTTAGATACAAATCAATGAATCCGCGCAGCTTGTGCACGTTGACGCTCTGATATAACTCCACGGTTCAGGTGTCGCGCTCAGAAACATCTCCACAGTGCTTAGGTGTCGCTAGCAATTTGAAGGTACGTTAGGCTTGGTTCATTTGTTTTAAAAACGTATCTATATAACTTGCCAATCTTATGAGTGAACGGTACTGGCTCAGTGGTTACAGAATAACTATGCACCTTACAATTTGAAATGTAAAGAAAACATGTTAGCGTTACATTTTACATGACCTGTTAGCATCATCGAGCATTATACCGAGTGGATATGTCAGCTATGTATTACCTTGCTGGGTTACTAGATACATCGTGTACCGTTAACGTTTAGTAGCAAACGTTAAGTACACAGAATGAAACGACTTGCCTTGCTAATGTGTCGTTATCTGTCGTCCTAGGGCTGGCTCGTTAACGTTACTCTTTCTGAAATAAACATGTATGTTTTGAAGGCAAAATGTCGGAGTCTGGGCATAGCCAGCCTGGAATGTACGGACAGGGACGGAGGAGAAGACGACGCCGGGATCGGGAGCCTGGTCTGCCCGGACAGAACCTCTCCGGTCCGGGCCGTGAGCGTGAATACAACCCCCGGGAGCGCAGGGTAAGCAGAGCTAGATGGCTGATGTGACACATACGAGTAAGAAGATATCGCCATCGGAAGCTCCAATAGTTATTATTTGCACTCTGAGAGGACTCCACGCTCATGTGTATGGATAACTTTTGTGTATTGTAATTGAGTCATATGTTTGTGAACAGGAAATTGGCTTCATATTGTAGTTGGCTCATTTGAATAATTGATTAAAATCCTGTATGTAAGCTATGCTTGTATGCAACTTGTACGTCTGTTTTGTGCAGGATGGCAGCGAAGAACCACCAGGCCCTGTTCTTCAAAAGACCCCTATCATACTGGCAAAACCCCCTGGAGAGAGGGTAGGAAAAACTTCACTTGCAATTAATTTAGACTCATTTTAAAACGTGCTCATAATGTGCTAAAATCATTAATACACTCATTGGCTAAAAGCAAATCCTAATGTTCATCCACCAGCTGGTGGCACATGTCAAACCTTTTTCCAAAAATAAATCAGCTTATTGATGGTTGTAAACTGTGCTGTGGCTGCCTGTGAGTTATGGGTTCTGCTGTTCTCAGTATTAGCTGGTTTGGTGACAAAATAACAATTATTTTATGACATGCATCTGGTGCTTGATGGTGAAGTGTCTTGCTTGCAGACTAAGACCAGTCAGAATGCCCCCATAAGCACGTCTCTGGAGAAGCCCATCATGCTCATTAAAACCAGGGACGAAGGAGGGAAACCAGGAACCCCCCCTGATGTAGCCCTTCCAGCCCCTGGCCCGGGAGCTGCTAAGTTAGAGAGGGAGGGGCAACGTCCCACCCAGCCTGTGTATCAGATCCAGAACAGGGGAATGGGCTCGACTGCATCCAGCAGCTCAGTGGACCGTGAGTTTCCATCAATATGTACCACTTTTACAGCTGTTTTCAGAGCCCACTGCAGTCAGAAATTCATGACATTTTTGTTTCTCCCTGTTGACTCATCTTAATTAAATAACTGATGTCTTGAAGCATTGAGATCTTAACGTTTTAGCAGAAATACATTGTAAAGTTAACTAAGGTTTTTGTTTCTGAAGAGTCAGAATATCATTCGTTGTTTATCCTGTTGATGACATTGCCTCAAGCTTGAGCATAATCAGGCCTACTTGACACTGGAAGACCAATCGGTGTGTGGAATATACAGTGACCACCATAATTCATTGGACAGTGGCACATTTTTTTTGTTATTTTGGTTCTGTACTCTAGCACTTTGAGTTTGAAAGGATAGAATGACAATTAGGTTGAAGTGCAGACTCTCACCTTTAATTTGTGGATATTTTCATCCATATCGGATGAACCGTTTGGACATTATAGAACCTTTTGTACATAGCCCCCCCCCCCCCCCCCCCCCCCCCCCATTTTCTGGCATCAAAAATATTGGACAGTTTAACATAATGTAGAATAAGGTAATCATTTTAAGTATTCGGTTGCATATCTTTGCATGTCATGACTTCCTGATGTCTGTGGCCCAACAACATCAAAAGACTCTTGATATCTTATTTCCAGGTACTCTTACAAGCGATACTATAATCTCTCTGCATTTGAATGGATCTCTATGGGAATTGGGGGGTGTGACTAGATTAAGCTGTAAATTACACTGGAATAGTATGGAACACGTGGTTGGCTAAATGTCTGTAAGACATCAAGGGTCTGAGGTATCAAGCTAGCCTCAAACCATTACTCTGCTGCCAGATATGCAGTAGATATGGATGGGTCACTTTAAGGGTTCTTTCTCCTGACTTATTTTCCTATTGAACTCTATGGAAAAATTAGTAGTACTTAATAGTTCTGTAATAGACACTGGCAAAGTAGTTGCAGAACTTTGGATTGGAATCTTATGGTGATGACCAGGCGTGCATGAGTTCTTCAGACTTAGTGGAGTTTGAGTAGAGGAACAAAAAGGGGTGGTGAAGGTGTGTGATATGATGGTAACAGGTATGTTTAATTTATACACTGGGAAATGAAAAATTTAGTGGTGTTAAGGTGTGGTTCCTTTCCCTCATGTTAAGTTGCATCTAACCCCATAGGGGAGTGCTGGGAATGTGACAGGTCTTCCTCAGCCCTGCTTTTCTTACTGACAGACTCGCGTATCCCATTATATTGCAGACTTGGCAATAAGGACCCGTATAGAAAGTGTTGCAGTTCACATGACAGTATTGCTAAGCAACTGCATGGATATGATTGGTATTTATATGAATGAAGGATCACTATTTTTAATTTTTTTTTATCTTCAATTTGTTATTCTGCTAAATAAAGGACACCTCTTCTGTGTGTTTTTTTATTTTTTATTTTTTACAGCTGTGATTGGCCAGACAAAGCTCCTCCCCCCAGAGAAAATGAAACACAGCATTAAGCTGGTGGATGACCAGATGAATTGGTGTGACAGCGCTATGGAGGCAAGTTGAAGCGACTGTGACCGGCAGCCCACGCATAAGTAGCAGCAGTGATGCGTGCCTTAGCTGGCTGCGTCTTACGTCCACAGTGACAGCCGTCCATGGACAGATAAATTAGTTTCTAACTCCATTCATTAAGGTCGTATGGGTCTGTGTCATTATAGGTTCTGTAGTATAAATGACTGAAGCCTCTGTAGCAGCGAGTATCTGCAATGCCCTTGACCATTTTTATCCAGTTATTTTTATTAATTTTTTTATCCATTTTTGTCATTTGTAAATCCGGTGAATTACAGCAACGATTTCAGGATCAGACGATTTAGTAACAGATATTGCTTTAGCTGTTATGTGGCTGAAGTTCTGTGAACTTTCCCCTCGTGTCCCTGCTGGACCTTCCTTGCTTGCTGGACATGGAATAATGCAGACTAGCAGAGCTCTTTTTCTCCTGTGATTGGTAGTATCTGCGGGACCAGACGGACATGCTGGTAGTGGGTGTCATTGGCTTGCAGGGAACGGGCAAGTCCACCGTCATGTCGCTGCTGTCAGCAAACACACCGGAAGAGGACCAGAGGTACAGCGTCTTTAAGAGAGACTGGGGAGAGACTGGGGAGAGACTGAGGAGAGACTGAGGAGAGACTGAGGAGAGACTGAGGAGAGACTGAGGAGAGACTGAGGAGAGACTGAGGAGAGCATGTGTTTTTCGTGGAGTGCAGAGAGGATGAGCGGGGATGATGTCGGAGCATCAGTCTTCCCTCTTGCTCCGTATATCTCCTGCACTTTAGCTCCACGAGCATGGCACGGCCCACATTGCTCTGCCGGACTAGAATGCTATTGCGTGTCACCTAGACATTACTAGCCTGATTTAAGAAGGAGATAGAGGTAAATATTTGCACAAAGAAAGTGACCAAGGAGGACATATGTACATTAAAAGTTGATGATGGAGAGAACTGTTGCTCAGGTTCATCAGTTAGCAGTTGGTTTTAGCCCAATGAGGCCAAAGATGGTCATAACCTGTATTTGATGGTCCCATATGAATTTATCGAATTAAATTATTATTAGTGAAATCTAAATTTTAGAGAAATGTCTCTCAGTCTTGGTGTAGTGCCCTCTAGCCTTGAGTGCTTTTGACCAAGCACAGCTCGGGTGTGGGCACCTCTTATTTGTTCTGCCCTGGCATGTTTTGTTGACAAGGGTTCCAGATCTATCCAAATGGTCTGTAATGTGCCACGCTATGCACACATCAACAGCTGGACTCTTTTAGCACATATTATTATTTCCTGTGAACTCTCAAGTGTGACCTAAAACAAGAAACATAAATGTGCTGTATTTTGGTCCCGAAAAAGGCATGCATGCAAGGCTTTACACAGCAAACCTCATGGCATGGCAGTGTTGTAAGCGAGCCACGTCCTGACCGGGCAGTTTTCCACACACGTCAAAGACTTTGGCCCACGCAACAGTCCAATTCTTGCTATTGTGCATCATATACTGTATAGTGAAGTTTTGGATTAAACCCAAATGAACCTGTCCTCATGTTTGTGTTGTGTATAGGGCCTATGTGTTCAGGGCACAAAGTCAAGAGATCAAGGAGAGAGGCGGTAACCAGAGCAGTGGAATTGACTTCTACATCACCCAGGAGAGGGTCATCTTTTTGGACACGCAGGTCAGATTAAACTCTGCCATTGTTCCGTGCTCTATCATTGCTTATCTAGACCTACGTACAGTGTTTCTGCTGCTCAACCATGAGCTTAAGATGTATGCACCATGGTGGCAGTAGCATTTACTGTGGATGAAAAGCACATTCCTCATAAGTTCTCAAAAATGCTCAAGCTTGAAACGTTAAAGTTTTCAGGGTAAATCAAAGAGATGTCCAATGGTTGGATTTGGGATGGATGCTTGGGCTTGTGTTTCTGCCACTGTCCTGTTAACGGTACTAATGTTTGCTCTGTGAGAAAATGGTTGCAGGATGATTGATGTACAGTGTCAATACTGTCCCTCTTTGGAGACAATTTGACATTCAGAGCCTGTGAGCGTAGGTGGTAATAGCCATGGGCAGTTTTGTCGGACGTAGTCGTAGATTCGCTGAGTGATAACGGTCGCTAAATTAATAACTACACTTGAGAGAGCTGCTTTGCACTTGGATCTAAAATCACTGTTTTGGTAATTGATCAGTGTTGGAATGAAAATCTGAATGACCCACCCCTAAACTAATCATCAGAATATATTAAGCCTGCATAATTGTTAATGGACTACATTAGCTGCGTAATTATTAATTCAGGACCTATTAATACATATTGTAATAATCTGACATGTTGGCCAACTAAAGTATCCTTAATAGATGAGTATGCAGGCTTACCATTGAATGTTTGAAATAGCAGAACTTTTCATTTGGTGCATGATTGCTGCACTATTTAAATTGTGAGGTTTACCAATTACTGTTCATAGCCAATGTGCTGCATGTAGTGGCGCATTAAGAATATATCGTGTGGCTGTTATGTTACCCTTACGTAGGGCTTATGAATATATTACATATGCTTTTTGAAAATGTTTATCCTATCAATAATAACTGGTTATAAGATTCTCGGTTATGACATGATTGTTTATCTGTGATATGGTACTGATGAGGAATATTATTCTACCCTCAAGCCCATCTTGAGTCCCTCCATTTTGGATCATCTCATCAATAACGACCGCAAACTACCACCCGAGTACAACCTCCCCCATACTTATGTGGAAATGCAGGTTAGTATTGGGCCAGCAGGGGGCAGACATTCCATTTAGTTTCAGGCTTCATTTCAAACCACCATTTCTTGCATTTTTCTGAAAGAAAAAAAAAAAAAATACTTTTAGCCTCATTTATGACCTAAAGAGGGACAGCCTGATTTCAAGTTGCAGCTTCTTTATGTAGTTACACTTTGCAGTTTTTTAAACGCATATTCTGTATAATGTTGTCTTTATACATTTGAACTTCTCAAATGTCTTTGTACTACTTATGTTTGCAATTTTGTTGGATATATTTTTGATGCCACCGCACTGTTTAACTATTACTCAGAAGGCCTTTTTCTCTTTTTTTAAATGGCCATTCAACAAATCATCTGTCTTTTTTTATTAGAATCAAATTGAACAGAACAGCACTGTTCTTCAGTTGAAAAGGAAGAAACGCCTCCTCACTGTTTTCTTTGTCTGTACTGCAGTGAATCTGTGCACTCTAGCACAGATATGTTATACCCAAGGGCAGATCA
>CM056396.1:16908259-16969054 GCA_029718625.1 Synaphobranchus kaupii
ACCATTTTGGCCCTTTATGAACATAAGACTATAGTCTTTTGTTCCTTAATTTCCCCCAAAACATATTTTGCATCATAAATTTCTTAAAACTCATTATTTTTCACTTATTTCACCGCAGTTATTAAGTACAATAATTTTCTATACATCGGAATCAAAAAATGGCATTTTAATTTTGTTGACCATTTTGGCCCTTTTTGGACATAAGACTGCAGTCAGCAGCCATACCACCAAGCAATCTGTTGCTACTGAATGGTTGAAGCTAAGCTGGTGTGAGCTTGTTTAATAGTTGGATGGGAGACCCCAGGGGTAAACAAAGATGCTGGTGGGCCAGTAGGATGCAGTCTTCATTCTAGGCCAATAAACCCCAGGGCAATGATGGAGACAAAACATATTTTTCATCATAAATGTCTTAAAACTCATTATTTTTCACTTATTTCTTTGCAGTATTAAGTAAATATAATATTCTATACATCTGAATCAAAGAATGGCATTTTAATTTTGTTGACCATTTTGGCCTTTTTGGACATAAGACTATATAGTCTTTTGTTCCTTAATTTCCCCCAAAACACATTTTTCATCATGAATGTCTGAAAACTCATTATTTTTCACTTATTTCACCGTAGTTATTAAGTACATATAATTTTCTATACATCGGAATCAAAAAATGGCATTTACATTTTTTTGACCATTTTGGCCCTTTATGAACATAAGACTATAGTCTTTTGTTCCTTAATTCCCCAAAACATATTTTTCATCATAAATGTCTTAAAACTCATTATTTTTCACTCATTTCCTCGCAGTTATTCAGTAAATATAATTATCTATACATCTGAATCAAAAAATGGCACTTTAATTTTGTTGACCATTTTGGCCCTTTTTGGACATAAGACTATATAGTCTTTTGTTCCTTAATTTCCCCCAAAACACATTTTTCATCATGAATGTCTGAAAACTCATTATTTTTCACTTATTTCACCGTAGTTATTAAGTACATATAATTTTCTATACATCGGAATCAAAAAATGGCATTTACATTTTTTTGACCATTTTGGCCCTTATGAACATAAGACTATAGTCTTTTGTTCCTTAATTTCCCCCAAAACATATTTTGCATCATAAATTTCTTAAAACTCATTATTTTTCACTTATTTCACCGCAGTTATTAAGTACATATAATTTTCTATACATCGGAATCAAAAAATGGCATTTTAATTTTGTTGACCATTTTGGCCCTTTTTGGACATAAGACTGCAGTCAGCAGCCATACCACCAAGCAATCTGTTGCTACTGAATGGTTGAAGCTAAGCTGGTGTGAGCTTGTTTAATAGTTGGATGGGAGACCCCAGGGGTAAACAAAGATGCTGGTGGGCCAGTAGGATGCAGTCTTCATTCTAGGCCAATAAACCCCAGGGCAATGATGGAGACAAAACATATTTTTCATCATAAATGTCTTAAAACTCATTATTTTTCACTTATTTCTTTGCAGTTATTAAGTAAATATAATATTCTATACATCTGAATCAAAGAATGGCATTTTAATTTTGTTGACCATTTTGGCCCTTTTTGGACATAAGACTATATAGTCTTTTGTTCCTTAATTTCCCCCAAAACACATTTTTCATCATGAATGTCTGAAAACTCATTATTTTTCACTTATTTCACCGTAGTTATTAAGTACATATAATTTTCTATACATCGGAATCAAAAAATGGCATTTACATTTTTTTGACCATTTTGGCCCTTTATGAACATAAGACTACAGTCTTTTGTTCCTTAATTTCCCCCAAAACATATTTTTCATCATAAATTTCTTAAAACTCATTATTTTTCACTTATTTCACCGCAGTTATTAAGTACATATAATTTTCTATACATCGGAATCAAAAAAATGGCATTTTAATTTTGTTGACCATTTTGGCCCTTTTTGGACATGACTATAGTCTTATGTTTTTTAATTTCCCCCAAAACACATTTTTCATCATAAATGTCTTAAAACTCATTATTTTTCACTCATTTCCTCACAGTTATTCAGTAAATATAATTATCTATACATCTGAATCAAAAAATGGTATTTTAATTTTGTTGACCATTTTGGCCCTTTTTGGACATGACTATAGTCTTATGTTTTTTAATTTCCCCCAAAACACATTTTCATCATAAACCTGGACCATACCTCTAAAAACCCCTTTGGATTCTGACAGTTTGATGTTAAGTGGAAGACTGTTCCATATTAAGGTCCCTGTATGAAAAAAGGAGTTCCGAGCTACGCTGTTTACACGTGGCACCTTGCATGAACGAACACTGGCCCTAGCGTTGTGTCCATGTTGTGTATGGACCATGACTATCTGCGAGCCCAGGTAGCCAGGGGCAGTACCATTTATGGTGTTATACATATGGTTGAGCTTCAGCTGTTCCACCCTTAGCTGCACCGGCAGCAGGACCACCTTTTTAAATTCACTAATCCCTACATGAGTTCTGGGAGGCACATCTAGTAAATAACGAATGATGTTATTTTGCATCACCTGCAGTTTGTTCCTGAGCTTTGCTGACAGGCCACTATACCAGGCAGAACACGCATAGTCAAAATGACACTGAATTAAAGACGAAACCAAAAGCTTTTTAACAGAAAAATCAACAAACCTTGACATAAGACTATAATTTCCCCCTAAACACATTTTTCATCATAAATGTCGTAAAACTCATTATTTTTCGCTTATTTCACTGGAGTTATTAAGTAAATATAATTTTCTATACATCAGAATCAAAAAATGTCATTTTAATTTTTTTGACCATTTTGGCCCTTTTTGGACATAAGACTATACAGTCTTATGTTTTTAAATTTCCCCCAAAACACATTTTTCATCATAAATGTCTTAAAACTCATTATTTTTCACTTATTTCACTGGAGTTATTAAGTACATATGATATTCTATACATCGGAATCAAAAAATGGCATTTAAATTTTTTTGACCATTTTGGCCCTTTTTGGACATCATGTTCAGATTTTAAAGACTTGAACTTCAGTTCATTTACTGAATTAGACTGGAACTGACCCCTAAATCAGGCGAGACTGCTCCCACACCCCCCACCCCCCGTACCCCCTCCCGTACCCCCAGGCCTCTCATGTTGGCCGTCAGTGTGCAGCAGCATGGCGATCGGCATCCCCACGTTCTTGGACCGGCCTGCAACCACCACGTTCCTCCCCAGCGTGGGAATACCTGAGTGGGGGGGGGGGGGGAGAACAAAATAATAATCTTCAGTCTCCAGCCCAAACCTGCCAGTATAATCCCTGTAATCCCTGTAATCCATGTAAGTGATGCTGTGTCAGTCAGCAAAATATCCAGTTGGATAAATTAAGGAATGTAAAAATTTCAGCTACAAAAATCGTCCTGGGTAGAACATCAGGTAAATCCCTAAATTGGCTGCTGACTGGAGTTAAACCTACAGACACTGCGCCCCCTCGAGGACTGGAGTTAAACCTGCAGACAGTGCGCTCCCTCCAGGACTGGAGTTAAACCTGCAGACACTGCGGCCCTCCAGGACTGGAGTTAAACCTGCAGACACTGCGGCCCTCCATGACTGGAGTTAAACCTGCAGACACTGTGGCCCTCCAGGACTGGAGTTAAACCTGCAGACACTGCGGCCCTCCAGGACTGGAGTTAAACCTGCAGACACTGCGGCCCTCCAGGACTGGAGTTAAACCTGCAGACACTGCGGCCCTCCAGGACTGGAGTTAAACCTGCAGACACTGTGGCCCTCCAGGACTGGAGTTAAACCTGCAGACACTGCGGCCCACCAGGGCTGGAGTTAAACCTTCATGGGAAGGGGGGGGTTACCTGTGCGTTTGATGATCTCCCAGACCCCCCAGGGCGTGGCCGGCAGCATGGCAGACTGGTCCAGACACATGCGACCCACGTTGACCACGTGGAAGCCGTCCACATCCTTGTGTGGGATCACAGCGTTGCACACACGCCGCTCGTCTATGTGATCTACAAGTACAGAACTTCATGTTCCAAAACAATTTCTCATTTGAAACAGATTATATAGTACTCAACCTACAATATCCAGAATGAATAAAAATGTAATATACAGTATATGTATATGTGTGTGCGTGTGAGTGTATGTATGTACAGTATATGTATATGTGTGTGCGTGTGAGTGTATGTATGTACAGTATATGTATATGTGTGTGCGTGTGAGTGTATGTATGTACAGTATATGTATATGTGTGTGCGTGTGAGTGTATGTATGTACAGTATATGTATATGTGTGTGCGTGTTAGTGTATGTATGTACAGTATATGTATATGCGTATTTGTTTTCTGTGATATAAGGTGCATACTGTGTTCTTACTGTGATATAAGGCGCATACTGTGTTCTTATGCCCGCCCACCTGGCAGAGGCAGTTGGACCAGCAGCCCGTCCACTCTCTGGTCAGCGTTGAGTTTGTGTATCAGATCCATGAGCTCGTCCTCAGAGGTGCTGGACGGCTTCAGGATGGTCTCACTGCTGATACCTGCAGGAGGAACGGCGGGGTGGGTAAGGTATTGCTATGGCAACACATCCTGCCTCATCAACGATGAATAACAGACCCGCCTTCAACTGCTGTGCTCATAAGCTTCAGGTGCATCCATTTAAGAATGAAGATTAATGATGTTATTACACTGAATGTATTAATGCTGTTATTACACTGAATGTATTAATGCTGTTATTACACTGAATGAATTAATGATGTTATTACACTGAATGTATTAATGATGGTTTGATGCTGCAGTGAATGAAAGGGTTAAATTGTGAAAGTAAGCGCAGGGTTGGGTCCCGCGGTGAGATGTGGTGTGAACGTGAGCGCACGGTTGGGTCCCACAGTGGGATGTGAGGTGAATGTGAGCGCAGAGTTGGGTCCCGCAGTGAGATGTGGGGTGAACGTGAGCGCAGGGTTGGGTCCCGCTGTGAGATGTGGTGTGAACCTGAGCGCACGGTTGGGTCCCACAGTGGGATGTGAGGTGAACGTGAGTGCACGGTGGGTCCCACAGTGGGATGTGGTGTGAAAGTGAGCGCAGGGTTGGGCCCACAGTGGGTTGTGAGGTGAACGTGAGCACAGGGTTGGGGCCCACAGTGGGATGTGGTGTGAACGTGAGCGCAGGGTTGGGTCCCACAGTGGGATGTGGTGTGAACGTGAGCACAGGGTTGGGTCCCACAGTGAGATGTGGTGTGAACGTGAGCGCAGGGTTGGGTCCCACAGTGGGATGTGGTGTGAACGTGAGCGCAGGGTTGGGTCCCACAGTGGGATGTGGTGTGAACGTGAGTGCAGGGTTGGGTCCCACAGTGGGATGTGGTGTGAACGTGAGCGCATGGTTGGATCCCATAGTGGGATGTGGTGTGAACGTGAGCGCATGGTTGGGTCCCACAGTGGGATGTGGTGTGAACGTGAGCACAGGGTTGGGTCCCGCAGTTGGATGTGGTGTAAACGTGAGCGCAGGGTTGGGTCCCGCAGTGGGATGTGGTGTGAACGTGAGCGCATGGTTGGGTCCCACAGTGGGATGTGGTGTGAACGTGAGCGCAGGGTTGGGTCCCGCAGTTGGATGTGGTGTGAACGTGAGCGCATGGTTGGGTCCCATAGTGGGATGTGGTGTGAACGTGAGCGCACGGTTGGGTCCCACAGTGGGATGTGAGGTGAACGCGAGTGCACGGTGGGTCCCACAGTGGGATGTGGTGTGAAAGCGAGCGCAGGGTTGGGCCCACAGTGGGATGTGAGGTGAACGTGAGCACAGGGTTGGGGCCCACAGTGGGATGTGGTGTGAACGTGAGCGCAGGGTTGGGTCCCACAGTGGGATGTGGTGTGAACGTGAGCACAGGGTTGGGTCCCACAGTGAGATGTGGTGTGAACGTGAGCGCAGGGTTGGGTCCCACAGTGGGATGTGGTGTGAACGTGAGCGCAGGGTTGGGTCCCACAGTGGGATGTGGTGTGAACGTGAGTGCAGGGTTGGGTCCCACAGTGGGATGTGGTGTGAACGTGAGCGCATGGTTGGGTCCCATAGTGGGATGTGGTGTGAACGTGAGCGCATGGTTGGGTCCCACAGTGGGATGTGGTGTGAACGTGAGCACAGGGTTGGGTCCCGCAGTTGGATGTGGTGTGAACGTGAGCGCAGGGTTGGGTCCCGCAGTGGGATGTGGTGTGAACGTGAGCGCATGGTTGGGTCCCACAGTGGGATGTGGTGTGAACGTGAGCGCAGGGTTGGGTCCCGCAGTTGGATGTGGTGTGAACGTGAGCGCAGGGTTGGGTCCCGCAGTGGGATGTGGTGTGAACGTGAGCGCAGGGTTGGGTCCCGCAGTGGGATGTGGTGTGAAAGCGAGCGCAGGGTTGGGTCCCGCGGTGGGGTGAGGAGTGAGTCTCACCAACGGCGGCGGCCGCGCGGGTTTTGTTGAGCACGTAGGAGTGGCTGGCGGGGTGGGCCCCCACCAGGACCACGCTGAGGTGGGGCCGGCGGTTCCCCGCGGACACCCACTGCTCCACGTCCACCTGAGCCTCCTCACGGATCTGCCGCGCCAACTTCCTGCCAGAGATCACCACCGCTTCCTGTCTGAGGGGCCGGGAGGACACGAGAGAGAGGCTAAGGTCATGTTACCCACAATGCACTGCACAGGAGTGAGCAACGAAGGTTAGGGGGTCTATTCGGGATGTCATTCCAACCCCCTGCTCTTATTTAACTTAGCACAATCATTTATCTGATAGCACACTTTCAATAAAGTCTAAAGCTGTGGACTTCACATGCAACCCTGATGAAAACGTTTTACCACCATTTAGAAGTCTAAACCAGAATATGGGACAAAAAGACTACAGGACTCAACACTTGATAGTTCAGCTTAATACGCCTTTCTAAGAAGCAGCTCTAAACATGGATTCCCTTCAAAGCAAATACCTCTAATTCTAGCTGCTAATGCAGGAAGTGGATTAATTACCCAAACAAAACAGAACACAGACATTCAGTGTCAATATTCAAGTTAGCAACCATGCAACCAATGTGGAGGAGCTGAACAATTAAACAAGCCAACACACAGCTGAGAGGGAGAGAGAGAGAGAGAGAAACAGGGAAACAGGAGAAGCCCTTGAATCAGCTGCAGTAGTGTTCATGTTCAATAAGCAGACATGGGGCTTGCTTATGTAACAGCGGGGGTGGAGTAATTATAGTTGGGGCTGTTTGTGATATAAGCCCCTCTTTCACGAAGGGCAAAATGGACACTGACTTATACGAGAGTTCCTCGCTTGTCCTAGTGTTTCCAACAGAGCACCTATAGGCGGCTGGAGAGGTCGCAAACGTTGACCTTTAAAAACTGCCTCGCTGGCGACACCCTATCTTTGCCTGGTTCCCAGGGAGCCAGTTTCCATTTGGAAGTATTCCCATTTTTTCAGGTTGCAGAACTATGACGATAACCATTTTGTCAGGTGATTATCCTGACTTTTCCCAGTTGTCATGACAACACTAGACACGTTTTCGTTGTTTTCTGTTCATACCTTTATCTTTGCCTCTACCAGTGAGAGTTCAGCATCGTGCAGCATAGTAATGTCTTACAAGGACCAACGGAAAAATGAAGTATGATTACACGATGCCCCACCCCCACCCCCTGAAAAAAACGTGAATCAACCTCATGAAAAAGTGCGCAGCTAAAATAGAGACTCGGGTGACTACATAATACATAATTGCAAACACATTCATTATCACATCATTAAGTAGATTTTTGGAGAGATAAAATGTATATGAAAAAATCTGAGCCTAGATAGGTCTAGGCAACTGTATATTTTCGGAAGGTGAAGTCACGCAAGGATTATGCAGGATTTCGTCAGCCTGGAGTCGCGCTGCAATGAACAACTGTCCAGTCTATAGGAGGACACGAGTGTAAACCAGAACAAGTCCTCATTACAATTACAATTTCACCCAAATCACCACCCGGTTATTTATATCTCTTCGGAAACCGATTGAATTCCCCGCGTTGTTTTAGAACGCAAACGTAGTTAACCTGTGACTGTACGCATCCCACCCAGTGGCGGGCCACACATCTCACTTACACTCGGCCCACATACCGCAATGAATTACGGTCCACGGGTGGTCCAAATCTGGTTGCCAGAAACGGGCCACATATGGCCCATGACATAGCCATATCTCAGCCACCTGTATGACCATAGCTGGCCCTCTTCTGGCCCTATGTTGGACCAGACAAGTTTCAGCAGTGGTTCCGAATGTCAGCCACCTGTATGACCATAGCTGGCCCTCTTCTGGCCCTATGTTGGACCAGACAAGTTTCAGCACTGGTTCCGAATGTCAGCCACCTGTATGACCATAGCTGGCCCTCTTCTGGCCCTATGTTGGACCAGACAAGTTTCAGCACTGGTTCCGAATGTCAGCCACCTGTATGACCATAGCTGGCCCTCTTCTGGCCCTATGTTGGACCAGACAAGTTTCAGCACTGGTTCCGAATGTCAGCCACCTGTATGACCATAGCTGGCCCTCTTCTGGCCCTATGTTGGACCAGACAAGTTTCAGCACTGGTTCCAGATGTCAGCCTCAACTAAACCTTAACCAAGCCACTTCTTTCACACTTGCCGTATTTGGCCCAGATGAAAAAAATGCCTCAACGATGACAGTATTATGAACAAATATTTATTCAATTTTCACATCAATACAAAACACATTTATCAGACAATCTTTCTTGCAGTCCCTTACTCCCCTCCTCTCCTCCCTGCTTCTCATGTCCTTTCACCTTCTCCCCCTCCTGTCAGCATTCTATGTGTAATGAATGAATATGAAAAAAAATGGTCCACGAACCGGTTGTACTCTGCACACAACTCCTGAACGTCTGTGCCATGTTTCAGTCCACGAACCATTGGACTCTGCTGCACACAACTCCTGAACGTCTGTGCCACGTTTCATTCCATTAGTCAGTTGTACTCTCTTCACACTCTTTTCTCTTCATCCTCTGTCTCCTGCCACCATCTCTATCTGGGGCCAGATGTATCCATCTTTTGACGGTGGAATCGATTTCTTGGTCTGTGGCCCCAGACGTCAGACGATTACACCTCACAGCAGCTAAAACATACATACACACAGGAAATTCAGTTTTTGTATAACAACCTAATGTGGCTACTGTACAATTACACTAAAATAGAACCCAGGCCCTATTGACATTCTGGTGTGACATCTACACATAGGGACTGTAATTTTGCAAATCAGTCCAGTAATGAGCTGGCACCATCCTCCTACCAGGCTCTGATATGGCTCCAGGAAAAAGCATATCTGAGCATTGTATCGCACAGAGCCACACACAATTTAAAAATAAGTACAGTCTTATGTCCCATCCCAGGTTCCGTGGTGGCAGAGTATGGACCCCAGGAAGGCATATGACTACTTAATTTTTAATCCTGTGTGGCTCCATGTGATACAATGCACGGTTTGACACCATTTCTTCAGGAAAACACAATAAGGATGGTATGAACTAGGGGTGCTCCGATCGATCGGTCGCCGATCAGTATCGGCCGATATTCGTTCTAAAAAGTGTGATCGGTGATCGGCTAAAAAAGGCCGATCAGGCCGATCGCATGTCAAAAACACGCGAGAGAACTTTTATTTCACTACCGCGTGCTGCTAAAATGTCTTCGCCGGTCTTTCCTATTCATAATGACTCCAAGGAAATTTTTACCTTAATCTACCACATATCAGCGCAGAGTAAATTGGAATGAGCATTTGTCATGCCCTAAGAGACTAGTATAGCCTACGCCATAGCCTATATTATATTATGTATGATAACATGAACATAAAATAGTTTTCCACCATCTGTAAAATGCTGCCAAATGTTCTATCTTCAATGAACATCGGTAGCCTACTTCAAAAATACATTTAGCTAACGATTGCACAACAGTAGCCTATGAAATGCACTCAAAATGCGAAAATAACAATAGGGCTATCAAACATATTGGAAAGACTGCTCGAGTGGAAACACGAACGTAGGTATGTAGCCAGCGAGACCAACGGTATTTTAGACGCAAAAATACTTACATATCGCAAAAGGGGAATTCCCTTGCATAATGCGTATTGTATAGCGCTTGCGTAATACTAGACAGCTAAAACGAAAACTGCCGTTACACTGGGCTGTAGTAAATTGCTCAAAGCACCCAAAAAGACTTGGCATATACCGTTGCGAAGGTTATAATGTAGGCTACTCTATTGGATAAAAAAGCCGACAATTAAACCAGAATGAACTGTAATGCATGAGACAGCCTTACAGAGCATGGTGGTATTACGCCGCATCGTTTCTGATAGTGTAATAGCGGTATAAAGTGTTGTATATTTCTCAAACCGATTGTAGCTACCAGACAATAAATGACAACTGGATTTTGAAAGGAACATCTCGATGTGTAAAACCAATGGTAGGATTGTATATTTATTTCATATTTAGTAGCATATATAGCTAGTAGAATACATGGTAGAATGAGATAGTACTTTCACAGTTTATTTTGCATTTGAGTGAGCACGGCTTTTCACGGCTTTTCTGGCATACGATCAGGCTATTGTTGGGTTTATCTCGTTGCTATGACGTTATTCTAATTTTATATGATGAATAAAAATATTTATGAACTCAAACATAGACGCTATTGTCCACTATGTCACGCATAGGTAGGTATAGACTAGGTGGGGGGTTGCTTGATAAATGGACTTGCCACAGGGAAATAGTGGCACTTAGAAACTACGTATTCGGCAGAAATCGTCACGAACCGTCTACCAATAAATTTAAAACACAGAGTTTGTGATTTCCAATAATAGTTCGGCTGCAGTAGCAACGAATGTCTCAGTTGAGCAAAAAAGGTCCCGCAGGTGGGACTTATGCGCAAAGGTGTTGAGAGTGTCTCTAGACTAGAGTGTGTGGAATGTTGCCTGACAATAAATGAACAGTTGTCAATTCATTATACTTTGTCATCTCTTAATTTTAATACTTAATATACAATGTTGTTAAGAATAATGTTACATGATAAATAGAAATAATAATAATGAATTTTATTTGTATAGCACACTTTCATATACACAGAAGTTGTAATAAGGATGCATCATAAAATAGGGATACAATATTTAGAGACAATTAAGATTGAAAATATTGAGGGGCCAATTTTTTTTTTTTTTCATGATCGGTATCGGCCGTGATCGGTATCGGCCAATCATCATTTCGGTGATCGGTGATCGGCCCCAAAAATGCTGATCGGAGCACCCCTAGTATGAACCGGTATGAGGCTTTCTACTTAAACTGATAAGCAAAAGTACACTCTACACATGTAGATGTCACACCAGAATGTCCATCAATAGGGCCTGGGTTCAGTTTTAGTGGAATTGTCTTTAAAGTACAGCCATTCTTAATTTCCACTACCCAAATCAATTTTCTCTAAATAAACAAAACTGAGTCCTAGCTACTGTATCTATTCCAATAAAAGATAAATCATGTTTTTTACTCTCCTCTCTCCTGCTTGTCACCTCACCTATCTCTCTCTTCCTCCACCCTCCTCTCCTGATCCCTTCTTCCTGTCCTTTCCTCTCCTCTTTTCCTGCACCCTTTCCTTTCTCCTCCCCTTCCTTTTTCCTCATCTTATCCTCCCGTTTTCATTCTCTCCTTCTCTAAGAACCCAAATATCAATAACTCTTAAACATATGAATGACACTATTGGTATCAAGGTCAACTTACCAAGCACAACATCTCGTATCTGTAGGCGCTGGAAGCCAATCTTTCCATTTATTCCTCTCATGTTAATATTCTTCGCCAAGGAGTTTGTGATCGTTGCGTGCATGATCCTCCAAACACACTCACGAATGTCCGCCCCACCCTTGAGACCCAGTGTTTTTACCTGAAATCACATTTTCTCATTAGTTTTTTTCCAGCAATAGTTAAATATTCAAGTATTGTAATTACAAAATTTGTTAATATATAAATACATTTTAATAGCTTAAAGTGAGAATGAAAATGTAAATGACAAGATGCTCTTTTTTGGCTAAGCTGTTTTGTAATGAAATTTAGGTGACATCTGATAACATTCATATCAAGATTAGTGACACTGCCTTGATATGTAAAGCTTATCAAACTATAAATATTTTATTAAATGCATATTTAAAATTAGTAAGAAGTGGGGGCAGCATTAAAACCCACCTCTGGCTATGGTCTTTAAATAACATAAATAAGAATGAAAGAACACCATGATCTAACTTTTTTCATTTTTTTATTTGATCATCTTGACTGTAAAACATACGGTTTTAGTGATATATCTTGTTTCATTTATGTATACAGAAGTCACTGGAATGTCATGCAAATGTGTTTTCTTTCCTCTAGAAAACAACCTGGAACTGTCAGTTTCAGTTGAAAATTTTGCCTTTTAACAAAGGCATAACTTCTTATTACAGGCTAGGGCTGCACAATTAATTGCATCGCAATCGCAATATGGTCTACTGCAATTTTAAAATCGCAGCATGGCGCAATAATCGTTAAAGGAGATATTGTGTTTAAAAATACCATTTAAATTGAATATTGTCATGCTGCAGAGATGTCACGGCATACACATTATATTCTATGGACTTCAGAAAACATCTTTGTTTGGTACAGATCCATGCAAAACTCACATCAGTATACTTTTAATACGTTTTTCAATGAAAATGAGAATAATAATGTAAAAGTTATAATTCTCTCTTCTATCGTAATTGCAATATCAGTCAAAATAATCGCAATTAGATATTTTTTCAAAATCGTCATGGCGACAGTGTAGCTGACCACGCTCAGCTGTTTTGAAGCTTTTGAAGCCGGTAATGTGAACGCCCCATTAGTATCACATGCACACTAATACTCCGATCTGAACCCGTTTATGGCAATACTCTGGTTACTGAAATGGTCATGTAAACACCTTTATCCGATAATGTAAGGTCATAATCCGTGTTTTCGAAACCCGATTAACACCCCTGGTTTTTTGGCCAAACTTTCGATTTTTTGGAGCATGTAAACACCTTTCTCCGGTTTCTTTCGGCTTTTTAAAACTACGCATGTCAGGCAGAAGAGGTGGTGTAACGTCAAAATGTTTCCACCCGTCAACATTTGCTATGCCTGGGGTTCCTTCAGCATCTCACTTCCAGAATTCTATTATTAAATTTGCATTTCACCGGTGAAAATATATTGTTCAGTGTTACGTGCTTGTGTTTGTACTAGCTAGTTTGTGGCTAGCACATTAAATAACTGAAATTTTCGGGAAATTCGCCGATTTAGAGATCGGTAAAGCTAGCTAGTACAATAATATAAATCAACCACTACTATCAATTAGCTATAATTAAATAAGTAGCTATAATAATTACTAGCTAGCTATAATGATAATAGCCTACTAACGTAAATGTTTGACGGGCGGATCATTTTTGTCCTTACAACGGGAAGCAGTTAGTAGCTACGTTTTCCACAGAGCTGATTTATGGAGAGAATCATGTAAACGCGGCTTTTGGAGTAATCACATTTCTTATGTCCATGTGAACGCAATAAGTTAAACAATGGCGTAAGCTGATCGTTTCCAGTAATCGGATATTGCTGTGCATGTAAACGTACCCAAATAACGTTTATGTCATCTATATTTCTTTGCAAACCAGCTTAGCCCAAAATGGCATCCTGACGTTATAACTAACGTTAGCTAACGTTAGATTAACGTTGTTAGCCCCATCGTTAACATTCAAGCCAGACCATGAGCCAGACTCCCGACAAAACGTTGTCTTTGTAAGCAAACAGCCAATGTACTCTCTTAAAAAGTTACGTTCTCCTAAACATATAATTAATATTTTTCACTTACCACTTCTTTGCTGGTTATATCCCGATGTATTGGGCACAACAGCTGGTCGTGACCGTGAGTGCAGAGCGGCAGCGAGTCGACTCGGCAGGCTCAAAATTGGCGGTATTCTCATTCCGGTGACGTTAGTCACATGATGTCGCATTGCATTCTGTCGCATTTTTTATTGGATATATTGATATTCAAAATAAATCGTGAAGCAACCATAGACCTATAATATGTCTATGGCAGCAACAGACCCATGTAACCATAATACATCCATGCATGTAACAGACACATTAGAAACGTCAGTAACACTTTGTATTTTAAGAGAGAGAAAAATAATCAGAACATATGGGTTATTTGTTCTTTGTTTTGTTTTTGTTTTACAAAACAAGTCAGAATAGAAAAAATATGGATAATATAAGCAAAAATTACAACTGTAATAAATCTGTAACTAAATGATGAAAAAATAAAATCCAGTTATGTAAATTCATGGCGTAAAAAGCTTCTTTAATTTATATAATATGGTTCTGTGATGTAAAAATTATTCAAAGAAGAGGCGGAAATAGGGCAAAAAATGATTGTGCATTAAATGAGACCAATTAAAGTTAATGGTGTTTCATACATGAAATTTAATTTGTGTTTTATTTGATACAGAATCTTTGGACAATCCATTTTGCTTACATTTTACTTGATGAAATATTTATTGTTGGATGGATTTAGCTTGACATGTTGCAAACAGGAAGATATTGACACCTTACTCAAAAATATCTGAAATTACAATTAACTGTGGAACAAAACCGGCCACACACATGTGGCCCACAGTTCTAATTTTACATCTGGGCCAAATACTACACCCAACAACTGGCCCACATCTTGTTTGCCACCTTAAAGACGGTGCCACCTCTGCCACATATGGGCCATGTTCGGTCCACATGCCGCATGCCAGTGCCGACTGAATGCCACCTGTGCCAGCTTCCAGCCAAATGTGGGCCAAATGTGTCTGCTATGTGGGATGCGTGCATGCTGTGGGGGTTTGATACCCTGCACTAGCTTGCTACTCATTTTTAAAAAGGTGCAAATTTGGAGCCATTGCTTACAGGTTAAACTTGAATACCTTGAAGTGTTAATGAATTCTGAATGCAAAATGCAGATGCCATTGGCAAGAACGAAAATTAAATTATTAGTCAATCAGTCCGCTGACATGTAGCATGCAGTGATACATGAAAAATGTAGCCTAAAGCACATTTGAAAACGAATAATTACAATACCGCAGATTCAGTGAAATAACACGACTATTACTACTACTACTACTACTACTACTACTACTAATAATAAAAACAATAATAATATCCTTCATCATCATCATCATAACGACAAGCAAATTTCTTACCTGGTCGATGACAAGTGAAGTCTGCACACGTGCTGTCGCGCGTGCGGATTTCTGCAGAACTTCAGCACCAGCGCTCTAAAGGAGGCCATAACTTTCGAACGAATAGCGGTCTTAGCGCAGAAGATAGGACGCCTAAAGCCACGAAGGGTCCGGGACGGGAGGTCGTGTTAGCCTCGCGGAGGACAGCGGGGTAGAAAGCAGGCTCCCGCAGAAGGCATTTAATATTCCCTCGCATGTACATGCCTCTGACGTCAGTGAAATTGGAGTCAACGCTCATTGACACGGGACTACCCTGCCTCATAGCTCCACCCTCCTTTTATTGCGAAATACTAATTATCAATTTGATCGCAAAAATAAAAGGTGTCAAAATTTCAACGGGTTAAACACGGGAAAGGAGGGTTTTTGTTCTGAGAATATGCTGATATGTACAGTGCCCTCCATAATATATGTATATGATATTTGCTTAGAAATTGAATTCGATTATAAACAAACAATGCATTGCTTTCCAAAACTTTATTATTTAGCAACACAAAAAGAATGCGCTCATTTTTTAAATTGAGGTTATGTCCTTTTGTATAAAGTTTTACTGTAATTTGACTGTGAATGCAGTTTCACATTCCCTTTTACAAAACATGCATGTAAGTCTACTTTTAATTTGGCTAGTTTTGTTTTAACAGGGTGACATTTATGTATGATTTTATAAAAAAAAAGTTCCTTGACAATTACTTAAAAGAAATGTATTTGTCAAAAGCCATTTCCAATTCCAGTTAATATCATTAAACACACTGTTCCAAAACATACTGCAGGGGGAAATTAAACACACTGTTCCACAACATACTGCAGGGGGAAATTAAACACACTGTTCCACAACATACTGCAGGGGGAAATTAAACACACTGTTCCAAAATATACTGCAGAGGGAAATTAAACACACTGTTCCACAACATACTGCAGGGGGAAATTAAACAATGTCCATTAGAATTATTCTTCTAAAACATTTTTTGTTGGATTTATGGGACAGCCACTGTCAATGTAAATTTCCTTGTGATTAAAATAATGAATTACACAGTTTGTTAGACAATAAAAGCATTTTTAGCATCAATGACAATAGCATAGTCTTGACTGAGGAATAATGGGAAACCTAAGTAATAAGGAATTCCTCATTTGTTAAAAAATTTTCATTATTAAAGGTGTACTATGCAGGATGTTTTCCAAGAAAATATAAAATAACCATTCTCAGTCAGATCTATGATAAACTGTTAATCCCTGTCGAAAAAAAAGTTGCTGAAACCTTGCTCCGCTGACTTTATTTATTATTCTAAGATGTGTTTGGGATGTATCTGGGCGTGACGGTCTTTTCTGTGTTGGGAGGGGTGGGTGTGGCTACAGAGCCTGTGTGGTGTGATCAGGTTACTTTCAGCAGAGCGTTTGTTTCCAGCTAGCTACTGCAATGGCGGAGGTGAAGGGGTGTGTGTTCAAGAAGCAGAGTCGACCGAGGATTTCCTTTTCCGCAATGGCGACAGCTGAAACTTGACATTTTGCTTGCTGCGCTCAAGAGTGTTTCTTGCCCTCAATGGAGGTGTGTGGGTGAGATTTAGGAGGGAGGAGGTGTGTGGGTGAGATTTAGGAGAGAGGAGGTGTGTGGGTGAGATTGAGGAGGGAGGAGGTGTGTGGGTGAGATTGAGGAGGGAGGAGGTGTGTGGGTGAGATTGAGGAGGGAGGAGGTGTGTGGGTGAGATTGAGGAGGGAGGAGGTGTGTGGGTGAGATTGAGGAGGGAGGAGGTGTGTGGGTGAGATTGAGGAGGGAGGAGGTGTGTAAATCCTGCATAGTGCACCTTTAAGTAGCTGACTAACAAGTACAACACCTCTACCAAACCAAGCTTTTTTAAACAATATCTCTTTCTAATATGCCTTCACTAATGACTCATGTATGATTATGTGTTGTCTTTATTGTGTAATTGTATAAATTGGGAAGTCTACCAATTGTATTAACTGGAGAACACTATTGCTAATTTATTGATGTGTATGGCATAATAATTTGGATTTCAGCTCATATTTATAAATGTCTGTTATATGTCTGTACTGCCTATAGTATTCTACAGACCTTCCTCTGAATAAGATGGAGTGGAAATTGTGTTTATTTAACAGCCATTGTAAAAAAAAAAGAATAGAAATGTGAATTAAGATATTTAAAAAAAAAGATTTTTCAAGGGGAAAACAACAAAATATATAAGACTGTCTTATGTCCAACAAATGAAAAAATAGGGGGAAAAATTTTTATCCTGATGTGGTATAAATGTCAGAGGCAACGTGAAATGCTTCCAGAAAAAACACTACTGATATCTATTGGAGGTTGATAAGACAACCAATCAGCAGCAAGGCCTTGCAGCTTACAGGTGATTGGCTAAAACACATCACACGATCACATGGAAGCAGTACGATCGTGCTTTTTTTCCGGAAGCGTTTCACGTTGGCTCTGAAGTTTGAACGTTTCCTACCGCATCAGGTATAATTAAGGAAAAAATGACGGAAAGAAAGGCAATACGCCACATGGTGGCGATGACTGTTATTGCACTCAATAAATATTTGATAAACATCGAACGAATATGTCGCCCAGCCCTAGATACTATTGACTACACAACGCGCGTGCCAAGCTTTCATGCAGACAATGAAATTACATTTACTCCACAAGCAAAACAAGCCTCACAGGGCATGCCAAAAAAATTATATTTTTCATAATTTGTTAGTATTTGCAAACTTGTTGGATAAGAGCATCTGCTAAATGAATGTAGAATGTAGTGTTATGTAAAGTCTGATAGAGTGATTCTACTATCAACAGCTGTTTGTCCTCAGTGGTCACTGCAGACCAAGCAAACAAGCTATGTTTCTATTTATATAAGAATATATGATAGTGACTCGCTCATTTCTCAGAATATGACACACGGACACAAAGCACTAAATTAAGGGCATAATTTAGAGGCAAAAAGAAATTTGTTTCTAAAACTGATGACTTTTTATATCTTGTATCCCACTGTTAATTAACTTGAATATGCATTCTCACGCAGTCCTCAAAATTACCTGCCGTAAGCAGACCGAACAACGACCCTTTGTAATTTTGGTAATATTCGATGTTACTACTATAGCCATAATTTGCAGCAGTTCTCACATTTTTTACTGTATGTGATTTATAATCTGCTGGTCTTTTTTTGGGGGTCGGGTTGTACACATTCTAACATAGCTTGTCACTGTCCATTTAAACATCATTGAATACAAAAATATGAATTAGATATTGATATTTAGCTGCATATAGTATCATCCTCCACAAGGCTTCACATAATTGAAAGTTATGTAATTTATGTTTATGTGGAATACATGTAATATATTAAATAAAATAAATATATTAAAATATAATAATTAATATTCATATTATATAAAAATATATATATTAAAAATATTTGTCTTTAATGAATAACAGAACATATGGATTGTGGCGTAATTCTGTAGGGCTGAGAAGCCATATTTGTTACAACTGACCAACAAGATATTCCAGTTTCACATGGTGAGAGTGATATCAGAGGGGCAGTGGTAGGCCAGCATCGGATAATCTTTCTGCACAGTTAGCCCTTCAATTTATGAATCATTTCCTGGAAGCCTGAGCTCTATTTTTGAAAGCTAATGTCCTCAAATTATGACGACTGCAATGTCTGTATAACATACTGCAGAGCAATTAGCATGTGATGTACCCAGAAAAAGAACACACACAGCGCAGAGGGATTAGCATGTGATTTACCCAGAGAAATAACACACACACACACACACACACACACACACACACACACACACACACACACACACACACACACACACACACACAGCACAGAGGGATTAGCTTGTAAGGTACCCAGAGAAATAACACACAGAGCAGAGCGATTAGCATGTGATTTAACCAAAGATATAACACACACAGAACAGAGAGATTCACGTGATTTACCCAGAGATATAAAACACAGAACAGAGGGATTAGCATGTGATTTACCCAGAGATATAAAACACAGAACAGATGGATTAGCATGTGATTTACCCAGAGATATAAGGTTTCTGGCTACTTCCTGTAGTGAGCTGTACCAAAATGGACCGTTTCCACATACAAAAGGTTGCTCTGTGATGGTCAAATGGTTTGAGATTAGTTTGTTTTCTTAGAGCAGTGGTCCCCAACCTTGTTCCTGGAGATCTTCCACTCTTCCACACTGTTGAGTAGCCTTGGTGAGTAGATAGGACGAGAAAGTCGTTGAGTAGTATACTTGAAACACCTAGATGACACACTTAATTCCGGGGTTTCGCTGAGTACATTCGGGAGCACACTTTTCAAGAAGTACACAAACATTTTGGTTGCATAAATATGATGTGAGGCTGCTTTTAAAAAAAAAAAGAAGAGGTGCAGCTTTGCTGACGTTGCCCTTCAAATACAACAGAAACAACACGTGACATGGCAGCACAAGGGTGGGGCGCGGGGTTGCCAAATCTTGCAAGACTTTTCAGACAAATGGCGACTCAAAACTAGCCAAAAATATATTTTTAACCAAAACCAACGTATTTTAAATAGAAATCATCATATTTTAACTTTTTTAAATAAGTGCGTGCTTTGCGACTTTTCATTTTTACTTGTGACTGCACTTTGAAAGTTTCCCAATTTAGCTGTAAAACCGCAGACATGGCAACACTGGTAGGACGTCTTCTGACCTGCTTACGACACTTCCACAGTACGTTTGGAAAATAGTATGGCGGATATTTTTTGCAGACTGCTAAACAGTGCACATTAAACAGCACACTTCTGCCAGTGCACTGTTCGCAGGAGACAGGGCGCAGTAGATAGGGCTCTGATTCTGACACAGCCCTGGAGATCTTGTTGAGCTGCTAATTACTAGAATCAGGTGTGCCAAATTAGGGTTGAAATGAAAACCTACAGGATGGTCAATCTCCAGGAACAGGGTTGGGGACCACTGTCTTAGAGGCTATGAATACGCCATTAAATATATTTGATAAAGCAGGTTTTGGTGCTTTTGCTTTGAGCTATTTGTACTGTACATAGAAACCTTTATTTTGGTCCTGCTCAGCAGAGGAAATAGGCAGAGCGAGGTTCATACTTTTTGGAGAGTCATTTTGAATTTGTCAAAAATCTATAAATAATTTCAGTTTGAGATTTCATTATTTTGTAAGTAGTAGCTAGTTTAAATATACATTTTCCTTGCATCAATATTCACATAACCTAAACCATTTTAGTCTTGTAGAGAAAATCTGCACTTTTATTTTGAAATTGCTATTCGTATGTCAAACAGGAAGTTAAAGCCACACCGCAGTCGAAGCACATGTTAGAAACCGTAGGGTTCCCTACAGCTTGGTTAGAAAACTAACTAGATACTTTGAAAGCTAAATAAAACACCTAAAGATTTCACGATGCCGAAAGTCAAAGCCGAAAAGAAAAGCAGACAACACCAGGAAGTTAAAAGCCAAGGTTTGTTTTAAATGACAGTTGATGATTGGTTGATTTAGCTTTGTAGCCTGCTAGCTCACATTGTTTATCTCGCTAACCTTACATTTCTACCGAATTGTCTGTGAATTCATGTGCAATTACTACTTTATCCATTAGCTACGTTTATACTATAAAGGTATTTAAAGCGCAGTAGGCTACTAGAGGAGTTGAACTAAATAATAGAAACAACTAACGTTACAAATGAATATCAAGTGTCTAATAAGTAATAGAGCCACCCTCCAGTCCCTCTTGAAATATTGTCATACAGAATGTTTCGGATCTGTGCGTGTAGCGGAATACTGGGTCATTCTTCAAGAAGGAATGCCTCCAGACAGTTGTTTGAGGGATGGAGGAGGTCAAGTCTAGTTTACATCTGCGCTCCATAACGTTCCAAATAGGTTCATTCCAACTAAACTGAACTTCGATTTGCTACCACTGTCAAACTAAATAATTTTTCAGTTGTTGTTACCGATGCACCGACTATTTTGCCTCTTTGGAAGAGCTGCCTTATGTAAATTCGCATATCGAAGTGCTGTTTGTCATATCATTGAGATACTACTAACTGGAATTTACTGCCTCACCTGTGCGGCTCCCCAAATTGTGATTTAATTAGTTGAAAGTTAAAGTTCAAAGTTCACCCTGTGTGCACAATACTCTGATATTCTTGATTCTAGCGTCAGTTGTGGCTAGCAATGGAAATGCATCTGAAATGACCTAACAAAGCTTGATATGTGGTCTATAACTCCAGTGGGTATTGTTTTTTTTTTTTAACTCTACTTTTCACAAGGCATAATGTTCAACACTGGAATTGGGCAGCACATTTTGAAAAACCCATTGGTGGTCAATGGCATTATTGAAAAGGTAAGCAAGTCCTTTTGATCTTTTGGTTTCAATGAAGTTTTATACATTTAGCTACATAGAGCACTAGCATTTGGAGCATACTTTATGACCACAGTAAAATGAGGGTACAAGGTCATGCTCCATTTGAACATTTCTCACTTATAATATTGATAATTACTTTAATCTTTGCAGGCAAGCTCTTAGACCGACGGACGTGGTGCTGGAGGTCGGACCAGGAACTGGTAACATGACCGTGAAACTACTGGAGAAGGCCAAGAAGGTAAACGGCACAATAAAATCAGCCAGAATGTTAAACCAACAGGGCTGTGAAGTATTCATCGCCATGATGTCCTGTACCCTAAAGAATTTTGGACCAATTGGGGTCACTGGAGTTCCATCGGTTAAAGATTCTGGCAGTTTGGCATCAGAAAACGGGTCTTAGAAGGCTGGTATTTAAATGGTGACTGTGCGCATTGCTGGCACTGACTGTGTGCATTTTGGTCACACTTTTCTAAGGTTGTTGCTTGCGAGCTGGATACCAGCTTGTAGCTGAGCTGCAGAAGAGGGTGCAATGCACGTAAGTGTTTATACAGCAAGTCTGTAACATAGGACCATTTCCTTAAATATATCCCAAAGAAATAATACAGTGATGTAGGTCACGTGGGAGATTTACGAGGAGCAACATTCATTCTTCCAAAATAAGAGCCATTAAAAACATGATAATGAGAAGAAGAGTTTATGAGGGGAAATTGGAGGCTGAGGGAGATTGGGTTAGGATTAGGTTTCTGCTCAGGACATACTTTAGAGATACATATCTGAATGAAATCTCAGACAGTTAAAGTGAGGTCACACACAGACACACACACACCAGGTAGTGACTGGCGGTTCTTTTGCAGGCCGATGCAGGCTAAGCTGCAGATCCTGGTGGGGGATGTGTTGAAGGCGGAGCTTCCCTTCTTTGACATTTGCGTGGCCAACCTGCCTTATCAGGTGAGAGACGAGCTTTCATCATCTCCTCAGAAACGTTTGTACGGGACCAGGGGTGTTTATCAAAGAGGCTGTACTCTTTCTGCTTGACAGATCTCATCACCGTTTGTGTTCAAGTTGCTTCTTCATCGGCCGTTTTTTCAGGTAAGTGACCACTTGCCTGGACCCAATCTTCTCCTGACGGCGTTTAAACATCCTGTGTGCTGTCACTTGGGCTGTTTTTTGAAAGTTCATTCCTGAAATATTTCAGGGTAAAAATTGGGTCATTTTCTTTCGAGCAGTTGATCTATAGTTCTTAATTCAGAGACTATGTGCCACAAAACAGAATTACCAGAAAAGGTACCAGTCTTGGTAATAATAACAATTTTACATCCTGCGTTTTGATAATCACAATCACATATGATGAGCTCAAAGAAGCTCTGATCCATACTTGATGTCTTCTTTAATAAGTCCATACATGACTGCATTATTATAAACGAGTAATCCCAGACTAGCGCTGCGAGTCTCAGCGTAATCCCAGACTAGCGCTGCGAGTCTCAGCGTAATCCCAGACTAGCGCTCTCAGCGTAATCCCAGACTAGCGCTGCGAGCCTCAGCGTAATCCCAGACTAGCGCTGCGAGTCTCAGCGTAATCCCAGACTAGCGCTGCGAGTCTCAGCGTAATCCCAGACTAGCGCTGCGAGTCTCAGCGTAATCCCAGACTAGCGCTGCGAGTCTCAGCGTAATCCCAGACTAGCGCTGCGAGTCTCAGCGTAATCCCAGACTAGCGCTGCGAGTCTCAGCGTAATCCCAGACTAGCGCTGCGAGTCTCAGTGTAAGAGACTGTGTTGTGTGGATTAGGTCTACAGTGTATTTGTGTGGATTAGGCCTACAGTGTATTTGTGTGGATTAGGTCTAGTGTGTCTCCTCATGGTAAGAGGAGATACTTACGTTGAACTCTTGTTTTTCTGGAAGGTGCGCAGTGCTGATGTTCCAGCGAGAGTTCGCCATGCGCTTAGTCGCAAAGCCGGGAGACAAACTCTTCTGCCGGCTCTCCATCAACACTCAACTGCTGGCCCGTGTGGACCATCTAATGAAGGTCTGTTCAATCAACACATAATTACCGCCCAGAAACGTGCCAGAGTCGGTCTCTACCGCCCAGGCCTAAACCGCTACACAAACGTGCCAGAGTCAGTCTCTATTTGAATGTGCTTCATTCATATGCAAAACAAAAATGACTCCAAGCAGATTTTGGCACCTGTTGCCCCACACTGGACTCACGTTTTATTTGCTCTTATAGGTGGGAAAGAACAACTTTCGCCCGCCCCCTAAAGTGGAATCCAGCGTGGTCAGAATAGAACCAAAAAATCCTCCCCCACCTGTCAATTTCCAGGTACGTTTCCCTTCTGGACAACACGGTTACGATCGCTCACGTTAGGGTCTCCACATAAGAGCACCCCAAGAGATTATGGATATCACTTTGACAAGATATTCCAGCAGAGGGTGCTTTTCCAAACTACAGTCCACACATCTCTCTGACCCTCCATTCCGTGGGCAACGCTACCCGCCACAGGACCCTCGCAGTTGCCGTTGGCACAGGCAGGATGCTTTTCTGGGCCATGGGGCACACTGTTGCCCAAAGGCTAGAGATTTAGCTGGAACACACCAGCCCACATCCCCCATAATTTTTTATTGAATAAATATAATCTGTTTCCGGCCTGATTTGCTGAATCTGGTCGCTGCTGGTCAGTGTGTCTCCAGCCTTCCACTGTAACCACGTCAACCATTATTGCATCACAAAGGGGTGACCCACATGGGTGAGGTCATTGTCCTGAAGGCTCATTACATAACTTGTCTCTTGTTGTCATAGAGAAGGAATTGTGAACAGGGGATTATTGGAAAGTGAGTTTTTCACACTTTTGCTTTTCAGGAATGGGATGGTCTTGTGAGAATAGCATTTATAAGAAAGAATAAGACTCTCAATGCAGCTTTCAAGTAAGTGGAGTTAATAAAATGTGAACTAAAGGTTTGCCATCCAGATGAGCGTTTAAAAGTCAGTAAGCGTCTCGACTTCCACTGTTTCAGATCCACAGCTGTTGAGCAACTCTTGGAAAAGAATTACAGGATCCACTGTTCTGTGCACAACATCGTGAGTTAAGATGAAAAATCCTTGGTTAAAATGCTGATCTTATGAATACAAGTTCTACTTGTTTTTAATTTAAATTTGACCCTTTCTGATACTTCCTTGTCCTTCCAACAGGAAATACCGCAAGACTTCAGCATCGGAAAAAAAATAGAGGGTGTCCTCCAGGAAACGGAGTTTGGTCAGAAGCGGGCTCGATCCATGGACATCGATGACTTCATGGTGTAAGTACTGCTGAGCTTCTTCAGCTGTAGACTCACCAAAAAAATAAAATCTACAAATGTGAATATACATTTTTTTACATTTCCTTCTGTTGGCATTTATGTATTTTTGTTTACGGGAATCCTGAATTAAATCATAATCTATTTCCTTCCACAGGCTTCTCCACGCTTTTAACTCCGCTGGGATCCATTTCTCGTAAATGGAAAATTGGCGGGAATGCCAGGTCTGACTGAAGCCACGCCAGGGATGAAGTGATGCATTGAATGAACATTATCGATTGTGTCATGTCAGCCAATATTCCCTGGAAATTCCCCAAGAATCTATATTTTTCCCAAATGAATACCTGAGGTGACTGGACGCATTTGTATTGTTTAGCGAGTCATGATCCTGTTGGTTTTCCTAAAAGCCGTTTGAGGTAACCGCGTTTTCTCACGACTTTCTGGGTCTTGCAGAACGACCCCACAGTTACGTAACGGTGTCATTATCCACTCACGTTCACCAGTGTGCGGAAGACTCTGTATTTTACTGTAGAAAGATCTAGATCCCTGCATGGAAACAAGTCTCCCTATAGGTGCATTTCACAAAGCCGCTGGCTCAGCTGTATTAACAGGTGATTTGTGATTTCATCCAATAACAGAGTCCCAATTCAGTGAATAGCCCTGTCTGAGGTTGCAGCAGGTAATGCAGAGGTCAGTATTTTCACAATAACCCAACAAAACAGTTTTAAATTCAACTGTAGCTTTTCTGATATTGCCTTTTACTTATATATGAATCTCATTGGGAATGCATGTGCAGAGATGCTCTATAGTGTACATCTGGAGCGAGATGGTGTTCAGTATCCGGTGGAGAAAATTCCTACCGATTGTTTTTGGAAACAGAATTGTGACTCATTTCGGAATCTTGGGCTGCTTAGGTAAATTTCTGGCTGTGTAAATGGAAACACATGCAAATCATTCAAGATAATCTGCACAGCAAATAAAAGTCGAGGCAGCCGAGTTGCCTTTCAATCTGAGGAAGTTTCTCTAGGTCAGGGGTGCACAACTCCAGTCCTGGAGGGAGGGCTGTGTGCTGGTTTTTGTTCCAACCAGTTACCTTCGGTTTTAGTTTCCTGACGGCTCTATAAGCTACGCTGGTTCGCTCCTGTACTCGAGCGCAGTAAAGTCTTTAGGATACACCTGCAGTCTGCGGCTGTAGCTGGTGCTTACAGAAATGTCAGATCAAGATATGATTGAGATAAGATATTAAATAATTGAGCAGAAGTTGGCACAAAATCCCGAAACGGATCAGCCCATGTTATGCACCCCCTGCTCTGGGTTGTAGCTACAGTTCAGTTCATGGGAATTTGTGACTTTAGAACTGCCATTAACAATGTTGTGCCATTTCCCACATAAAAAGTCTGTATACATGCATTAAAGCTAATGCTAACTAACCGCTCCGCTCACAAATTAAAATGAAAGTCGTGTACAAATATTTCAAATCACTGCTAATCACAAGTTGTGCAAAAAAATAATTGTGTCTATTGCTAAACTTGCATTGGTAGGTATTTTACAAATGACTAATAGTGATTGTTTTTAGTGCCCCCAGGTCTTGACATTGTGATGTTAAAGCCACTATTCTGTTAGGGGGAGATGGACCCAACAGCCTATCTCATCTGTAGGACGCGTCTCTAGAATTTGAACTGAATGTAACGATGGTGGCACTTATACTGCCCACCCTTACTTTTAGATTTTAAATGAACACAGACACAGACCACTCTAGTGCAGTAAGTACTTCTGCAGTTCATATCTAGTGCAGTAAGTACTTCTGCAGTTCATATCTAGTGCAGTAAATACTTCTGCAGTTCATATCTAGTGCAGTAAGTACTTCTGCAGTTCATATCTAGTGCAGTAAGTACTTCTGCAGTTCATATCTAGTGCAGTAAGTACTTCTGCAGTTCATATCTAGTGCAGTAAGTACTTCTGCAGTTCATATCTAGTGCAGTAAGTACTTCTGCAGTTCATATCTAGTGCAGTAAGTACTTCTGCAGTTCATATCTAGTGCAGTAAGTACTTCTGCAGTTCATATCTAGTGCAGTAAGTACTTCTGCAGTCCATATCTAGTGCAGTAAGGACTATCTGGGGAAGAACACACTGTACGTCCCGCATCAGATCAAACTGGTGATTTTAATTCCCTCTGGGGGGGGCACAAACCACGTACGCATTAAAGTTTATCCCCAAAAATGTGCTATTTTACTTTACAGATATGAGATGGTAAAACTTTTGTACAGTATTAAAATTAAAAACAAGCTTCTTTCATTTTAAAAACATGACATGGCACACAAACTGAGGTAAACTGGACAGTTTGTAGAAAGGAGAAGATGCAAGGAGACGATGTTCACTGGCCAATAACGCTGCTTTATTCACACTGCTGGCCGTTTATAAAGCGTCTTCATAAAGAGCAGCTGGTCTCTAAAGAAACTGCTATTTACAGGATGGACGGACACGTGGACACAGTCATGTCTATGGAGATCAGGGATGTGTTCAACTCCAGTTCAGGAAATTAATCGAAATTCAGTTCAAGTGAAAACAATCCTCATATAGCTTATTCTTCAATTCATAAACTGAATTTTCATTTAGTGGCAACTGAAGAAGGAATCGATTGGGATGGATAATTACAATTGGCTGGCTTGCGCATGCATACATTTTTAAACCTGCCTGACCAATGTGTCTTGTGATAAGACCGTAACACATTCAACACAGGTCACCAGAAGTGAAATTCTAGTCTTTACTGAATGTATATATGGGGGGGAGGAGGGTGAAAATCACTTTAACACCATGGGTGGGGGGGGGGGGTCTCGTACAACACAAATACCCTGTGAGAGGGAATAGTCTGTGAATAGAGTTGGCGGGTGCGGCAGGTCCAAGGTTTGGACGGCCGGTATTAAAGGGTTTAGTAGCGGTTTTACCCACTGGAGCCCCAAGCTTAAAGGGCGCGTGGCCGTTTGGGTTGATCTGCTTGCTGGCCTGCTCTTCCTCCTGGAGCGCAGAGCGGAACGACTTCACTTTATCTGTCGGGGAGAAACGGGGAGGATTCAGGACGAGGGAACGCTGGTAGAAGTGAAACACGCTTCTTGGACAGTCAGGTCCTGTACAGCACCAGTACACAGTACACAGCGGGACATGAAGTAGAAGGTGAAGGAGAGAGTGCAGAGTAAAACATTTTGTGTTCAGTTGCATTTAATTTCTATCTATTCTGCAAAATTAGTCTGTAGCTTTGTACACTACATTTAGTGTGGGATGTATTTTGGCCATTAGGCAGTGAGTCACCAGATTAATTACATTTTAATTTAAATCTAAAGGTCGCAGGCCTGTATTCAATCAACATTGGCCCTTCGACTTAAGTAAATGCAAGTGTTACACTTTTTACACACATTTCGCAGTAATATTCAGTTATTGCTTTACTTGCCTGCACTGTTTGTGAAGAAAAAAAAGTTTAAAATGAATTCCAGCCACACACATTTCCATGGGAAAAAACAACTGACATTTCCTCGGAATGGCTTGTTCTTGGACAAAAACAGGTCCGTTACCTCTCAGCTCCGTTAGGATTTCAATCTTTTGATCCAATATTTGTTCTAGTTGTGTGGCGTAGGACTCCACGTCATAATCCACCTCCTCCGTCATCTCCAACAGCACTTTCTCATCCTCCAGCCACCGGATCGACTCCTGGGGGAGACAAACGGTCAGCAAGTCTCCCCTCCCTTCCCATGACTAAAAATGTGATATATATATTTTATTTTTTAAGTTCAGAGAAATTTGATGCCATAATCATGGAAATCTATATAAATAATGCTGATGTCGCTGAATCTATATTTTACGGGTCATTTACCTATGCTATGCTATGGTAAAATACATAAGGGGTTGGGCTTAGGGGTGAGGTTTTAAAGGTCAGGGGTCACCTGAAAGACGGCCCTGTGGTCCTCCAGCACCTGTTCCTCCATCTCCACCAGTTGAGAGACGGCCTCGTGGAAGGTAAAGAGCTGTGGGGAGACTTCCTCTTCCTGTTCAGAGAGACGCGCGTCACGCACGCTATGAACCGCACATTTTGGGGTTTATTGTTTGGGGTTTTGGGGGGGGGGGGGGGTCTTACGTTTTGTTCACAGAGCAGTTTGAGGTCGTCCCGCTGCGGGGAGCTGCCCATCCCCCACTGAGCCTCCATCACGTCCAGCTGGTTCACCCCGTGGATGTTGGGGCGCCCCTCCAGGGCCGCGCTGGGGTCCACTGTCAGTTCCTTCACTCTGGGTGCAGGGAAGACGCACGTTAGTGTCGCACTACTGCTCACTTCCGCTAAATATCAGCCAGGATCCCCCCCCACCCCCCACACACACATTCCATCAGCTGGGTCACAGCTGTGGGTCAGTTCCATTTCAAATCAGTCAGGATTATTTATTTTAAGTTGTAAAATTGATGAAATATTTCTTTAAAAAAGTTTCAGTTAATTAAATACATTTTTATTCATTTCCTGAATGTAACTGACTCTCACTGTTTTTGGGTTCCGGTTAATATCACAGGTATTCGCAACAAAAGATCTGTTTCCCCACATTTTTTTTCCAGTTCCGATTAGAACCCATTAGAACCCATCATAAATTCACAGACATTTCATATTTTCAGTCCTAAACTGAATGGATCGCTACATTCTCATATCAAGTCCATTTACAAGAAAAAAACATCAAATTTGTATGGGTTATCTAAGCATATTTGTAAGAGGTCCCTTTACATGCAGGGAGAGTTAAAGCCACTAAAAACAATGCTAACACACTTATGCAGGAACAACATGATGGGGAAACGGCGCATGCAGCATGTCAGTGATGCGGGACAGAAACACGGAAACGTTCAGACGATGGCAAAATCAACTGGAAATTATAATCCCATGCGCCTTTAAAATGAAAAAAAAAAACATATGAACTGGATCACGTCCTTAAGGTATCCACGTCAACAAGAGGCAACGGTCCACTGATCTCTATATAATGTGGATCCACTGATCTCTATATAATGTGGATCCACTGATCTCTATATAATGTGGGTCCACTGATCTCTATATAATGTGGGTCCACTGATCTCTATATAATGTGGGTCCACTGATCTCTATATAACGTGGATGGGCTGGGAGCAGGAGATAAGCTGCGAATAGTGCTGATCTCCATATAACGTGGATGGGCTGGGAGCAGGAGATAAGCTGTGTGGATCGGATAAAGATCGTATATAGTGCTGCTCTGCCCTTGTTGACGCAGCTACACTGGGGACGTTCTTCAGTTCAGGAGCGTCGTGTTCGATCACAGGCGCTAAACGCAACAGCTGCTGTTTTAAAGGAGGGAGAAAGACATCATATTAGGGCTTTATCATATTAGGGCTTTATCATATTAGGGCTTTATCATATTAGGGCTTTCCCAAGCAGAGTTCCCCTGTAAAAAATGCAAACTTAAGGAATGAAAACAAGACGCATGATCCTGGATAAATGAGGAGGGCGAGGTGGAAAGGGGATGAGAGGCACTTTGTCTGGCGTGAAGCGGAAAAGAAGTAGACCTGTTGGGCGAAGTGGCAAAGTCATCGTCATACTCATAGGTGGGCGAGAGCTCGGAGCGTCCGCCCCCGCTCTGGGAGAAGGGAATGTCCGACGGACTTATTCCAAACTCCTTTACCCTGGAGACGACGGGATAGAGCCGGAAAAACACAGAGAGGGAGAGGGAGCAGTCAGGACAGGACCCCATTACCCACAACCCTCTGCTTTAAAAGGCAGCAAACACCGTTCTACAAGACCACTAACCCAGGCAGTGTATTTAACGTATTTTCACCCACCTGTTTGCGTATCTCAGTGTATTTAACGTATTTTCACCCACCTGTTTGCGTATCTGTGTATTTAACGTATTTTCACCCACCTGTTTGCGTATCTCAGTGTATTTAACGTATTTTCACCCACCTGTTTGCGTATCTCAGTGTATTTAACGTATTTTCACCCACCTGTTTGCGTATCTCAGTGTTTTTAACATATTTTCACCCACCTGTTTGCGTATCTCAGTGTATTTAACATATTTTCACCCACCTGTTTGCGTATCTCAGTGTTTTTAACATATTTTCACCCACCTGTTTGCGTATCTCAGTGTATTTAACGTATTTTCACCCACCTGTTTGCGTATCTCAGCGTATTTAAGGTATTTTCACAGGAAGGCATTCCAGGGGAGATGGTGGCGATCTGTCCAAGAGGGAAACACAGGGTTTAGGCCTTCCGCCTCAACAGAATTCCGACATTCCAAAAAGCCCTTACAACTCCTGTGATGTCATTTTTACTGTACAGGATTGAACACAGAGGGCCTGATTTACTAAGACCTTTAAACGCTACTATGCTTGTGTGAGAGCATCAAATCCAGGCAGAGCATTTATATGAAGATAAAAAAGTTATATTGACACATAACGGTAGAAGCTGCTCCTTGGTTTTGGGGCTATAATAAATGAGTAAACCAGAACAAATAAAAACGGCAGTTCTGTAGAAAACACTGGGCTTGTAACACCAAGGTCATGGGGTCGATTGCCAGGCGGGGCACTGCCCGTTGCACCCTGGGATGGTTTAGAAGGAATGAGCTATATGCCTGGAGTATTTCTGAATGAAGATGTCTTACCATACATGTGATATGCAGAGAAAGACTGAGCCGTTTGCCTGGTGTATCTCTGAATAAAGATGTCTTACCATACACGTTCTGGAGTTTTCTCCAATGAAAGAGTCGCGCAAGACCTGGGTAAGCTTGCTGGCCCTGAACGGGGTGTGAGGTTTGTTACGGCCCAGAGCTCTGATACACTCCTGCAGGTAAAAAGAAAACCATGTTGAGATTCCAAGTGCCTAAAACTCAACGCACTGCTCACGTACAGCACATTTACACACTCCATTTTGCTTTATAATGTAAAATATTATAATAAATGTATAATATATTTATAAAATTGCAATTATAGATATTCTATTCTATTATGTTTCACATTGATTCATTTGATTACTAGTTTTAATTACTAGTTTTGTATTTACAGACAAAAAAAGACTCTGGTACAGCAAAGCTCCTCAGATGAAGGTCCATACACCAGCAAAGCTCCTCTCCCTAGTACACTAGTGCAGATAAAGGTCCATACACCAGCAAAGCTCCGCTCCCTAGTACACTAGTGCAGGTGAAGGTCCATACACCAGCAAAGCTCCTCTCCCTAGTACACTAGTGCAGGTGAAGGTCCATACACCAGCAAAGCTCCTCTCCCTAGTACACTAGTGCAGATAAAGGTCCATACACCAGCAAAGCTCCGCTCCCTAGTACACTAGTGCACATGAAGGTCCATACACCAGCAAAGCTCCGCTCCCTAGTACACTAGTGCAGGTGAAGGTCCATACACCAGCAAAGCTCCTCTCTCTAGTACACTAGTGCAGGTGAAGGTCCATACACCAGCAAAGCTCCTCTCCCTAGTACACTAGTGCAGGTGAAGGGTCCATACACCAGCAAAGCTCCCCTCCTAGTACACTAGTGCAGATGTAGGTCCATACACCAGCAAAGCTCCCCCTCCTAGTACACTAGTGCAGATGAAGGTCCATACACCAGCAAAGCTCCTCTCCCTAGTACACTAGTGCAGGTGAAGGTCCATACACCAGCAAAGCTCCTCTCTCTAGTACACTAGTGCAGGTGAAGGTCCATACACCAGCAAAGCTCCTCTCTCTAGTACACTAGTGCAGGTGAAGGTCCATACATCAGCAAAGCTCCTCTCCCTAGTACACTAGTGCAGATAAAGGTCTATACACCAAAAACTGTTACTGAATGTTCAGCCTAGATTTATACACATTAAAATACCCCCTCTCACCTTAAGCGCCAGCAGGCTCTTGTTGATCTCGGCCCCCCTCACCTTAAGCGCCAGCAGGCTCTTGTTGATCTCGGCCCCCTCACCTTAAGCGCCAGCAGGCTCTTGTTGATCTCGGCCCCCTCCAGACGGGTCTGCCGGTCGGCGCTGGAGGTATCTGCTCCGCGCTCGTTTCCCGCCAGGTCGATGAGAGAGAACTTGCCGTGCATCTTCCCTTTCCGCCGCAGAATGATCTGGAACACGGCGTGGCTCCGTGACGAGTGGGCGTTGGCCGAAGTCTGGCCGGACGTCCTGTTCAGCGACAGGGAAGAGACGGTCAGTCGAGGAACCCGTCAGACGGGGAGGTCTGAAACGTATAGATTTCTCTCTCTCTCTCTCTCTCTCTCTTACCTGCAGCCGTTTCCTACTTCAATGAGTTTGAGAACGTCCTCTGTGCCTTTGACCTCACGCTCCTGCAGCCCTACCACCTGTACCTGCTGCTTCCCGTCCTCCAGAACCCGCAGCTTGGCCTTACGGTTCAGCAGGTCAAACACCTGTAACATGCGGGGAGGTCAGCAGGTCAAAGGTCAAACACCTGTAACACGGAGGGGTCAGCAGGTCAAAGGTCAAACACCTGAAACCTCGGGAGGTCAGCAGGTCAAACACCTGTAAGGTGTGAGTGTGAGCTGGGCGTTTGGGGGGTGTGGGGGTCAGTGTGAGCCGGGCGTTTGGGGGTGTGGGGGGTCAGTGTAAGCTGGGCATTTGGGGGTGTGGGGGTCAGTGTGAGCCGGGCGTTTGGGGGTGTGGGGGTCAGTGTGAGCCGGGCGTTTGGGGGTGTGGGGGTCAGTGTAAGCCGGGCGTTTTGGGGGTGTGGGGGTCAGTGTGAGCCGGGCGTTTGGGGGTGTGGGGGTCAGTGTGAGCCGGGCGTTTGGGGGTGTGGGGGTCAGTGTGAGCCGGGCGTTTGGGGGTGTGGGGGTCAGTGTGAGCCGGGCGTTTGGGGGTGTGGGGGTCAGTGTGAGCCGGGCGTTTGGGGGTGTGGGGGTCAGTGTGAGCTGGGCGTTTGGGGGTGTGGGGGTCAGTGTGAGCCGGGCGTTTGGGGGTGTGGGGGTCAGTGTAAGCCGGGCGTTTGGGGTTGTGGGGGTCAGTGTGAGCTGGGCGTTTGGGGGTGTGGGGGTCAGTGTAAGCTGGGCGTTTGGGGGTGTGGGGGGTCAGTGTAAGCTGGGCGTTTGGGGGTGTGGGGGTCAGTGTAAGCTGGGCGTTTGGGGGTGTGGGGGTCAGTGTGAGCCGGGCGTTTGGGGGTGTGGGGGGTCAGTGTAAGCTGGGCGTTTGGGGGTGTGGGGGTCAGTGTAAGCTGGGCGTTTGGGGGTGTGGGGGTCAGTGTAAGCTGGGCGTTTGGGGGTGTGGGGGTCAGTGTAAGTTGGGCGTTTGGGGGTGTGGGGGTCAGTGTGAGCCGGGCGTTTGGGGGTGTGGGGGGTCAGTGTAAGCTGGGCGTTTGGGGGTGTGGGGGTCAGTGTGAGCCGGGCGTTTGGGGGTGTGGGGGTCAGTGTGAGCCGGGCGTTTGGGGGTGTGGGGGTCAGTGTAAGCTGGGCGTTTGGGGGTGTGGGGGTCAGTGTGAGCCGGGGCGTTTGGGGGTGTGGGGGTCAGTGTAAGCTGGGCGTTTGGGGGTGTGGGGGTCAGTGTAAGCCGGGCGTTTGGGGGTGTGGGTGATCAGAGGGAGTTTTACAGTGCAGCGAATTCTGCCATCAAACCAACAGCACAAAACACTGCTCATCTCGCCTTAAACTGCTACATTTAACATCACCAATTACCACATGCATGTTTTTATTGAAATGGGTCGATGTCTTCAGAAGCGTAATAAACCAGACATTTGGCCACTTGCCTTTCCACTGTAGATTTCAAAGAAGGTTGCGTACACCTGTAGATCTAACTTCTTGTAGTTCGGTTTCTTCAACATGAGGAAAACGTCCCGAGCTGAGTGAGAGTTTTAGTCAAGCAGGGTAATTATGGCATCTTTACCGAGTTTCACTCCAGTATTCTTAACTAAGTAACATTCAATATTTTTTAAGTGTAACATGTTAAGGCCCCTGTGCATTTTTGAAGTGGTTAATGTCAGAAATACACTTTGTGACTCAGAGGTTGTGGGTTTGATTGACAGGTGTGACACTGCCGTTGTTCAGCCCTCCAGCTCAATAAAGAGATTTGATGTAAATCTGCTGTTTAAATCTTAAATCAATGAATCTCAAATTGTAATCTCCAGTCTCTGTACCAGCTAATGCGTAGATTCCTTTTGAACAGTCCTGGTTTTTCCCAGAGAAATCTCCTCCCATCGTCTGAAACAAAGGAAAGTATCTACTTAATTAACTTCATTTGCAATTTCTGTCACACTTTAAAGGCTGAGTCAGAGACTTGGGCTTCTAAATATTCACGGCTGCTTCTAAATTCTACACACTAAAATAGAACAACAATAATCAGCTTGTGCATCAGTCCCTTATTAGACCAGCGGACATTTACAGCGCAGGAGAAGCAGCTCAGCTGTCGGCGGCGGTGACACTCACGTGCGTCTTGCCGCTGCCCGTTTGTCCGTAAGCGAAGCAGGTGGCCATTCCCCTCTCAAATATGGTCTCCACCAGCGGCCTCGCGGTAAACCTGCGGACACACCGGAGATGCGTCACCCTACCCTTTGGGGTGCGCCTCTATTTTAATTTCTATTTTTTATTCATATGAAACTACAGAAAAACACTTACAGGTGAGCTCACAGAAACACTTACAGGTGAGCTCACAGAAACACTTACAGGTGAGCTCACAGAAACACTTACAGGTGAGCTCACAGAAACACTTGCAGGTGAGCTCACAGAAACACTTACAGGTGAGCTCACAGAAACACTTACAGGTGAGCTCACAGAAACACTTACAGATGAGCTCACAGAAACACTTACAGATGAGCTCACAGAAACACTTACAGGTGAGCTCACAGAAACACTTACAGGTGAGCTCACAGAAACACTTACAGGTGAGCTCACAGAAACACTTACAGGTGAGCTCACAGAAACACTTACAGGTGAGCTCACGGACTACCAGACAGATCCAGGTATATTCTGGTAAAAGCAGTCATGACGAAAGCAACCATCCAAATATTTACAGGCCCACTCAGTAATTTTGTTTGCAAAAAAAAATGCTAATCGCTTACGAGCATTTGTGGAATTTGTGGAAACAGAAATAAAAATGATTGTGCAAATGAACGATATTTGAAGTTTATTCACCTGTAAACCATGTCATTAGTGGTGGTGTCGTCGAAGGCGTAGTCGAATCGGAAGGTCTGATTCTCCAGGTATCTGGTGAGGTCCACCTTCTGTTTGGGCTCGTGCACCATCACCACGTCTTTGTTGGGGATGGTGATCACGTCAAGGTCTTTCATGGCCAACTCTGAAAAGCGTGTGTGTGTATTTTTCAAAATCTGGACTTAAAACTCAATGCTTTGGGCAGAGACGGGGGAGGGGGGGGGGTTGATTTCCGTGTTCACCACCCTCCCTGTAGAATATATCTAAATCCGCTGTATTCCACTGTGCAATATGATTTATATGCTCCATAAACACAGTTACAGCTCCAGGAACTCGAGTCCCGCTCAAGCGTGTCAAAAAAGCATGCGCAGAGTGTGTTACGCAGTAACATTGGGAAGTTTGAAAGGGTGTGCAAAACAGTGGACGACTGCTGGTTTGTGATTACGCCGTACGGTCAGTACCGTTTAATGGCAGGAACTGTGTGATAAAACTGTGACCATGAAGCCACATACAGTACAGGGCCTTACAGGTGTGTGTCATACAGGGCCTTACAGGTGTGTGTCATACAGGGCCTTACAGGTGTGTGTCATACAGGGCCTTACAGGTGTGTCATACAGGGCCTTACAGGTGTGTGTCATACAGGGCCTTACAGGTGTGTGTCATACAGGGCCTTACAGGTGTGTCATACAGGGCCTTACAGGTGTGTGTCATACAGGGCCTTACAGGTGTGTGTCATACAGGGCCTTACAGATGTGTGTGTCATACAGGGCCTTACAGGTGTGTGTCATACAGGGCCTTACAGGCGTGTCATACAGGGCCTTACAGGTGTGTGTCATACAGGGCCTTACAGGTGTGTGTCATACAGGGCCTTACAGGTGTGTGTCATACAGGGCCTTACAGGTGTGTGTCATACAGGGCCTTACAGGTGTGTGTCATACAGGGCCTTACAGGTGTCATTGAGGCTCTCTCACCTTTTTTATTCATCGGACGTGACCTGACGCACACGCATATCCTGTGCTCTTCAATCTGCAAATTTAATTTAACACCGCAAAATAATAATAATAAATAAACATCTTAGGAACTATGATCGGATTGTAAGACAATTAATGTAGTCATCAATTTTAAGAAAAACAACACACATATGCAAGATACACTTACAGGGTGCAAGATACACTTACAGGGTACAAGATACACTTACAGGGTGCAAGATACACTTACAGCGTACAAGATACACTTACAGGGTGCAAGATACACTTACAGCGTACAAGATACACTTACAGGGTGCAAGATATGATCGGTATTGCTAAAAAAAACAAAGATCCTACCTAATTATATAACCACAAGTGCCTGGTGTCAGTGACATTTTACTGATTATTGAATGATCTTTACTCACCAGATCAGCTGTGGTTAAAGGCCGGAATGATCTTTACTCACCAGATCGGCTGTGGTTAAAGGCCGGTAGTCGAGGCTTGCTCTGAAGTCTCGGATCATGTACATAATTTCAGAGTTGGGGTTTGTAGTGTCCACGTCCTTTCAAATAAAGCGTGAGACAGACATGCATGAGCTAGCGCCAGTGACCGCAGGTCCTCTCCTGACTGCCCTAGTACACTTCACAGTTTACCGTAGTACACTAGTACACTTCACAGTTTACCGTAGTACACTAGTATACTTCACAGTTTACCGTAGTACACTAGTATACTTCACAGTTTACCCTGCTACACTAGTATACTTCACAGTTTACCCTAGTACACTAGTATACTTCACAGTTTACCCTGGTACACTAGTATACTTCACAGTTTACCCTGCTACACTAGTATACTTCACCGTTTACCCTGCTACACTAGTATACTTCACAGTTTACCCTAGTACACTAGTATACTTCACAGTTTACCCTGGTACACTAGTATACTTCACAGTTTACCCTGGTACACTAGTATACTTCACAGTTTACCCTGGTACACTAGTATACTTCACAGTTTACCCTGCTACACTAGTATACTTCACAGTTTACCCTAGTACACTAGTATACTTCACAGTTTACCCTGGTACACTAGTATACTTCACAGTTTACCCTGGTACACTAGTATACTTCACAGTTTACCCTGCTACACTAGTATACTTCACAGTTTACCCTAGTACACTAGTATACTTCACAGTTTACCCTGCTACACTAGTATACTTCACAGTTTACCCTAGTACACTAGTATACTTCACAGTTTACCCTGGTACACTAGTATACTTCACAGTTTACCCTAGTACACTAGTATACTTCACAGTTTACCCTGGTACACTAGTATACTTCACAGTTTACCCCTAGTACACTAGTATACTTCACAGTTTACCCTGGTACACTAGTATACTTCACAGTTTACCCTAGTACACTAGTATACTTCACAGTTTACCCTGGTACACTAGTATACTTCACAGTTTACCCTGGTACACTAGTATACTTCACAGTTTACCCTGGTACACTAGTATACTTCACAGTTTACCCTGCTACACTAGTATACTTCACAGTTTACCCTGCTACACTAGTATACTTCACAGTTTACCCTAGTACACTAGTATACTTCACAGTTTACCCTGGTACACTAGTATACTTCACAGTTTACCCTGGTACACTAGTATACTTCACAGTTTACCCTGCTACACTAGTATACTTCACAGTTTACCCTAGTACACTAGTATACTTCACAGTTTACCCTGGTACACTAGTATACTTCACAGTTTACCCTGGTACACTAGTATACTTCACAGTTTACCCTAGTACACTAGTATACTTCACAGTTTACCCTGGTACACTAGTATACTTCACAGTTTACCCTGGTACACTAGTATACTTCACAGTTTACCCTAGTACACTAGTATACTTCACAGTTTACCCTGGTACACTAGTATACTTCACAGTTTACCCTGGCCTACACAGAGCAAGCCAGAGGCACCAGCGGTAAGTACAAACTCCCAGCATGCCCCAGGGAGGGGCCGGACTCAGCAGTGGGGGAGGGGGGAGTGGCCGACTCAGGGGCTCATGGGGACAAAAATGGTCAGATGAGATGCAGGAAGGGTGTGTGTGTTGGGGGGGGGGGGGGGGGGGGCTTGCAGGGAGGTGCGGGAGATGCAGGGAAGTGCTGGGAGACGCAGGGAGGTGTAACCCGCTCACCTGTGCTTTCTTCTCCCTCAGCTCCTGCTGCTGTAGGCGCCTCCTCTCCCTCTTCTCCTGCAGCTTCTCCACCTCCTTCACACAGTTGGATTTCCTGCGGGCTGCAAACGAGGAGGAAAGCACGAAGAGACTGAGCGCGCTCAGAACGATTTCTGCTCTCGCTGCGGCCCCACGGCCCGTGCTGGGGAGGGGGTGCCATCCTTCATCTCCTCCACCAAAACAAGCCCCCCGTTCTCTGCCACAAACCCCCTAATTCTCCCGCTCGTCTTACGGACACCCGAGGTTGCAGTTCAAAAACAGGACCTTTTATAAAATGTAATCTTTTTAAAAAAAATTTTTTTTTACAATATCCAACTGGAGCTGGGTGATCAAGAATATTCATCTGGAAAAAGTACATTATTTTGGAAACACAACCAGAATAATGTACAGAGGAGCAGTGTAGTTCCGTTTGGGCCTGATTGGCGGGTGGCGGGGTGGGGGGGGGGGGGGGGGTACCGTTCTGCTGCTGCTGCAGGGTCTGTTGCTGCTGGGCGAGGGGCATCGCTGGGGGTGGGGGGGGCTGGCTCCGGGGGCTGGTTCTGCCGAGCTCGGGTCCCAACTGTGGGAACAAAATAACGGAGAGAGAATCCGATCAGTTGATTCCTGCCAACGCCACTGAAGACATTTTAAAGGTTTAAGATTTTTTACATTTAAAATAAACATCACATCAGCCAATACTGGTCAAAAGTACTGAAAATGTTAAAGTTTGCTTTGATTTTTGTATGATAGGTACACATACAATCCAGTGTCACATGATTTGCTCATTAACATTCAAATGAGTGAAGATACAAGCAAAAAAAAAAAAAAAAAATCAAGATTATTTCAGTATTTTTGTGCTAAAATAGTCTGAAAATTATGTATAACTATACCTTCAACTTCTGTCCCTAAAATTACATACCAATTAAAACATTTGCACACACGCACATATAGAGCATACATTATACGTTTGAGACATACATTTCTAGTGTCCATGTTGGAATTGCAAAGAAAAGTCAGGAAAACCTGAAAACATGTTTACTGGAAACTCTGCAACCACAAGAAACGAGTTACTGTGTCATATTAAATAACCTCCTGATTAACTTTTCCCCAGTGATGTAGAGTCCTAAAAGATAACCACTAAATTGTCCAGATCTGGGCAGTTTCTGGCCAATGGAAATGCCTAATGGCAGAGTCAGCTTCTAATCAAAGACAGATTTGATTAGAGGTCAAAATAAGAGAAAATTAGAGAGAAATAAGAAAAAAATATTCATGAAATTATACATACTTTCATACAGGTTGTCAACTGTGAGCAGGTTCCTTAAAAAAATCCACGCCTAGACGTACCTCGGTTATCTTTTGGAATTTCGTTCTTAGGAGGTGCTATCGTTCGCCGATTCTGCGAAATGCAAAGAGATGATGATCAGACGGGTTCCAGCACACAAACGGACGGCTGAAGGCTACAACATCCATCCCGAGACGGCGCTCAGTGGCGCAAAGATTCACAGAATTCCCATCTGTTCTGTTCTGGGAAACGCAGCAAGGCAGCAGCGGATGAGGACTGGCTGAGTTTTTCGTTAGCGTCCTGCTGTTTCCGTTAGCATCACACAGCGAGTGTAGCGTTAGCATGACGGCGGCGCCGGGCATTAGCACGTTCGCTAAATTAGATTTATTTTTTTATTCAGTGCGGCTCAGTGTGCTTAATGCCAGATCTCAATCAGTACGGCGTCATGCTAACACTTATACGCAATAAACACAGAGGGCTGTAACAGTGATGCTTATGTGTGTGACTAAATGATCCAGCATGAATTACCCATGATGCTTGGGAACGTGTAATCACGCAGTCAGGACTGTAAAAGGCTTTGAGAAGGAGAGCGCAGGGGGATGGTATGATCAGCACAGCTTTAAGAGTGTTGAGTTTACACTACGCTCTGGACTAGTGAGTGTTAATGAACACTCTCCACGCATGCTCTCCATGCTCAGGCCAACTAGCGATTATTCTATCAGATCAAAAACGTCTACGACGTAAAAAAAAAGCCAAGTTACTCACGCATAGCCTACATAGCGCTGTCCATAAGTTCTTAATTCCAACTTGCAAAAACTAGGCCTGCCTTTAAAAGTCTTGATATCAAAATGTGGCCAAGTTACAACTAACAATATTGCCTATCGTAGCTCACACTAAATAAACTAGCTCTATTCCAGAGCAATGCTATCCAAACTTTCCTAAATTATTTAATGCAACTTGGCCCTGTGTTTCTTCATCTTTGCATGTGAAGAGATTGTGCCTCATGGAACAACATATGATTTCAATGAATGTTTTTAACAGTTGATGAATAATTACACTCCAGAAAGGATATGGTTGTACTTTGTTCGCAAGTTTACTTTAGAAAATGTACAGGTTTTTAAAATGTTAACTGCTGCTACAGCATTCTTTACAATTCACAAACAGACATTTATATGAAGAAACATCATGTACAATAGAGAAAGGGGTGATGAATAAATAAATGCAGATAAAAATGAGTAATATTTTTACCTAGAAAATAGCGTACATAAAGCATTTTTACAAACGTATCCAGACATGTTTGTGGGTCAGATGGTGGCAAATAAGTAAATTTACAAACTGAATTTTGTGAACACAAGGATATCTATGCTCTGTAGGACCACACAGGTTTTGATAGAAATTCAAATAAATAAATCAATACATAATAATAATACTACATTTTATTCATTCTGTGCTTTTCATAGACCCAAAGCAGTGGATGCAGACAATTGTTCAAACATGCCCTATAGTGTAGTAATTTTTCTGTTTAATCTGAATATGAGTATTTCCACTATAAACTATTTTCATTTTGCAGTTTGATGTGGCACATACAGTTTCATTGACCGCATTCTCTTGAGATGGTAAGATGAAGAAACACAGGGCCAAGTTGCATTACATAATTTAGGAAAGTTTGGATAGCATTGCTTTGGAATAGAGCTAGTTTATTTAGTGTGAGCTACGATAGGCTTTAGGGATGCGGATGGGGTCGTGTACACGAAAATGAATCACTATCCGTTTAGGACGGATTAACCAAAATCTTAAAATAATTTTTAAAATATTTTTTAAATCATATTAATTATTTAAATGTTGCGTATAATTGTTCCTCGTACAATATTATGTATATATCTAAAGCATTTAAATATATCTAGATCGGAAATCACGTCAACAGAAGTAACGTTGATGGAAGAAATGCGGGAGTAAGTCAGTGAATTTGAGTGAAAGCATCAAAATAAGCGGCGGAAAGCTAAAGCCTGGAATTATTTTACAAAATAAGTCGACGGAAACTCGGTAACATGTACACTCTGTGGTGTCGTTTTAAGTGTGAAAGGGGGGGGAGTACCGGCTCAATAAACAATCTGCGATTAAAACACGCGAACGTAGATTTTGAACAAGATGCCGCGGTGGGCAATGCTAGCACCCAACCCCGAATAGGCTCCGTCTTCTACAAGTGCACTCCACATGGAGCTGCGAAAATCACCCAGCTGATCGCGGATATGATTGTGAAAGACACAAGACCGTTAAGCGAAGTGGATGCGCCAGGCTTTAGGTCTCTGATGGAGTATGTTGAGCCATCTTACTCAGTCCCAAGCCGGTGGACCAATAACAAAAACACTTTGTGATTGGACTGTTTTATTTGAATTTCATGACACTAGTGTATTTTATGAAAACATTTTGAAACAGTAAAGTATATTCTATTATATTCTAACCTATATTTACCTACTAACGTTAATCCTTCATAACTGCTTGCTACCCGAGTTTCCGACCAGTATCGTTGGCCTCTATGGCTATGACGTCATCGCTTAAGCTATGACCTCATGTTACGGTTAACCGCGGATACACGCCAACATTCTAAGTGTAAACCAAAAGTGTACCAAAAAAAGCCAAAACCCCCATCCCTATAGGCTATGCGTGAGTAACTTGGCTTTTTTTTTTTTTTTTTTTACGTCGTAGACGTTTTTGATCTGATAGAATAATAATAAAAGTTGGCCTTTTAAGAGATAATCTGATTGTGAATGTTGGTACCTGTGTGGATTTTTCCAAGCGCAGTTATTATACGGCATTTGATATTAAAGATTACTGCTGCTGTATGGAGAGCATGCGTGGAGAGTGTTCATTAACACTCCTCACTAGTCCACTTATCTTTTATAGCTAACTAATGAAGATAAATACGGAGAGAGACATGCAGTCCAAAGAAATGTATGCAGACATTTGCGTAACCATAACGCCCTCTATTGACAAGAATGAGAACAGTTATCCTATTACAGACAGCACACAATGACATTAAAAGAGTTTGTAGATGAGCAGTATTTAATGTGTAATGAAATACAATGAACAGCACCACCTGAGCTATGGATCATGAAGAAACATGTAAATTAATGAACCAAGTCTACATGGAGACATACATGCACAATGGGCTAGACGCAAAGACATTCTAGCTGAAAGACATACAGCCTAAATAGCTAGTACAGCCTAAATAGTTTGCATCAGTAAAATATGGAAATACAGTTTTAAAATAGGGCTATTAGTATTCTATGAAATACATTTAACGTTAGACTATTCAACACTGGATTGCCGGATGCGTAACTCCAACCTTCCATGTGTGGGCTACGAGCTAGTGAGTTTCTGCACAGCAGAGTTTTTTTCCGGTAGTGTAGAACGTTACCTGTGGGAAATGTTTTGGTACCGGACAGCTAGGTTTAGTTTAGTTTTCTGTAGTGCAATGAATGTAGGCTATAATGCATGTTGATTCGTTTCGTAGTAGCCTAGCTTGTTTCTGCTTCCTGACGAGAAGCAGGAAGTAACGTTGGCGAACAAGCTTAATTGGACAACGCATATTTCCCAGGAATCTTAGCCAGAAAGAAAACAGTAGATACTACTAAGAAAGTACATACCAGAGATTATTCTTCTTCTTCTTCTTATTATTATTATTATTATTATTATTATAATAAGTGTTTGCAGTAAGCTACATTATCAGCAGAGTAGCGTAGACTAGAGCCACATTCGGAGGCTATCTATTTATTTATAAGTGACTAACCATGAATCAGATATGTTTGGGGAATTGGCGGTTTATAAATCCGATCGCTTAAAGGCTTGCAGCTTAAAAGAGGTTATCCTCAATTCTTAATGTAGGCTATTATCGTAAATTCTTAATTTTCCTAGTAGTTAATTTTATGGTGACCTTGTGTTATGTGTGAAAAGGATAAAGTGAACAGAGCTGAAGTGAAGGAATTAATGAATAAAGAAATGTAGGCCGAGGCAAGGGGTTTCCACAGTCAGTCAGTCATGACCGCAAGAGCAGAGCGTAACACCCTCCCCAAACCAGACAAAAGCGAGCGTCCGGTTTGGGGAGGGTGTGTGATAAAGTACAAGTGAAATACAAGTGAAACATTGAACAGTTAATATTGTAAACCTCTTTTGCCTTTGCAATACAAATACGTTAATGTGTCAATGTGAAAATAATAACAGTCTAAGAAATGAAAAGTACTTAACAGTTGCACATTGTTTTTGTGGAAAATACACATGTGCCCTGCTGGGCTCGAACCCACAATCCACTGTGTGAGAGACTGCAGTTTTAACCACTAAGCCACAGCAGCTTTTGTAAAGCATGAAGCCATTATTAGATATATTAACATTAAAAAACATTAGTATGAAGCATTTTTATTGGACGATAAGCTTGATGAGCAGGTATACGGACCATACCCTCAAATAATAATTATCCCCATTGGATAACATCGCGACGGAGGCAGGCAGTTTGATGGGAAGAAGAAGAAGAAGAAGAAGAAGAAGAAGAAGAAGAAGAAGAAGAAGAAGAAGAAGAAGAAGAAGAAGAAGAAGAAGAAGAAGAAGAAGAAGAAGAAGAAGAAGAAGAAGAAGAAGAAGAAGAAGAAAAACGGCAAAATAACCCAAGTTTGGGGCTTTATTGTGTGGATGTGTGAAGTTGTATCTGAATGCTGTGTGGTTACATGAGGTCAGAACATACAGAAGATAATGTTTTTAAGGGCTGAGAGTCTATGGTCATTGTGGTTACTTCTGTAGGAAACCCTGAAAAGTGCCAAACTCTCTGTGCTGTATAGGTATGGGGCATGCCCCACCAAGCCGTAACTTGGCGGATGGCATACCTGCCATCCCAATGAATTATTTAACAAATTTACAAAAAAACTTGTGAACATAAAGAAAGGTATCATAGTTTTCCAGGGACCAAGCCAAGCTGCCCCTCCCAAATGCACAAAAGATGATCCTTCAAAAATAGTTTTTTTTTTTTTATAACAGACCGCTTGTCAGCTGTGCCTTGTACACTTTGTAAGCAATAATTACCTCGGAGCCATAGCCGGGCGGTTACACAAATTTAATGCCCACCCTCCAGCCAATCAGAATCGAGTATTTATCCAAGCCATGGTATAAGCATTTATAGTTCCATCACCTGTACAGAATAATCCCGCCGGCAGCAAACACACACACACACACACACACACACACACACACCTGCAGTGTGAGCACGCTCCATACATACCTTGGGTATCTTATTAACTTTCACTGAACTTTGTGTGGGCGGAGGAGGAGATTCGGGGCTCGGAGCAGTATCCTCCTCTGGAGCTATATCTGGATTTAGTGAAAATATACTCTCCAGGTCGATCTAAAACAAAATAAAACAACAGCCCCATAGGGGAGTACTTTAGTAATAATACAGCCCCATAGGGGAGTACTTTAGTAATAAAACAGCCCCATAGGGGAGTACTTTAGTAATAAAACAGCAGCCCCATAGGGGAGTACTTTAGTAATAAAACAGCCCCATAGGGGAGTACTTTAGTAATAAAACAGCCCCATAGGGGAGTACTTTAGTAATAAAACAGCCGCATAGGGGAGTACTTTAGTAATAAAACAGCCCCATAGGGGAGTACTTTAGTAATAAAACAGCCCCATAGGGGAGTACTTTAGTAATAAAACAGCCGCATAGGGGAGTACTTTAGTAATAAAACAGCCGCATAGGGGAGTACTTTAGTAATAAAACAGCCCCATAGGGGAGTACTTTAGTAATAAAACAGCAGCCCCATAGGGGAGTACTTTAGTAATAAAACAGCCCCATAGGGGAGTACTTTAGTAATAAAACAGCCCCATAGGGGAGTACTTTAGTAATAAAACAGCCGCATAGGGGAGTACTTTAGTAATAAAACAGCCGCATAGGGGAGTACTTTAGTAATAAAACAGCCCCATAGGGGAGTACTTTAGTAATAAAACAGTAGCCCCATAGGGGAGTACTTTAGTAATAAAACAGCCCCATAGGGGAGTACTTTAGTAATAAAACAGCAGCCCCATAGGGGAGTACTTTAGTAATAAAACAGCCCCATAGGGGAGTACTTTAGTAATAAAACAGCCCCATAGGGGAGTACTTTAATAATAAAACAGCCCCATAGGGGAGTACTTTAGTAATAAAACAGCCCCATAGGGGAGTACTTTAATAATAAAACAGCCCCATAGGGGAGTACTTTAGTAATAAAACAGCCCCATAGGGGAGTACTTTAATAATAAAACAGCCCCATAGGGGAGTACTTTAGTAATAAAACAGCCCCATAGGGGAGTACTTTAGTAATAAAACAGCAGCCCCATAGGGGAGTACTTTAGTAATAAAACAGCCCCATAGGGGAGTACTTTAGTAATAAAACAGCAGCCCCATAGGGGAGTACTTTAGTAATAAAACAGCCCCATAGGGGAGTACTTTAGTAATAAAACAGCCCCATAGGGGAGTACTTTAGTAATAAAACAGCAGCCCCATAGGGGAGTACTTTAGTAATAAAACAGCAGCCCCATAGGGGAGTACTTTAGTAATAAAACAGCCCCATAGGGGAGTACTTTAGTAATAAAAGAGCAGCCCCATAGGGGAGTACTTTAGTAATAAAACAGCAGCCCCATAGGGGAGTACTTTAGTAATAAAACAGCAGCCCCATAGGGGAGTACTTTAGTAATAAAACAGCAGCCCCATAGGGGAGTACTTTAGTTAAATGTAAAATATACTTTAATAATTTATATCATGCACACTGTGGTCAAAGAGCACCAAAACTATTTAAATATTCCAAATAAAAATTAATACATCTACACAATTTTCTCAGTCATACTGACAAGACTGTCCAGCGTCTTGCATCACCTCTTACAGGTCATAGATCCCCGCCCTGACTTTTTATTCAATCTGAGTGCCACTTAGTCGCCCAAAGGCACATTTATTTTTAATATGAGACCATTTGTTTTCTATGTAGTGTCCATTTTAACCTGTAACATGCACACCTGGTATGTATCTGAATTATGCAGGAAATTCTGTATCATTTTGATGTTTTCCCACTATGAGACATTCAGAAAAAGAAACGTTAAAAAATGAAAAAATATGAATTAAAAAAAACGCAGTGACCTCTTTCCCCTTTGTGTCGCCGTTCTCGATCCACTCCACGGTGACGCTGTCGTTGTCCTCGTTCAGAGACGTGACCATCGCCTGGTGTATCCGTCCTGCCACAGAAGAAGAAGCTGCCGTTTAAGAACTGATTACAAAGGAAGCCGCCGAGCTCACTGCAATGCCCAGGGCCTGATTTACTAAGACCTTTAGCACACGTAAGACCAATAACATGACCAGTGATTGGTCACGGCATTTGTTTTGCACCAATCATTGGTTGTGTTATTAGTTTTGCACATGGTAAAGGTCTTAGTAAATCAGGCCCCTAGTGCTTATGGGCACAGACATTAGTGTATAAGTGCCAGTTTTGGTGATATTAAATGCAGCCCTGTGGGTTTGTGGTCCATCTCATACAAGCAGCTTTAGAACTCACTGTAATGTGAACGTATTTCGCCCATACAGAACAACAGACACAAACCGCCAAATCCAAGATCTGCACACAGAGCGGGCCTCACCCGTTTTTTATTTCCGGGACAGGAAGCTGATACTACTGCCGCTAAAGCTGAGATTCAATCGACGTAATCAAAATTCTCCATTAACCTGCTAAATCTCAACATGCCAGCGTGGCACAGGGGTGGCGGGAATAGGAACAAACACACAAATGCCTTGAATTCATTCAGCTAAATATCCCTCTACAATAGACACTGTAGAAAATGTATATTTCATTTTTTTTCTCCATTTATTTGAATGCTGCTTACGTGTCAGACTCAGAACAGACAGTATGGTGTCCCAGACTGCAATCCTGCCACTCGAGTGAAGTATTTAGAGGAGCTGTCTCTCCTGTGGGTCACCTCACATACGCTGAGCATGTGTAAAAACAGCACAACTCGCTGAAACTGGATTAAAGTGATGTGCGGCGGCATAGTAGATTCACTTCATCTGAAGCAAGCTGCTGGTACACACGTGAGCGCTAACAACGCTAACAGCGTTTGAGACATAGATATAGAACTATAGATGTGGCATATCATGTGATGTAATGGTAATGGTTCATTACTAGGGATAGCTCCTACGCTGTGAGAAAGTTGTGCTTTGTCGGATCTGCTTTTTAGCGGCGTCAATGACCTTAAAAATGCACTTATTGTACGTCGCTTTGGATAAAAGCGTCTGCCAAATAATTGTAATGTAATGTAATGTAATTTGGTATTCTGAAATGGAACAATTTGGCAGCCATCTTACCTGGGTACAGTTCCTAGCCAGCTATAATAGGAACCTATGGCAAAAGTGCCATGTACTCTTTCTTTCTGATCCACGGTGATGTCATAATCGGGTCTCAGAAGCAAGATAGCTGATGATTGGCTCATAGATATAGAACCATGGCTACTGGCCACCATCTTACCTGGTTCTCAAAGATTGTGCCACTAAACTATGACGTATGACTAATCTATGATTCTATATCTATGGTCTGAGGAGCCTGACCTACAAAATGCACAATACATTTAAAACCACTGCATGCATTAATCTACACTGTTTGTGGGATATAAATGACACACCACTCAACCTTAAACAGTACGTACTGCTTTAAAAAGCGATGTGTATCTTGACATATTCTAACAGTAGGTAGTTAGGTAGTGTCTTATTGACTATACCGTTTTAGTGTTTGGCTCTTTTTTTTTAAAGAGTTTGGCATTACATTACATTACATTCATTTAGCAGACGCTTTTATCCAAAGCGACGTACAATAAGTGCATACAGAGACATCATCAAGATCACTACAGAACAGACAAGACAAAGCACATCCTTCCCATAATGTAGCAGCTATCCCTAGTAATGAACGTTGACTGTAGTTCACAGTAAGCTGTGGGTAAATCAGCAATACTACACTTCTATTCTAGATACTATTAAAAACTATAATAAACAGACAGGAAAACACAGGGAACTAGTAAACACACACAGGGAACTAGTAAACACTTTATTTCTGTCAGAGGCAGCTGAAGTTTCTGTTCACACAGAGAAAACCACTTCAAACTTCCAATATCCATTATCTAAGGAAAATAGGTTGTTTGCCATTAGTCTTCTACTGTGAGCTCTGTAGAAAACAGAGGGAGAGATGTGAGTTAGCCAAATCCATCGAATAACAGAGAGGTCTTTAACTAGCTGAGAAATATACATTGATTCCTCTGAAAATACATTCTTGTTTAAGGTAACTTCAAGGACAGTGACACAAAATGAGAAATCTAAGAGATTTGATCCTTGCTCTGCACACAATTTTTGTAATTTACCTCAAATAAAAAGCACATAAACAGAGGTTTCAAATTCCGTGAGGCACTTTGATCCTGAATAACAGTTGGTGATGCCACATCTTACCCCAGGAACCTGCAGCGGAGGGAAAAACCGTCACCACAAGGCTAAATGTTCACCACGACAGCACCACTTCGAAATGGATCTTTTAAATACATTTGAATATTTTCCTCAGCCCACAGAGATGAGCTTGCTGCTGGGTTTACACACATGCTAGGCCTTGAAACCAGAAAATTCCTCAAATGACAGCAATGTCATTTCCTGTACGAAATGGCCAATCAGCACTTCCCGTTGTGTTTCACGCTCGTCTTTAACTGAAGTGCCACAATTGCGCTCCTCCAGAAGGCTGCTCCTCCAGAAGGCTGCTCCTCCAGAAGGCTGCTCCTCCAGAAGGCTGCTCCTCCAGAAGGCTGCTCCTCCAGAAGACTGCTCCTCCAGAAGACTGCTGCTCAAAAATTGTTTTTTTTTTTCAGAATAGTCTGGATGATAACGGCAGGGTCAGACCAGACTACTTATGAACACTCAGTCAGAAGCCCAGAGACAGACTGACCACCCCGTCCGTCAGCACCTCGTGACCCATTACAGAGACAGACTGACCACCCCGTCCGTCAGCACCTCGTGACCCATTACAGAGACAGACTGACCACCCCGTCCGTCAGCACCTCGTGACCCATTACAGAGACAGACTGACCACCCCGTCCGTCAGCACCTCGTGACCCATTACAGAGACAGACTGACCACTCCGTCCGTCAGCACCTCGTGACCCATTACAGAGACAGACTGACCACTCCGTCCGTCAGCACCTCGTGACCCATTACAGAGACAGACTGATCACTCCGTCCGTCAGCACCTCGTGACCCAATACAGAGACAGACTGACCACTCCGTCCGTCAGCACCTCGTGACCCATTACAGAGACAGACTGACCACTCCGTCCGTCAGCACCTCGTGACCCAATACAGAGACAGACTGACCACCCCGTCCGTCAGCACCATGTGACCCATTACAGAGACAGACTGACCACTCCGTCCGTCAGCACCTTGTCACCCATTACAGACAGACTGACCATTCCGTCCGTCAGCACCATGTGACCCATTACAGAGACAGACTGACCACCCCGTCCGTCAGCACCTAGTGACCCAATACAGAGACAGACTGACCACCCCGTCCGTCAGCACCATGTGACCCATTACAGAGACAGACTGACCACCCCGTCCGTCAGCACCTAGTGACCCATTACAGAGACAGACTGACCACCCCGTCCGTCAGCACCATGTGACCCATTACAGAGACAGACTGACCACTCCGTCCGTCAGCACCTAGTGACCCAATACAGAGACAGACTGACCACCCCGTCCGTCAGCACCATGTGACCCATTACAGAGACAGACTGACCACCCCGTCCGTCAGCACCTAGTGACCCATTACAGAGACAGACTGACCACCCCGTCCGTCAGCACCATGTGACCCATTACAGAGACAGACTGACCACCCCGTCCGTCAGCACCATGTGACCCATTACAGAGACAGACTGACCACTCCGTCCGTCAGCACCTTGAGACCCAATACAGAGACAGACTGACCACTCCGTCCGTCAGCACCTTGAGACCCATTACAGAGACAGACTGACCACTCCGTCCGTCAGCACCTTGAGACCCAATACAGAGACAGACTGACCACTCCGTCCGTCAGCACCTTGAGACCCATTACAGAGACAGACTGACCACTCCGTCCGTCAGCACCTTGTCACCCATTACAGACAGACTGACCATTCCGTCCGTCAGCACCATGTGACCCATTACAGAGACAGACTGACCACCCCGTCCGTCAGCACCTAGTGACCCAATACAGAGACAGACTGACCACCCCGTCCGTCAGCACCATGTGACCCATTACAGAGACAGACTGACCACCCCGTCCGTCAGCACCTAGTGACCCATTACAGAGACAGACTGACCACCCCGTCCGTCAGCACCATGTGACCCATTACAGAGACAGACTGACCACTCCGTCCGTCAGCACCTAGTGACCCAATACAGAGACAGACTGACCACCCCGTCCGTCAGCACCATGTGACCCATTACAGACAGACTGACCACCCCGTCCGTCAGCACCTAGTGACCCATTACAGAGACAGACTGACCACCCCGTCCGTCAGCACCATGTGACCCATTACAGAGACAGACTGACCACCCCGTCCGTCAGCACCATGTGACCCATTACAGAGACAGACTGACCACTCCGTCCGTCAGCACCTTGAGACCCAATATAGAGACAGACTGACCACTCCGTCCGTCAGCACCTTGAGACCCATTACAGAGACAGACTGACCACTCCGTCCGTCAGCACCTTGAGACCCAATACAGAGACAGACTGACCACTCCGTCCGTCAGCACCTTGTGAGCCATTACATGGAGCAGAACGGTGAAAACCAGGAACACAGGAGACATGACGGACTCAACCTGGTTCTGAAGAACATTTGAGGAGGAGTAAGGAGCACATTAAAGTCACCACCACCCTGATCGACGGCTGTATTGATTAGAGTAATCAGCAGAGGCACAAACGTGAGACGACGTTCACCTCACCAGTACAGGAAAGTCCCTTATCCGAGAGGGAGAGAAAGAAAGGAAATACATTCTTTTAAAATGTATTTAAGCCTGTGTCCAAGCTGTCATCTACATTCGCCTGCTTTTTTAATGCATGACGCAGTGTTATCAGGCTTTAACATCCACTACAGGATATTACAAACAAATATTGAAAAAAGAGTGGTGTATTTAATGCAAATATATCTACTGCCATCATTTAGCTTTTGTTGGATAGATTGAGTATCGTAAGGACACGAGCGCTGAGGTTTTGTGAAAAAACAAAGCTGACATTTCCGCTGCATTTGTGTTAAACTGATTAAACTTCAAAGAGAATAATGTACAGTATATTCATAGAGAGTACCCCCAAACTCCCTGGTTCTGGAGCGCCCCAAACCCCCTGGTTCTGGAGCACCCCAAAACCCCCTGGTTCTGGATAAGTCTATCTGAGTGTAAGGCAGGCATTTCTATAGCAGGTAAGCACAAGCACTCGCATTTTAAATTAATGATGAGAATTGAAGCAGGCGATCATGAAATTTATTTCAGTGAACATAAAACAGAGTGGCTTGTGGCTTCTAAAAATCACCAGCCATTTTAACTAATTTTTTTAAACATTTTACCAGCCGCATTACCTTATTATAACACACACACACACACACACACACACACACACACATAAATATCACTGCTATACTTGATGGAAGGAAGCTCTGACAATGTGAATGGGAAGTAAAGAGATCTGTTGGCAGGACCTTTAACGTGCGTTTCAAATGGAATGCTACACCTTGGGCTCTGAAAGCCGACTTCTCAACACAGCGCGGGCTTTGACAGAAATGACTGACAGCTGTCTGTCAAGTCCCAGTGGAACTCTCCATCCAAACAGCCGTTTCACAAAACAGGACTCAACATCTCTCAGCCTCTACATGAGATGGAACTCTAGTTCCTGCTTGTCCAATGACATCGGTCCAGCTCGTGTCATGTGACCACTTCCTCAGAGTCCTTACTCACTTATCCTGGAATTCCAAAGTCAATGCAGTGGTACATTTCTGAGCTTTATTTTCTACACACAAAGACCTGCGGATGCCCAGATATTAAAGACATTTTCCCCAGTAGGTCTCACATTTTGATCAAAATAAACTTAACTTATAAAGCTTATATTAATCTGCCACAGGGGTTTTCAAACTCGATTCTGGGGACTAAATGTGTAGACGTTTCTCTTTCCTACAGCCTTCTCACCTTCTGAATAGTCACGGTCGGTTAATTGTTCTTAATTTCACGCTTAAAGTCAACCAAAGAATGATTTATCCTCTAAAGGTCACATTATGTCAGAAATAGCCATGTATGCCAGGAAGAATACATATTTCAGCTTCACATCCCAGGACTTTTAATCGATGAGATCATTTCAGGCTTTCATTCTCTGCAATGTGCTTTATGACAAATGCTTCCTTTAGAAAGAGGCTCCATTTTACATTTTTACTGGGTTCAGTGATAGGGGTGAAATCACTGGGGTCTTAACTGCCGAAAGTGTGCTCCCCTGGTTACTGGCACTAAACTATTTGTGAAAAATAAAGAGTTCAGTGATGGAGCCATAAATTAATAAATGAAAGTACGAAATTATGTTAGAAATTAAAACATGTTTTTAAACATCTTAAATTGATCGAGATGTTTGGACCTTACCAGGACCAGATTTAGTATGCATTACGCTCATTGTAGTCTTGACCCCTGACCCCATGTGGAAGGGGAAGTTGCAGTTTGCAGGCTTAACTTCTCTCACATCGGAGCATCAACCCAATCAAGCATATAGTCTCGTTGGAAGAAAAAAAAGGAAACATTGTGCTCTTCAAAAGAAAAAAGGGAAATTAAAAACAGACACCTACACTCTACACACAAAACAAGGAAAGTGTTTTTTGAGCCAGGCTTAGTGTGCCTGTCACACTATAGTAGTTGAACTGTAAGGAATATTGGTGCGATTGAACATGGTCACTTCTCATAAGCTAATCTAGGGCTGCTTCACCACCACTGAACTCTGTAAGAACAAATACTATGAGTTGTGTCTTTAACAAACTGGCTTCTTCAGGGTACAGAGCACATCTCCTGGAGTCTGCCAATACTTTTACAAACATTAATATCCTATATCAAATATTATATCCATTTATTATCCTTTTACAGTCATTTCTCCTTCTCTGACCATCACTCGTCAGCTTGGCATGTTGCAAAAATAAAGGGATTGTACACCTTGTTGTCAGAGACCGCACTCAAACGCAGACATTTTCATCGTTGTATTTTACTTTACGAGCTCTAGAAGCTCAGAAACAGTCTTTTTTGATAGTTGTGCATTTTTAAAAATGTGACAGCCGTCCAGCCTTCCACTCATGTTATTTTTTTTAGCAATATGAAGAGATTCTCAGTCCCCAGAAATCCTAATTGTGTGTGATCATTATGCATCATTTATAGCAGGTTCTCATATTTAATATGCTACCTGTTTGTTTTAGTATCAAAGAAACCACAAATAACCTTCTTCTGGCAACAAACCCAGAATGCATTGCTCCAAGCACACATCCTTCTTTCTCTCTCACGTGTGCTGATTGGGACTTTGTTCCTTTATTAATAAAGGTTCTTGAGCACTTATTAAACACAGGCCATAAACACCTTATAAAGCTGCAGCTTTAGCCCATTCTACTGTGTCTGTGCGGAATTTGCAAACTCACACGCTAGCAGAACACTGGTCTGATACCAACAGTCAGAAGGGACACAACCAGCTTTGCTCCAGGACTGGAAACTCTCATTTCATGAGTCATCATTTCAATCAATAATAGTATTAATAATTAGCTCAAATTATTTGAAAATGGGATGTGTTGCTAGCAGTTATAGTCCCAACTGTCCATTCGTGGCTCCTGTAGTGCATGAGACAGGAAGCTTGTCATCTTCCAACATCAAAGCCTGGAAGTAAACGGGAGGAAATGGAGATTTCATGTAAAATTCCCCTTGCCATTTAACGGGAATACCGACATGGTAAGGAACAGAATATTTAGTTGAGTTTTTCAGTGAAAGTGACCTTTAGAAAATGCAAGCTCTTGTAAATCTAAAAATCAGAGTAAATGCCAGCATTGCCTAACAGCCCCGTTTCACAAAATCAGCTGACCGGCTGATCAGAGTCATTTATCAAACAATGGACCAGGATAATGCCACCAGCTCCCAAGACCGATTACACTGCATTAAGTGGCATCTTCTAACATTAGCATTTATTTATTTATATTTTTATTTATTTATATTTTTTAAATGACAGTGCAAGTACTCACACACCTTTCAAAAAAAAAAAAAATGTGTTCATTATGTGTGTTCTACTGAAGTGACTTTATTATTTTTTTTTTTTAAGAAACTCTGAGGATGTAGGCTAATGGGAAAAGCCATTCACATCACAGCACTGCCAGCAAATAGGTGGGGAAATGCTAGAAAGTTCCTCCAAGCGTGAGTTGCATGAGTGGAATTTAAGAAAGCATGGATTGAGGGAGTTGTCTTATCTAATCATAATGACATAATATCCTTCTTATATGTTCCGCATTGCGTGTCTCTGCTTTTGAAGCAGTGTCACTAGTCAGCCATTTGTGGGTGAATAACTTGGTCATTTTCAAGCGCCTCACCAATACACAACATACACACACACACGTGCCACCACGTTTGTATTTTTCTGGAAGAGGAAAGACTTCTGTTAAAATAGCACACTCACACAAATCATCTGAGAAATCAATTTTCCTTCTGAAATGTCCTCTTTATGACCTTCTATCATAACCTATTTCTCCAGAGGGCAAATGACCCAAATCAAATCAACCAAAAAACACAATAACAATCTACTTGCAGATTTCCCTGAAAATCCACAGGGCAGTGGAACTAGTGTGGTGGTTATGATGTCACTGGCTCTCAAACACCAACCAGTCTCCTGCCTTCAGATTGGACCTTTGCTGCTCTGTCCTGTGTGATGTCACAATGGAGACCACACCCCAATGATGAAATAGAGTCATTTTCATTTTCCTCTCTTCATAATCAAGTACTGGGGAGAGCTTTTTTTTTTGTTTGTTTTTGACACGTTTGGCTCACACAGTGAGTGAACCGGTCCACAGCGGCAGTAAACTTGCGATTAGTCAAATGTCCTGAAAACCCCGCAGCCTACAGGCCAAGGCCAGTCCAAATCATATCATTTTTCAGACGATGTCCTTATATTTAAGATGTCCTATATTATTTATTTCACGTCACATGCAATTTGACAAGTATTTAATATTTTACCAGAGCCATTAGCATAAATATTTTTACAGCTATAACTGCCATTTCAAACCACTAGTGCACATTACTGATAGCCATGGAACATAATGGGTTGAAGTCTTAAAAAGACGTTATCCCCTCATATTAACGCAATAGACAGCGGTATTGTGCAGCAAGCTATACTGCCACAACTGGCGTGTTCCTTCATTTAAAACAGGTTAAATTAATGTTCTAAACGTAAAACATAGGAATGTGAAACTTTAAGTGGTTTTAAAATGGCTGGTAGTCTGGTGTGGTGGGTACAGCCTTGGTGGGGCCAATGTTTTACCAATACCCTTAACGTTATTCCATTAAAACCGGTTTCACAAACGTGATGTAGCTAAGCGATTAAGCAATGTTCTTATGGTATAGCGGTACCTAACATTTAATTATACCATCGACAGATCTAACGAGTTAAGCACGTATTAGAGCCGTTTCACACCCTCTACAGAATGTCATTCATTCTCACCACTGGCATCAGCGGTCAGTTAGCAACCAGTGTAACATCTCCAGTGCATCTGAGATCCCTGTAAAATGGGTTTTGCACAAACGCTTTCTACAGTCAGCTCGCTGGGTAGGCTACTTAGCTGCTCGTTGTTTGGGTAATTATGTCCTTTTGAAGTACATACCTAAAACATTATATACGTTAATAGCTTACTTAATAACCACATCTTTTATAAATAAATGAATGGAACTGGGCTACTAACGGGGCATAACAGTAACGTTAGCTAGCTGATGTTAGCTACACAACCGGCTTTTTAGCTGGCTACCGTTAGCTAGCTGGTGTTAGCTACACAACCGGCTTTTTAGCTGGCTACTGTTAGCTAGCAATACACTGGCTATATTCCGACAGGGAAGCATATTTCCATTACTACTGCAGCTAACGCTAGCCGATTGGAGTAACACTAGCTAACGAGCTCAGCGAACATGTGTAAATGTTTATGCACGATAATGTTTGCTATGAGTACTGATACGCTGCATGTAAGGTCAGGAGGACTGCTAGCCCAATGACGCCAGTCTACTGGATGACGCTAGCAACGCTAGCCATCGTCAGCTTAGAATAAAGCCGATACGATAGCCTGCTAGCGAAACAGCGGAGATAAGCATTGCCAACTACACCGATGCCCCGGCTAACCTTGCAAACAGCGAGTGTTCACTGTGAAATATCACAGTAACTTTGAGTCAATGATAAAACAATACATTCTGATCCACAGCCAGTGAGCGTCAGTGGTTACTGTTCGCTACTCAGCAACAAAGATGCTCCAGCAACTCCTTATCCTCCCATCGTTACTGCAAAATGCATCTCAATCCTGGAGGGGAAAATGGTTACAGATAAGAAGGCGCTTACCATCGCTTCGTTTAATTTCCACGTAAATGCCGACGAGGATCTTTCCAAAATTAAATGCCATGCTTCATGGATGAATTCTAAAACAATCTATTTGTTTTTATTTGAAAGGACCAAGTTGTTTGGCGCAGGAGAAACCAAGAGGAGTAGCCAGGAGAATATCACAGGAGAGCGCATGCGTGTACCGCTCACGCCTGTCCCAATGGATGCACAGGCTATTGCCAAATACTGACCCTAAATGCGTTCACGCCTGTCCCAGAGGCTACTGCCAAATACTGACCCTAAATCAGCTTTTTCCTTTTTCGTATATCGATAGGCAACGGGTTGGGAAAGATGATCCTGATATATATCCTGTTAGGACGTAAAGTGCCCAGAGGCTAACTGGCGCAATACTGATTTAAAGGGTTGTAGCTTGTAGCAGCGATGCTGCCATGTATTTTGGGCCCCATGAAAAGATCTGACATGGACATATAATCCATCCCTGCACCAGTACATTATTGGCAACTAAAAACACTTAAGTTTCACTATATTACTGCGGCACAACATGGAACTCTAACATACATAAATGCCTAAGTAGGCTATCTACAGTATATGTCTAAGAACGCACCTGTATATTTTTCCAAGAGCAGATAGAAGGGGGCAACTTGGATGGACTAATAAACCTGCAGAGAACAGGATAGACAATTGTACGTTCTTTTGTTTATATTGAAGTAATGATAATTATATATTGCTAGCGACTTGCACATAGGAACGTCTAAGGACCACATTCAATGGCTATCCTGTCCTCTTCTTGACCCCATTTCTGTGAATCAAGGAGTTTTCTGCACCCTGTGATGTGAAATTTAATTGCAGTGTGAATGTTTCTTACAGCTGATGAGCAACAAATACTGGAGGATGGAGAACTTCCCAGAATATAATAATTATCCTGCACATTCTCGCTTGATTCATGTGAGTAATAAGCCCGCCAGTTAAAACACAGACCACTAACAAGCAGCCCGTTCCTTTTTTAGTCAGGTGCATTTTTCATGATATTACCTTTGAACCCAATGATGAAGTCAACGTCTGATTTCTTTGTTATAATCAAAAGTATTGAAACTAACCTCGTCTTGCTGTCGTTGGAATGGCTTTTTCTGTGAATTCCACAAAGCCTACATCATTAGACATTATGGAGTAAACGTAAATCAGTGACTGTCTGGCACATTGCTGCTTAAGTGGCTGGTTTGATGATCACTAAAGAATGAGAAAACAGGTTCAGGAACATTATCAGTGTAACAGGAAGCTCTCGCTCGCCTCCTGCTTCATGGATATAGGCCACCACAGTAATACAGATATAATCTCTATAATCTCACGTGATTGCACTAAGTGGGTATGCAGAACCAGTCCTAACGGCTCAGAGGATGATACACATTTCAGAGCTGTAGACACCCAGAGGTTGGAGAGGTCTGGCTGGTGTGTACGAGCGGATGACCTTTGGAAGATATAAGGCAGTGTCTGATAGGCTAACACCAAGGCACCAAGGTTTTGAATCTGATGTGAGCTGATGTACAGTAGTTACCCAGTGGAGGGAGATGAGTGTGTGTGTGTGTTGGGGGGGGGGGGGTTGTAGAGCTGATATACAGTAGGTATCCATTGGGGGGAGATGATTGGATTATGGGCCTGAATATTATTCCATTTTAAATATTAATTTTTTTCTTGAAAAGAAAAAAAAACAAAACAGTGCTTTGTCTTGTTACAAAATGTGATCCAGATTGAAACGCTACAATTCAATTTATAAAACACAAGTCACAAACAAACAATTGTTGCGAATCGAGAGATTTTCCTTTCATAAATCACATTAAGTCACAAGCAAATCATTGTTATGACATAAAAAAACATCTAGAGATAATTTTGTCACGTGTGATTTGTGAGTTTGTGAACCATGAACAATAATCCTCAGCTTCCCACTGTTTATTTATCTTAACTATTGGCAAACAGGAGGAACCATAGTACTTTATTATCATATGTATATGGATATAAGTATGTCATAGAACATTTACACAGTACATAGTAATAATAAATAATAATACACTTTATTTTTTAGCACCTTGCTTACAAGGAAAAAAGCAGCCCTGTGCACATCTCCCAAATCACCACTTGGTGGCAGCAAAGGACTACTGTGTAACTGTAGTCCTCAGAATGGCTCTTAAAGGTGCAGACGCACAGAACACATGTCTGTGAATACAATGTAACTGTAGTCCTCAGAATGGCTCTTAAAGGTGCAGACGCACAGAACACATGTTTGTGAATACAATGTAACTGTAGTCCTCAGAATGGCTCTTAAAGGTGCAGACGCACGGAACACACGTCTGTGAATACAGGGCAAGTGTGTTTCTGTGGGGATGAGGTGGGACTGTTCGGCTTTGTTTTTGTCTCCTTGGTTACAGGGAATGTTCTTCTCTAGGTAACAGGGGCCTAGTGGGAGGGGCTTTGAAGGGTAACTTAGCCCCCCCCCCCCCCCCCCCCCCCACACACACACACACACACATCCTGTGCTGGGCCTTTTCCTGTAAACCTTCACCGCGACCCCCCCTGTTAAAAAGAGCAGGAGTCTAAACATGGAGGGGATGTGAGAGAGAGAAAAAAGACACAGGAACCTTCAGGATGAGGTCAGTA
>CM056396.1:16969554-17055474 GCA_029718625.1 Synaphobranchus kaupii
AGAAGCCAGGCCTCGCTTATCAGAAATCACCCTCATCTGCAGCTAATGGAGGAAATGTACAGGCATACTGGAAATAATGACTCTGCTGCTATGGCAGAATGGATCTGAGAAGAGCTCTCGTTGGTTTAATAGTGCCATTTCGTATTAGCTGTATGGCTGGGAACAGCTGGCTAATTACACATACATTTGGACTGACAGCAAACACAAACCTCCTCCTGTGTTCATCAGCCTAGCACAGATGAATCATACAAATAAAGGAAGTTGTGCTACACTAAAAATGCTAATTATCCAGGTGAAAATCTAAAAAAAATATTGTTATTTGCTTGTAGATTTAAATCCCCCTTACGGCGGTACAGACAGTTAATATATTTTTCACTGCCTCACTTTTTGTGTGACTGTCTTCCAATATATCTCCCTGCCTGCCAACACCACTCAGTAAAGTAATGAATGCCAAACATTGCTTTGACCTTGATTTCAGTAGTCTTGTGTCGATTGATAAAAGCAAGGCTAAATTCAACACTAGCATGCAGGCTGTACTGAAACAGAACACACAGAGAGAATTTTACTGGGTCCAGAATTATATCTTGGACATCCTTAAGCACCTCACCACAGATTGTAGCTCTGGTACAATACAGGACTCTTCTCAAACTGGCTGTCACATTCCCATGGGACTGACTGAGCCTCCCAATGTTAACTAAAAAGGGAAAATAGAAGGAATTCTACAGAGGAAAATGTTGAAATTTATTCGGTAGTGCATGCTGAACTCTACTCTTTTCTAACATTCACTGAAAATAATGAATGGATTACTGCCACACAGAAATATTCACTTCAGTCACTTTGCTTATTTTATATCATATTGCTCAGCATAATTTCACAGGCTGTATCGTTACATAATTTATGCAGTTAATTTTAAGGTTCAAATAGTCTACATAAACTGTAGTTGGGAGCTGCCTGTTTACAATTGAGCCATGTCATTGTATTCATGCTCAACATTTATTGATTATTTTACACGAAGCTTGACCATCATTTACTTCACCTCTGATTTAGACTCGTACATGAACGGTGTTGATGCTTGCCTAAACTGCACTGTTTGCTCGCATTAACACCAACACAGGTTTACACAATGTTGTACTGCTACCAAATATTCAACAAACCATGCATTAGCCATGCATTTCTATGCATTAACAATTGTTTTAATGTTTTGTCGCCTCAAAAATATTCACTTTGCATCATAGAAAAAAAATTGCAATGTCAATGTTTAATGGTCAAAGGTGTTTCACATTAATGTATAAGGACATACAGCTACATGGGAAATGTTGACTGACTAACCATGAAAGAGGTTCAGACAGTTTGTACAAAATAACTGTGCACTCACTGGAAACGCAGTCACCAGTCTGCTTTCCGTGGTGTTTAGTGACTGGGAAATGAGTCAAATATGGGAAATATTTTACTATACAACAAGCAATATCGGGCAACCAAAACCACACCGATTATATGTGATTGGCATCCCAGGCTTTCAAATGTACACGAGACAGAGTAGAACAGAGAAGCAGATGCGTCCAATGAAGCCAGACTGAACAAAAGTGAGAAGTCGAATGCGATGGGAAACAAGAGAATGACGGACGGAAAAAAGCAGAAACTCTCGGCATCATAGCCCAAGAGTCAGAAGGCCCAGGGGGACGATATGCCGGAATTTAAAAAGTACAGCTTTACCCATCTTGAACCAAATTGGGACTCTAAACAAAAAGTCGCTCTAGATCAACATTATCAACAACAAGAGTCAAGCCAGTCTTTCAGTATACCGAAGAGTGATGGGAACAATGGGGACGCACACAGGAAACTGGGATCCTTTGCACACAGATGTCCTGGAACCGTTATCCAGATGCAGTGGCAACAGGAAATATCAAGCGGGGAACCTGGGAGAAGAGCAGACCACAGAGATGCCGTGACAGGCATTGAGAAATGTAAGACGGACCTGGTTTTCTTTCTCATTTGTCGAGAAAAGAAAGAGACCATATCACCAGAAGGACACCAGACACCAGAGGGAGGAAGGGAAGAGAGAAAGGCCAAAAATGACCTGGCACAGAGTGATGGAGGCATTGCTCAAGGAGGCAAAGATTGGCCTTTGAAGTAAGCCAGAACAAAGCGGTACAGTGTTGATTTGTGGCAAGCTTTTGTTGAAGGGAACATGGCTCCCAAGATACAATGAGGAGCACAAAGGTGTGACAGCCCACTGAAAATTGGTAGCTTGAAGCCTGTTTTGGGATTCGCTTGATTAAAGTATCGTTGCCCGGTGTTTCCGTGGTGAACCGTGGGAATGACAAATACCCTAGAGCTTGGACTACACAAGAAAGCAGTGGATTTAAGAGTGGGTCAGTGCGTCTTTTTATGCTGCCCCCCTCCCTCCATTTACTTTGAAGTCTGGAATGCACAATCAGTTGCACTTGTGCTGCAAGTTCCCGCAGCCAGTGCAGGTACGCACCCTCGCAGCCAATGGGGGCGCAGTGCAGCTAAGCACCCTCGCAGCCAATGCGGCGCAGTGCAGGTAAGCATCCTCGCAGCTGATGCAGCGCAGTGCAGTTAAGCACTCTCGCAGCCTGCAAGGCAAGCTCTGCAAGGCAAGCTCTGCAGGCCAGAGGAAGGAACTTCATGTGCAGCTTAAGCGAGTGGATTGTGGGCGTCCGATCGACTGGCAGGGGTCATTGGAGAGCGATTAAACGTGGATCTAATGCAGACACCTACTGCCATTATGCATGGTTCTGAGGGGCTACCAGCCACAGTCGGCACTGGGTATTTTTATCCCGGACCATGGGTACCATCCACGCACTACAAGAGGAGGCTCCCAGTAGCCCCATCAATGCAAAATAGACAGGTTTGCTTTTTAAAAACAGTATTTTCTTTTTCTCGTCGAACAATGGAAAGCCCCATTCTCCTTCGTCCTGATGTCTGTCCAGGACTGATGCCAAAGCCTTGTCTGCCCTCTGTTCGGAGAACTGTACCGATCTTGTTCTTCTCAGCATATGGGAGCTGTTAGCTAGTTTTATACATGCCGGCCAGTGTTGTGTCTGTGTGTGTGTGTGTGTGTGTGTGTGTATTTTTTATATGCATATGCAAGAGTGTTTTTATTTGACAGCAGTTGAATAAGCGGTCAGATGTGTCTTGTTTTTTACCCAAACTCTCAAATTCAGTGTAAGTACCTTAGATGGCATACATGGATTCAGAGCAGCTCAGTCACATCATCATAGTCCATACAGCCTAGACATTGCCATTTCAAGTCTGAGCTATGCCATTTGCTTACTATGAGGTGACATATAAACATACAGTCTATGCATATAAAGTCATAGGACACGGTTGGCCACATTCTGATAGTAGCAGACTGGCTTTTAGTCAGGTTTCATTACTTTATAGGGCATAAAAATACACTTTAAATACTGCCTGGGGGACCACATAATATTATACATTGTGATGACTTGATGAAAAAATAAAAAGCTATTACAAAATGTTTACATACACACAGGTTAATTGATGTTGGTCTGGCATCTTAGATGCCAAAAAGAAGAAGTTATTTTCTGTGGCATGCATAAATATATGTATTCAGCACAGTGTGGATACCAGTGAGTGGTGTCATTGCAAGCCACATCTCCATGTCTTGACCCCCATCTACTGGACCAAATGCAACATTACATTTTCAGATATTGTTATGCAGTACTGCATTTCTGACAATGTACAGTACCTCTTAAACCTTATTTGAAAGAACACAAAAACATTAAATCCATTATATATTAGATATTTAATATTTAATAAAATATTAGATTTTTATGCAGTTTCAGAGCAATGAATGCAGTGACAATGGCACACAGTGCACTGCCATATAGTGTTTGCAGGTCAGCTCCCTGAATTTAGGCCACATTGACTGATGAGTCTCGTGGCTGACATTTGCCCGATGCGCTCAGAAATGCCCTCGGCAGGATATGGTAATAGTACTGTATGCCCGTGAAGCTCAGCTGAAACACAGAACAGGAAGCCAAGCTGTGTTTTGCATTCAGAGCAGGTTGACCTCCAGTTAGATTGCGTGCTTCAGCTGGCAAGCCCATGCACTTCCTCCTGAGGTCCTGCCTGCATCATCATCATCCAGTCGAGCAGAGGACGTTCTCTGCTTCTCAGTCCTGTGGTCAATCTAATTATACCCCAGTTTTGTTGCTGAAATAATCCTTCCCTCTTCGCCTCAGCTGCTCTCTAGTTACAATTTTGGAAAATAGTTATGCTGCAATGCTCGTGCTCTGCTAGTAGTCGAGGTGAGGTCATGCTACCCCCCCGGTGAACAGTGACAATAGCATTGGTTTGACAACCCTCGTAACGGTTACGACTTTACGCCATTCTGTCGGGTTCCAGGACACAAAGGAAATCGATGGGCACTCTCTCATGCTCTTGTATGGTAGGGGTTAGGAAGTAGGGTGCTCTCTATAATTAACCTGTGACAATGGAACAACTATATCAGGCCTACTGAGGGCCAAACACACATTCTATCCCCCAAGGACTGATTATCACAGCAATATCAGTCCTCACGTTGTTCCATCTTTCCTCACAAAATCTATTTGGAAAATTCTGTTTGTTATGGGATTGTTGTTTGCTCCAGGTTTTTTTCAGTTGTCCCGCATGACATTTGTATAATTGTATGTAGCACAAACTCACCGATAGCTTTATTATCGAGAAATTTACCCTTTAACCACAGCGTCTCGGGGGCTTTCAATGGGCTTCAATGGGGCAAGTAGTTAGGCCTTCAAAAACCACATTGTGGCATTCGGTCCAGTGAATAATTGGATTTGTCTAGGATTTGTCTAGGCCACGCCTACTGGTGGAGAGAGCACACGCACCTGGGTTGTGTTAACTAATCAGCCCAGGAGCTTAAAGGGTGCTCGTCTCCATGGTACGGGGCCGAGACCGGGAGCACATGCCGAGAGAGAGCGAGCGAGCGAGCGAGCCAGCCTGGTTGTTAAAGCACAGAAATGACAACGTGGAACGGACCAGGCTGGATGAGCTGAAAAGCTGACGGCACTGCGATGTGCTAAAAAGCAGCCGTGGAGTTCGATTTGTTTTCGTTGGTTATTTTGTCTTTGTTTTAGTTTATTTTTTTTGCCCGGATCCCATGAGGGGGAAGGGTGAAGGTGTTTTTATTTATTTTCGTGCCAGTATGGGTACGCTCTCCCTCCCTCTCCTTGTGGCAATGTAGGGTACAAACCCGGAACTCCCGCATCTCCCTCTCAGGGGTGTTTAGTGTGACGCACAATAAATCTACTTTTAGAAAATGGGAAACTCAGTATTAAAATATTCCATATTCCATTTCCCTCTCAAATAGTGATAGTCAGAAAAACCATGGCGAGACCAGTGGTCTCCAACCCTGTTCCTGGAGAGCTACCATCCTGTAGGTTTTCGCTCCAACCCTAACAAAGCACACCTCATTCAACAGCTAGGGATCTTGCTGAGCTGCTAATTAGTAGAATCAGGTGTGCCAAATTAGGGTTGAAATGAAAACCTACAGGACGGTAACTCTCCAAAAACAGGGTTGGAGACCACTGGCCTAGACAATGTCGCCATTATTAAATCAGCTCAGTTCTGGGAGAAGATGCCATGCACCACGTACATCATATCCATGGAATGCCCTGAGGGAGAACAGTGGAACTGAATCAATGTTGACTCTACCCAATTTTACTTAACTATTTGAGTAAGTGTTGTGAAACCTATTCCATTTGTAAATCCTGCACAACTCAGCAGTTTATTATATCTTTGGAAATCAATACATTTCATAAGGCATGGGTCAAAACTGGTTGTGTAGCAATGTTCTATCAACCGCACATGAAAATGCTTGCAAATAACAAAGTGAGCCGTGTATGATAGGCCATTTAACCTCTTTTAAACCACACAGCAAACGATGGTTTCATAACCATTGAACAGAATGTCCCCTGTTTTCACCAATGTTTCAATTTGTCACCCAAGTATGGCCGTTAAGATAGCATATGTATTTCAAACAAGACAGAGACGCCTGTGGGATCCAGATTAATCCACCTGAATTAATCTCTGCTCCGTTGGTATGCTACACAAACCACAACATAGGCAGTGTTGCATTCCTGACATATCCCTGCATGACTGAGGAACATTGCACGTGTGTAATGGAAGCACACATGCAGGATTATCACATTCCCGGCATACTTTACAGCACGGGTTAGAAACAGATCTGGTCCAACGGCAAAGACTCGAGCACTGACATACAAATGACATGTCCAAACATGTTAAAGCTCACTTTAATTTTCAAAACATTGCTTCAGCGAAGAAATATCTCTCAAAATAAATAGTAGAGGGGTTTTAATCGTTCCCGGAGACCTCCCAGAAGTATTGTGTCTCCTGCGTGTGCTGTGGAGCGCTCTGTCTCCCGTATCATGCACAGAATATGAAACGACCAGGTAAGCCTGACACATTCCCAGACATCTGCAGAGCATTGAGTCTCGCGCTCTGCCAATTCACCATTCCTGATTCGGAGCATATTCTCCGGGAAATTGAATGTCGAAACCTGTGATCTTCTTTTCAATGGAATGGTCTGCTGATCGTTCTTTCAGAATCAGCGCTGAAGGGACTTAGACAAGAAATAAATACTGGGGGGAATAATGTAGATTTAATTTCCTTTTCTTTAATTGACAGATAAATTACCAGTCTCAAATTACCAGGAAATCAATTTCATGGTAACTTCAGACATCCAGTATTTGATGGTTACGTTAGTCGTGACTTGTAGTCGTGGAATTGGGTCAATTATGTGATCAAAGCCCAGCGCGACAGGGGTTTTTACAGCCTGACATACAGGCTCCAATTATTCAACCATTTGAAATGTTGTCAGTTATATTGTTCTCCATGAAAGGAAACAAATGTTCTCTAGTTTTCAGTACATAGTTCCAAGTAGCACAGTTCACACTGCGGTGCAAGAACCATTTATAAATGAGAGAGAAGTAAAGGTCCCCAGCCCGAAACACAGTGGCAGTTTCTTCTGATAAGCCCCCGTGCCTGGGCGCTGATAGCGCAAGCTGACATGGGGTGCGGTAAAAGGAATGGTACATCGCGTCTTCCGTTCGACAGAAAGGCAAAATTATTTGAAATGTATTCTAGTATTTGCACAGCATGTATTGTTAGTTTGTGATGTTGTGCGAGGCAGAAAAATATAGCAATTGCTTCCCTTCTCCCTTGAAAGGACAAGGACCTTGTGTACAATGTCTCACTAGAAGTGAATTGCACCCAGTGCATTATAAGCATTTGTAGGCTACTGCATACATGCTTGGCAGGGCTCTTGTGATGATAGGCAGCTCAGAAGATAGAACTTAGCTTTGGCAGCTGACATATCTTAAGCTCCTAAGCAGATGTCATTTTTACCATTATTCACATACCACTGCAGCTGAACATTGTCCTGCTGAGCTTCCTGTTCACCCGCACCTAAGAGAAGTAACATGAGACTATTGAAAGCAAGTCATCTGTTTGGCATCCACACATGGTCTTGAAAGCACTGCGGTGGGAGGACATGCGTATTTATCTATCATAAGAGGAACACCCTAGTCCATCACTTCCACTGCAAACTTCTCCAACAGCTCCATATAAAACTAGTTCCGCTAAAGCCACCATGTGAAGCTACAATATCAAAAGCAACTCTCAACTCATGATACCGTGGGTTTTTGCTTTATTTAGAATGTTGATAAATAACTGTTCATTTTGAAATGCTGCAGTGTTGATAGCATATTACTGCAATCTCATTCAGAAATGGGTAAAGTGATGGTTAATTGATGTGCTGTGTGTCTCTCTTGCAGATATTCCACCAATGATGGAGGTGAAAGGAGAGCCTGGTCCACAAGGAAAGCCTGGCCCCAGAGGCCCGCCCGGTCCCGCAGGCCCCCCAGGAAAACCAGGGTTTGGAAAACCAGGACTCAATGGCCAGCCAGGCCCCCAGGGACCTCCAGGATTCTCTGGAATCGGGAAACCAGGTCTACCTGGTCTTCCCGGAAAACTGGGGCCAAAGGGTATGGGTGGGGGGAGAGGTGAGGGTGGCCAACGGGGTGAGCCTGGACTAAGGGGGTTACCAGGGCAACCTGGGCTGCCAGGGCCAGCCGGCCTGTCTTTGAATGGCAAACCAGGGCTTCCTGGAGGAAGGGGCGCCCCAGGGTTCCGAGGGGAGCCAGGACAGAAAGGAGGCCCCGGAGTGCCTGGCGATCGTGGGCTGAGGGGGGAGAATGGCAATGGCAAACCAGGTGCGCCTGGCCTCAGGGGCCCCACTGGTGCTAGAGGGCTTCCTGGGGGTCCAGGTCTACAAGGTGTGGGGAAACCAGGTCTGAATGGGCTGCCCGGGCCAAATGGGGCTAAAGGTGATCAAGGGGTTCCAGGATTACAAGGTGAAGCAGGAGAAGTTGGTTCCCCAGGGCCAAAAGGCCAGCCAGGGCCAAATGGATTAGGAAAACCCGGATTAGATGGGTTGCCTGGTGCTCCAGGCCCTCATGGACCGAAGGGAGAGGCAGGCTTGAGAGGTATGCCAGGGTTCCCTGGGAGCCCTGGCTATGGCAAGCCTGGATTGAGCGGGCAGAAAGGAGACCGCGGCCACTCAGGGATACCAGGAGCCCCTGGAGACAAGGGACAACCAGGAATGGAAGGGCAGCCAGGTGAGACAGGTGTGGATGGACTACCAGGGATACCAGGTATCCAGGGCCCCATGGGGCTCCCTGGAAAGCATGGGATGCCTGGCCTGAAGGGAGAAGGGGGTCCAGTGGGTCCCCCGGGTCTTCCAGGGATCAGAGGAGATCAGGGTCCAAGTGGACTGGCAGGAAAACCTGGCGGCACAGGTGAGAGGGGTCTACCTGGTCCAAATGGTGCTTCAGGAAAGCCAGGCCCTAAAGGGGAGTCTGGCCATATTGGGCTGCCTGGGAACCCAGGCCTGATCGGTTCACCAGGGCTAAAAGGAGAAGGAGGTTACACTGGGGCTCCTGGACATCGGGGTCAGTCTGGAATTCCCGGCCTGCAAGGGCCCTCAGGTCCCATGGGGCCCCAGGGCATTCCTGGCCTGAAGGGGGAAGTTGGCCTGCCAGGGTTACCAGGGCTGGGAAAGAATGGTGATCATGGGGTTCCAGGGCCACAGGGGCCCCCAGGAAAACCAGGTCCAGCTGGGCTCAATGGCATCTCTGGCCCCCCTGGCCCACCTGGGCCCCCAGGCATACCGGGCATGATCATAAATGGGGAGACACAGGTGTCTGGGCCGCAGGAATCCACTTTTGGAGGGGAGTCTGTTCCGGATGGGAAGAACGGAAAGCCGCAGTTTGGGCGGGAACATCTCTCAGCATCTGTGGCCCCGGCTTTCACCGCCATCCTCACCACACCCTTCCCTCCATCGGGCATGCCTATCAAGTTTGACAGGACCCTGTACAATGGGCAGAATGCCTACAATCCCACCACTGGTATCTTCACCAGCCCGTTGTCTGGTGTCTACTATTTTGCCTACCATGTGCACGTAAAGGGAACCAGCCTGTGGGTGGCACTATACAAGAACAATGTGCCTGCCACATACACCTATGATGAGTACAAGAAGGGTTACATGGACCAGGCATCGGGCAGTGCAGTGCTGGAGCTCAAAGAGAATGACAAGGTGTGGGTGCAGATGCCCTCTGATCAAGCAAATGGGCTCTACTCCACTGAATACATTCATTCCTCCTTCTCAGGGTTCCTGCTGTGCCCCACATAACGCAACCGTCCCTCACTCGCCCCTAACACCATCCACCCCCCCCCCCCCCCCCCCCCCCCCCCCATGCACCCAAATCAAACCTCCGCTCCATTAGCAGCCATAAAATACACGCAACAAAAAACGACTTTGTGAACGAAAGATAGGAAGAAAGTTGAAAGCAGAAGAAGGATACTTCATACTGTCTGCGTTTCTCTCCCTCTTTCAAATTTTTGTTTTCATTTTGTTTTTTTCTTTTAAATATTGCTTTTAATTTCAGCCAATATTATTATTATTATTATTGTGTATTATTATTGTTGTTATTATAATTATTATGATTATTATAATTGTTGTTATTATTTTGCTGTTTTGACATTATTGATGTTTTTTGTTTTGTGGAATCAGACTATTAAGTACCTTACTTTGCAAGCGATCGTTTTTAAATTTACCCCGTATGACTGCACACCCAACCAAACATTTCACACCAAGATAACCACACTGCCACACCCTGGGGGCTTGCCAGCCATTGAATTGGCTGCAGTCACAGACCTATGGCCTATCACAAGCCACTGCTGTCTCTACATACATTCTGCATTAATTCTTACTTGCGTTAATTAACTTCGCATTTCACAGTGAGAACAATATAGCTGAATCACCCTTATGGAAATGTAATATACTGCAGTATATTTTAAATATATTGTGAAGATAATTTTGATATATTTACAATATACTGCAGCATATTCTTTTTCCATAGGGGCAAACAGAGCATAGGCTAACTGGAGATTTATCTTCTGAGTACTAATCCACATACCTTGACATCCAAAATTCCAAAATTTCTTCTTTTTTTGCCTACCCGCACTTTTGAAAGTTTGGGTGTCTTTACTGGGTATTCAAGACGTTCCATTCGGTGCTAATTGCCTGATTCCATGATAACTATGCTGATGGCATTGTGATAATGCTGTAAGTTGGCGGTCCTGAATACTGTATTGTACTTGATGTTGATGAATTCGACACTTTTTCCCTCGCTTTACAACAATTATGACCACAAAACCAGCAGCAGAGCCTACACCATCTGTACAATGTAATCAAGCTGTTTTCGGACCCCGTGTTTCTAAAGCATCACTGAAGACATTATGTTGTTAGGAATATCTTTTTTAAAGGAACAGTAAAACGGTTGAAGTATTAATAAATGAACAAGTAAGGGACAGTTAATGGATTGAAAGTGCGAGCTTCGTGTATTTGCAACAAATTAATCCGAAGTGAAAGATGCCATTCTGTCATCGTCTGTGCACTGTAGCCTCTAAATTCTTAGGAGGCTGATTTATTCCCAGTTACATCTTTACAGCCATTCAAACCATTGTCGTTTCAGGGTGATAATTTTGAGGCAATCAATATCATGGATCACTCACTCTCAAAAGACACGCGTATACATTAAACCTGCAAATTGCACAATCATATTATCTTTATTCCACGATGTACAGTAATCACTTGAAGTCAATTTACTTACCCATATGACAGTGGTCCTCAAGGACACAAAGCTTGGATCCTCTTTTTTTCCCCAAAGGGGTCAGACATTGAATATCATCCTGTGTCTGACATGACCAAGATAAAATAATTAGCACAATGGCTTTAATAACAAATGGTCTCGTGGATAGGGAAACCTAAACCTATATAGTTTGGTGCTAATAAGCATGACTGGTATTTATGAAGTCTAAAAGCCATCCAAGTTCTGGAGGACAAGACCAGTCAAATTTATGTGATGCATTATATTGTATGCCTGAAGAACTTATCTTCTATTTATCTTTTCTTGGAAGATTGGTACTGTGGCTCCCTACCAGTCTCTACATATGTATGACAAATCTGACAAAACAGAAGCCTGAAGAATAAGTAAAATTAAGATTTTGGGAAAATTATATATATACTCAGGAAAATAATTCCAACATCCTGGTTTGTATATCCAAACACTTTCCAGCAGGAAGGATACTGTTCTGTTAAGGCTCCTCGATGTTTAATCATGAGTTTGATATCAATAGGTTTGGTTCCTCAACAATGTATCTAAATTCACCAAAATACAAGTTGAATATGGATGCACATCCTTAGACATTAACCAATTGATTAACCATAATCAATTCAATGAGATGTATAGTCATAACTATTATTCGTTCTGTGTGTACAACCTCTGCTGACATAAACACATAGACACACAGACACACACACACACACACACACACACACATATGCAGACACACGTGGTACACACACACACACACACACACACCCTTTGCCTCAGCAAGTTTAATGATAAACTGTTCCGCGATGGGGCAATAACACAGTGAATAACATTGCAAGTCAATATTCAAACCCACCACTTCCTTTCAGCTAGATTCTCAACTTTCCACCAGAGGACTGGTTTGGGCCAGGCGTTACCCAATGGGATTAGAGATTCTTTACTGATGTAAAGGATCTCTCTTGTCCATTGTAAGGGAAAGTACAGAATATGGTGTCAGATGGAAAAGATGGAAGTGTATGTTTGCTATCGAGAATGATTTCTGTTTTTTTAATTTATTTTTTTAAATAGATATGGGAAATATTATGTAACAGAGATCATGATTGCTACAGAAAGTAATATCATCCCTTGTGTAAAGGTCTATTACTCATCTCTTGTTTTGCCTTTGGACCAATGAACAGTGAGTGTAGTGGTTGAAATAATTTTCAGTAGGCCTACTTTTGGTACAAAGATAGCAGATGTTTTAGAAAGCAATATAACGTAAAAACAAATCCAGAATTTCACACACAAAGTAGGTTAGGTAAGTGTTAAAAGTTAGCACCATAAAGGTTTTTGTTGAATGAATAGAGTGTACACACAGATTGCATACTTACTTTTTTTTTCAAGAAACATATTTTGATATTATGTGCATTGCTTTCTAGCATGTCATGGAATTCATTACAGGAAGGTGTTCAGAAATGGTTCTAAAGCTGACCACAAAAAAAAATAAAAATAATAATAAATATGGTTTGTGTAATGAGGCAGACTCTTGCCCAATGCATGCTGGAATAGGCTTGACCCTGTCCTTGACCCTAAGCCAAGGATCTGACTCTTATGATACAGTGGGTTTCACAATCATGTTGTATACCTATTTGTGCCCTCAACCCCTGTTCAGCAGTCTGTTTGGAGGTCAGTTTATACAATTACAGGTGTGTGTAATGACCTTTCCTCCATGTGCATAAACTCGCAATATGGTGTTCATGATTTTGGTGCATTTTACCAAGAGGCTGCATTGACAGAACCTGCTTGTTCTATGTAAAAACACAGTGATGATGTGATATGCAGATTTGCAATTACCCAGGGGGAGCATCCTATTAGGTGTACTAGCTATTCAGCGACCAGCCATTTACCCCTTTAATTGAGAAAATGGATGCACTCATACTGTAATACTCCAGCAAAGGGGTTTAACCGTAGTGGAACAACAGACGTGAATGAAATTTGTTACAAACAAGAAGGTTAATTAAAATAACATCAATATAATACATTATATTACTTGCACGAAACTGCTATTTATAGCAAATGCATGCCCATGGCTCAAAGTAGCCGGGTTTCAGCAGTGTTTGCCCTGATTGTATGAAACCAAATCTGCGGTGGTAACAGGAACTTCTCTTACAGGTAGAAAGTGGTGGCTGTCTGCCCAAATAATTTTATTAAAACTAGTGCCATCTACCTGCACACAGTACTGTATTCTTAATGAAAACATGAATAGTGATTATTTCCAAAAAACATCCTTATATAATTATATATATGATAATTGACTATGTAAATACATACAAATGTGATTTAAAATAAATAAGAAAATAACACTAAGTGCCCTCGAAAGCAACTTGATACCAGCTTGGTTCATGAAACAACCTATGCCTTAAAGACAGTATTCTTATGTAATTATTGCACTCTCACTGACTCCTTGCCCTCGAACAGCGTACACAATTAACACAAAGGTTTGTAAATTATAATTGTTGTGTGTCTCCTAGACAATGCAAGGCTTGTTCTTGTTGTGTATGACACTTTTTATCGTTTTGTCTCCTCTTTCCAAATATAACATGGCACATAGAATCTTCATGTTGCCATTTTTCCTTGTGTTTGTATTTCTGTTGAGACCGAACGCATTGCATCATCGCATTGTTGCACACTACGCCGCACGTGTGCAAGAGAAAGTAAAAAATAAAAATAAGTAAAAATAAACCCTGTTTGTGAGATACAATGTACTCTTTCTTATCGTCAACTGCTATCTGTTTTTGCTTTTTAATACGGAGGAAAAAAATGTGCTTCGGTTTTTAAGGGATATTAATTGTTCGTTATAGTACTGAGATAAATAAAAGTGGCCATTCCCATTTGCACATGAAATTAATGAAGGTATATTTATACATTTGTGATTCTAAGTTAACAGGAATATCCACACTGACCACCGAAGCCCGGAAAGTATAAACGGTATTTTACAGCAATGATGAGTACAGTGCATTTAGAATTAGTAAGCACTAGCGTTGCTTGTTTTTGTGTAATGTACTATATATCATGCTTTTTTCCTTTGTGAATGGCTATTACATACATTGTATGTAATAGAATTTGGGTATAAAATGCACTCTGATTGAAAATGTTTTGTCTGTTTATACTAAATCTACATTTCCTGATTGTATTGATACCATATCAATAAATACTTTCTTGTATAACTGTGTCCTGTCTTTGTTAGATTTATTTAAATAATTTTGAATATTTATCATGTAGGTCTGTTGAGAGAGGGCACATCATTAGGTAAATAGTAGTGTCAGACAGGTTTGAATTGAACTTTAGAATTATATTCACTGTTCCGTTACACTACAATACAATATGCCTTCATTATCCCAATGGGATATCAGGACTGTAGGAAACATAACATAATATAACATGTTTAAATTAACATACTATTTACATCAGTATAGTCAATATTGCAACCAAAGGTTAATAATCTGTGGTACTTTTCTGACCTTAGCATACGCTCAAATTTGGTATGAAATCCACAAGCATTTTATAAAAGAGGTCGGATCGGGAGCATCTAAAGCAGTATAAAGATTTTCACTGTCAAGTGCAAGGTTTATGGTCACAAGGTGGTGTGGATTTTGATAGGTGCAATTTGTGACCAAATCTGTGCATTCCAATGGTTTATAGGAGAAGACACTGAAACAAAAGGCAAATGGGTGAAGAATGGACTGCAAAAATTTAACTTGTCAGTTTTAACATAGACATAAATAAATAAATACATGTCTTTGATTACTACTTTTACTGAGCAAGACATCTACTTCAAATACATTAACAACAGTCATGCATAATAATAATAATAATGAAATGGTTTGCCAGGTGAAGTGTAATTGTAATATTCCACACAAGAGGGAGTCAAATCCCAACGTGGAATCATCGAGGTCCTATTGGTTTAAAACTCCTACACCTCTACCCAAACCAAAGGTGCATAAAAAGATGTAATACAAAAAAAAATAAAAAAATGCTGGTATGTCACTCTGGTTCCGCTGAGACCCACTGCTTCCGAGACACGTTTCTATAACGGCGACACATTAAAGTTTGTAGAATATAATGCAAAGTTGAATATTTGACCATGTGACATGCATTTGAATTTGTATAATATAAAATAGATAGAAAATTCAGATAAAACCTGGTCATGTATGGAACAGACAAATTACTTCATGTATTATACGTTGTAAACGATAATACTCTGCATACTGCCCCAATAGTTTTACAGCACATAATTGCGCTTCCGCGGACCATCTTGCGTGAGGGTGACGCGATAGGCTGACGTATGACGCATGGTCCAGGTGACCCCTCCCAATCCACTCGAAGAAAATTTACAGTCGAGAGGAACAAAAAAAAAAAAGAGCAAGCCTCGGTTATAGTATCATCCACTTTCTCCGGGATTGTCACGGGATTTCAATGTTCTGCCTGCTCTTTGTAAGTAGCACAGCTAGCTAATATGTACTTTCATATTCTTATCGAATCATTTCTGAAAAATATATTGCAGCGAGCTAGTTTAAGCTGTCTCTTCAAGGAGAAGGTCGGTTGCTACGGTCTTGTCATTTGGCTAGCTAATCCAGTTAGCATTCGCTATGAAAGTAAGGCGAAGAGGTATAGCTAACGTTAGGAGAGTAGTTAGCCAGCGTTATTGAGCAAGTCTACGGAAGGCGGCAGCCATTTGCCTCTCGCTACCGGCTAACGTTAAGTTAACTGTTGACAATTAGCTAGCTAGCCGGCCTAGCCCGGCCAGTCTTATTCATACACTGAGAGTGTTGTCAGAAACCTAACGTTAGCTAACGTCAATATTCATTTTTTAAATTATTTATTTGCTAAAATGTCCCGCTAACAATTAGTTAACGTTAGCTAATGTTACGATAGCAGTTATTTTCAAGTCGACCATGCTGCCAAATGAGTTAGCCAATCCCAACAATTTATAGCTAAAGTATAAGGTAACGTTAGCTAACTTATAATTTAATATATTGGCTACAGTGAGCTGAGAACTTGGGGTTAGCTATCTAACGTTACTTGTTAGCGAGTCAAATATTTGTTTAGCTTTTTGAACCGATTATAAACTGTAACAGTTATCCTATCTGAATTTGTTCCTCGGGAATTAACGTTAGTTGACGTTAGCTTTAGTACGCTAACATTCCGTCATATTCATACATTGCAATCATCGGACATCTGCCGTTAACGTCAAACCAAATGGTTTTCTAGCTAAGTAATGCTAGCAAGGTTGTTATGACCCCAACCAGTTGTGCTAAATACACAAACGGTTGTCTTTTACAAGCATTTTTAAGATGTCGCGGCTTACTAGCAACCGAGGTCGTTGGTCGCGAGTAAGATAACATTATTGTGAATGTGTCCATGGACGACGTTATATGGCTGCCTAGAGAATGATTCGTTTGGTGGTAAATTAGCCGCCCCGCTCGCGAGTTAGCCAGATAGCTCTGTCATGTAGCTATTAGTGGTGTAGTGCTAAGTAGCGTTAGCTAGCTAACTGTTCTTATTAACAAGCGAGCTTTTGCTTTTTCGTTGAAGTAGCGTTACGTTACATTCTGGAGACGACACTTGGCTTGACTTGGTATGCGAGACAACTGACGTTATAGCTAACAGGTAAGCTCCAGCTGTCTGTGCTGAATGTGGTTGTTCATTCCTTGATTTTGCGTTTAGGTGAGTGCAGTAACGTTAGCTAACGTTAGCTTGAACAAGCCGTTTCAGTGGACGATCTATTGGCTAGCTAACATTAGCTAAAGAACGGCCTAAGTTAGCTCTGGGAAGGAAATCAAATTACCAAAACACTCATGAAATCATCGTTGTCTAACGTTACTCGGGAATGGTATTAACGTTACCAGATATAACGTTAACATTAGATAAATGACGTTAGATTTGCCATAGGTACATTGTGAACATTGTAGCTAACTAGTATTCCGATAACGTTAGTTAAAAAAGAAAAGTTATATAACGTTAGCTATATAACTTTTCTTTTTTTAACTAACATTATCGGAATACTAGTTTCAATGTTTAACACGTTCAAACGGGAAACGTGCCGGAAACAAGGAAAAGTGACCTCTGGCCAAGCCCTAGCCCTAACGGTACCCCCGTTTTCACGAAGCCACTTTTCGAGGGCAATCTGGCGATTGTGTGATGTGGGAGCTGCGTGAGACATGGGAGAGCCACAGTGTCCATGATCACCCCGTTGTTCCTGAAAGTACAGGGGGTAGGAAACCAGTACTCCCACCCTTTACATTTGAATACAGCAGCGGTGCTCGGGTGGGGAAGTGACACTCCGCCGGGAGCAAGTCTGCGAGCTTTTTGTCGTCCTGTAACCGACGTTTTATGACAGGTTTGGAATTATATAACTTATGAATGAATGGCTTTTTGATATATGTACCTGAATGTATTAACGTGTTGCCATTTCTGGTAGTTTTCGCAGTGGGACCTTGTTCCTGCTTACTGGAGAATAAGTCTATCGTGTTCACCAGGAGGTCAGTAGATGTGACCAAAACAGTACACATCCATCATCATGGCTATTCAGTACTTTGGGAATGCTAATTCGACTCCAATAATTTGTAGTTTTATGTCGTTTTGGGTCGTCTGCTGGATGCAGTGAGGCCAATAATGCTACGTTTTAGTTTGTGGCAATAGCATACCTAGATTTATTTAGATTTCTATTTCCGTTCTGTGATTTAAAATGAGTTTTCATATGCTTTGCTCAAAATCATTAGATTAAGTGCTTTTGTAATTGCATTCCAAAATAAATGGATAATATGCTGTATTGGTGTTTGAGTTAACTTAAACTAGTTGTTTATAATGTCCCATTTGCCAAAAGTTTTTGCGCACCTAATATTACATGCCAGTATACGAGAGAAATGTGAGAGAGCGTATAGTATAGATAGTCGTATAAATAAATGCTTGCTTATTGCTCTAGATCAGGGGTGTCCAATCTTACCTGAAAAGGGCCGGTGTGGGTGCAGGTTTTTGGTCTAGCCCAGCACTACAACACCTGATTATACTTATCAAGGTCTGATTGAAGAGCATGATTAGTTAATTAGTTGAATCAGGTGTTGTAGTGCTGGGCTAAAACAAAAACCTGCACCCACACCGGCCCTTTCCGGATAAGATTGGAAACCCCTACTCTAGATGTTTGAAAATGTCTGCAGCAATACAATTTGAAATTTGGCAAGGGACAGTATGCAAGATATTTTCCTTACATTAGTTGTCCCCTTTGCCATTGGAAGTTCAAATGTAGTTTGGCTCAATATAATAGCTGTCCAACTTTCAGTATTGATTTATTAATTCTAGCTACGAAACAAATGCTTTGCAGCAAAACCATTGTTGTTAACTCCGTGGTTTGGGCTACGGACTTGGAGTCTGTTAGGCAGAAGTAAAGGGAGATATATTTTGACAGTCATCTGTGACAGGGTTGCACTTTGTCTGCCAGCTTCCTTTTTAATTGAGGAAGAGCGGTGTGCGGAGATCTAACTTGCATACTGCAAGTGAGCATGTACAAATCAACAAAATTGGCATATCAACAATACATGTGTGCAGACCTAGATTGCACATGCTTGCTTACGCAAAAGGAAAATGATGTACTGGTTAACAATTTGAAAAATCTGGCTGTAATCTTAGTCATGTCGAGCTGTTACTGCTGTGAGACGAGAAGCGAAGTTGCTTTGCCAGCTAGCTAAGTGTGCATGGTGCACGTTCCAGTAGCAGTTCCAAGTGGCAGTGACTTTGTTTGAAATCATTAACTTTAATTTAATGTGGTGCATCAGTGTTCCGATCGGAAAGAAAGCGATATAGCCACGCGTTTTGTCAAGCTGGAACTACGTAGCTCTATTCATTTTTCATAGTTATTGTCTCGCTGGCTTGACACCAAAACTGGCACGCAATGGTGTAAACAATGAAAATGCCATTTCATTCCTAGTTGAGGAAGCCAGGTATATACTACAATGCTTGGCATGCGTAACAAAGAATATCCTGTACTTCACAGTCCTGTAAGTCATTATGATTATGCCACACAAAATAATTTGGACAAAATAATTAGCTGTTTAAATAAATAAAGCTTACAGCATGTTTTTTTTTTTTGTTAGAGGATTTTTAGATTCCCTTTGCATTGTACGTTTGGAGGGTGTCATAGATTGTTGCCTAAAATGCGTCAGTCAGTGATTTAATGGAGCCTATTTAATGTGTTTACATGTAGGAAAGCACAGTTGATTATGATTTTCCAGAGAGCATTGGGGTAATGTTGTGCTATTTAAACACATTATATTTCTGATTAGTTAAGCGTGATGTGTAAAATAAAAAATAAAATAAAAAGTAAGACCAGTTTTATGGTTATAAAATTTCTGAATTAGATCCAAACAGAATGACAATCCCTAAATATGCCTTTACTCTTTCCCTGGAAACCTGTAACCAGATACAACCCGCAGCTGAGCATAATAGCTCGTTGTATATAAGCTGTATATGCAAAGACGTTTGGCAACAACAACCGAAAAACGCCTGTCCTGATTGCCAAATGCTACTTCCTGCTGATGCCCGCAGGGAGCCCGGAAGTATAACCAGCATGCGTCCGTGATTCGCTGTTGCTCTGTTTTCTAGGCGTAGGGCGCCATCATTGACCGTCTTGCCTCCTTTTATTGTACGCTCCCGCTGAAGGCCCTTGCGGTGTCTGAAGTGCATGACTGAGGGAAGGCAATAAGGTACGGGTGACAGGCTACTATTTTGGTTGCCGAGTGGCGCAATTGAGGGAACGTCAGGGTTTGCTTGGCCTTATCTCATCTTCATATTCGCCTCTTAGTTTCTGCAGATCATCTTCGATGTTGCCCCGCTCAATCAGAATCTGAGACTCTCTTTGGGGAAGAAAATGTTTTGGCCTATAAATCCTTTATTACACGTTTCGATACTTGAGCGCTGATTTGAATGGTTTAGAGATGTTTTTCTGTGCATGACTGTCACGTTTTTTAAAAATTTTTAAACAAGCCTTGTAACTTCCGCTAGCCCGACCCAATTCAGTTCATGCATTTTATGGTCACTGCTGTCCTCATATTGTAGATCTACCTTGAGCCTTCCCCTTGGGTTACTGTAGGTTGATGACGCACAAGGGTACTCTAGTTAGAAAGGTCCTTCATTTACTACGTAAGCTGTCAGAAGTTCTTTAGTTAGTGTGAAGGACCATTGATTTCTGGGGCGTGATTATACATCAACATTTAACTTTTGTTCAACGTTTGTTCAGTACAGCCTACATGGCCTAGTTAATGTTACTTCATACTTCAAGTTTTTAGTTTTGTATTCAAAATGAGGCAACTTGCATATTTGCAGGGGGAAGCGAATGCCAATGGCGTAAGTATTACTTTGTACAGAGTGTTCAGCTTGAGTGCGCGCTAGGATAATGCCTCATTTCTGGGTGCGATTATGGTGACACAATTACAGGTGTATGCTTTTATGTTGACAGTTTTTCCAGCTTGATATTTTTTTTAATGTTACCGAGTGCTCTGCGCTTATTGCTATCTTACATTTATTGTATCTTGAATGACAACAAAAAGACAACCTGCGATAAGGTCCATCCAGGGGAGCTCAGTGTACTTGGGCAAAACAAGTAAGTACGACCAGTTTTTTGGTTATAAAATCTCTGAATTAGATCCAAACAGAATGACAACAGAATTACAATTTTGGCCTTAATTTTACTTGCTGTGGTTAAGTCTTAAAGCCTAACTGATTAAAAAGCTTTATAACTTCAGATGATACCCCTGCTATCATATCAAAATAAAAAATTGGAAACCTCCCGCATGTGGAAGGAAAAAAATAAAATAAAAATGTTCTGCCGTAATTCCGTAATTCCAACGCTCTTTCGGTCTTGGACCCTTCCACATGCAGGTTTCCAATTTTTTATTTTGATATGATAGCAGGGGTATCATCTGAAGTTATAAAGCTTTTTATAATCAGTTAGGCTTTAAGACTTATCCACAGCAAGTAAAATGAAGGCCAAAATTTCTGTGAATTGTAATTCCGTTACCGCGGAATTGGCCTCTCGTACCTCTTTTTAATTGCCTCTTGCCGTCCGCACAATTTGCTTGGAGCTGGCGAGGCATTCTTGGTCTGCGTTAGTTGCGGCACAGTTACTGCAGTGTGCAAATGTGAGCGTTAAACGGCGCGCGCTGGCTACCTGGAAGCGTTCTGGACCTCGCCGCCCCGCTGTCCGTGCTGAATGTGTGGAGCGCGCGCGCCCGGCACCATTGTCGGGACATTCAGTGCCTATGCGCATGGCTGCGGGCCAGGGGCCGCTCTATCAAAGCCTGAAAAAGCTGGAAGCCCCCCCCCCCCCCCCCCCCCCCCCCCGCCCATGTCACGTGCCAACCTGCCCTTCGAGAGGCACCTCTCCCCACGCAGCTGTTCAACCGCTTCTCTTCGGCTTACCATTTACGGCAAGCCTGGCGAAATATATTTATAACCGCTTTATGGTCCGGTGCTGTTTTGGATCGAACGCGTCGCGGCGGTTCAGCGTGACCCGTAGGCTGTCGTGGTACAGCAGCCCGTAGGCCAACAGGCTGTATATCTCTCTCCCACCCCTGCAGGCTCTGCAAACACAAGGCCGGGGAGCAGGCATCCGCGTGGCTCCCCCTTTCCCGCCGCCTCTTCAGCCTGCTGCCTGTTAAATATTTAAAAGAGGAGCCGCCGTTCCCTCGGCCCCGCAAGAAAAGCGGCTCTCTGGGAGTCGCGTCGGCGCCCGTCTCTGCGTTTCCTCCCGGCTATTAGAGAGGGCACCCGAGGGCGTCTTTTCACCCGCCATCCCTGACCCGGCCCATTCATGTGGCGTTAAGAGCCGCCGCGTGTGAGCGAGCGAGCGAGTCAGCGCGTACGTGCGCGCCAGATCAAAGTACACACATTCACAGCTAACACGTAGGAGCGATGTGTATCAGGTGCGCCTGGGGCATTCCTGATGACTCACAAAGCAAAGTGGCTCTGTGGGACAGAACATTCTGGAACTCTGTAAGAAAGGGGCGAGCTGTGCTTGGGCAGCTGACCTGGCAGGCCAATAACACCAGAAGGTCAACATGCCCCCGCATACAGGTTATTAGCCGGGTCGCTTCACTGCAATCGTTTACTGCATTATTGACCTAATGCACACTGCCACTGGCTTTGGCTAAGTGCTCTCGAGCAGTGGACTTCATTGTGCTGGAGGAAACATTACATCTTTTTAACAAAGCTATTCATCGCAATTTCTGAATTTGTTTTCAGTTAATCTTATGTATTACTACAAAGTGAAGAAGGAGTTTAGATTTATTCATGTTTTTAAATTTGCATATTTTTTTATTAAGGTGCAGACTACATTCTTGAACATGGGAGGTACCTTAACCCTATTATCTTTATTATGGACGTGGTGCATTTTCTTCTTGGAGAGAGCAAAACCGTTGATAATTGGTCTGTCACCTCTGGAGCTTGGACCAGTTGGCGGAACACGTGCATTATGTGCAACCCATATGACCGGCACTACTTTAAAATCACGGAATATCCACTGTTTTCCACCGCCCTCTGATGCTTCGAAAACGGAAGTTACAGGCAACAGGAGCATTACCTATGCCCCCGCCGCACGCCTTCACTAACTAACGTTACACTCGCTGGCTCTGTCGACTCAGTCAGTGACAGCCGGTACCGTTAGCAAGCTAGCTAATGTTGAACTCGGTCAGAACGCCTAAAGCAAAACATATACAGTGTGGCTGTATTTTAACTGATTTATTATTAGTACTGCAACTGTTATTTACTATAATTATTGTACTTGGGATGGGCTGTATTTGTTATATAAATTTAAGTGTTCTGTAGCCTATTTAGTTATAAGTATGGCTGGGCGATATACCGTAGCTGCTCCCCTTTGCATGTCTCTCCTGGTATACCGGTATGAATTCACGCAAAGGTATGCGGTTTTGCACATGAACAGGTAGATCTTGACCTGTAGTTAGTTGTAAGGATGAAGTTGACACATGGCTTAGATGCTAACAGTTACGTGCCTTCTCTTTAATAAAATGGGCTATTTCAATAGTGTATTGTGCACCTTAAGCAACTCTCTCTCTCTCTCTCTCTCTCTTTTGCTCTCGCTCTCTCACACACGTTTGATTTGGTGGTGAGTCACCACATATCAGAGTGAATCTTGGCAGCGCTCTGCAGCACCTGCTCCACTCCTTTCCTCTGCTGGGGCCTCCCCGCCCGGAAACGAGAAACAAGCCCGCACATGTTCAGGAGCATTTACTCACTCCACGTCCTGTCTTTACACTCATACTGAGAAGCACACTGGCGTCCACTCAGTTACTGAGCGCTGCTTCTCTCTGTACGTCTCTCCTGGAGTTCACTCAGTTACTGAGCGCTGCTCCTCTCTGTACGTCTCTCCTGGAGTTCACTCAGTTACTGAGAGCTGCTCCTCTCTCTGCGTCTCTCCTGGAGTTCACTCAGTTACTGAGAGCTGCTCCTCTCTCTGCGTCTCTCCTGGAGTTCACTCAGTTACTGAGCGCTGCTCCTCTCTGTACGTCTCTCCTGGAGTTCACTCAGTTACTGAGCGCTGCTCCTCTCTGTACGTCTCTCCTGGAGTTCACTCAGTTACTGAGAGCTGCTCCTCTCTCTGCGTCTCTCCTGGAGTTCACTCAGTTACTGAGCGCTGCTCCTCTCTGTGTGTCTCTCCTGGAGTTCACTCAGTTACTGAGCGCTGCTCCTCTCTGTACGTCTCTCCTGGAGTTCACTCAGTTACTGAGTGCTGCTCCTCTCTGTACATCTCTCCTGGAGTTCACTCAGCTGCTCAGAGCTGCTCCTCTCTGTACGTCTCTCCTGGAGTTCACTCAGTTACTGAGCGCTGCTCCTCTCTACGTCTCTCCTGGAGTTCCCTCAGCTGCTCAGAGCTGCTTCTCTCTGCGTCTCTCCTGGAGTTCACTCATTTACTGAGCGCTGCTCCTCTCTGTACGTATCTCCTGGAGTTCACTCAGTTACTGAGCGCTGCTCCTCTCTGTGTGTCTCTCCTGGAGTTCACTCAGTTACTGAGCGTTGCTCCTCTCTGCGTCTCTCCTGGAGTTCCCTCAGCTGCTCAGAGCTGCTTCTCTCTGCATGGGGAAAGGTGCTGATACTTTCATCTCGCTGACTGAAAATCAGTAGGTTCCTGAGTTTTCTGTTGGTCTTCGTTTTATACAGGGAAATAAAATAAATTGTCATCTTGCACATTGCAGAGAGTGTAAGCGCATTTAAAACAAGAGGCTTCTTCCAGAACTGAAACGGATCCCTTTAAATTCAGTGATAACTGACTTATAACAACAACCCAGCAAACACTAACACCCTGCACTGTGTGTTCAGTTTGTCTTCACTTCTGTCAGACACACCTGTTCGTTGGGTGATTTTAAGGGTTTGACTTGTAAATGAGTGGCTTCATTGTACCAATAAGGGGAGAGCAAATTAATTTAAATGGCAAACTTCAATGTTCTTAAGAACCGGTTCTAGTATCTATGACTCTAGTATTCACTGTCCAGAGCTAGGTACAGGTAGGTGCACAAATTATTGAAGACGTGTTGCTGTTAGCTTGGTTTGAAGACCGGGAAATTATTATTTCCTTGTCAAAGGAACGATGTGATTTCACAGGTCGAGAAGTTGAACACGGGTGGACGGGGAACAATAAAATGGCTCTGGGCCTAGTCGCACAAAATATTCTGTGAATCACAACTTCCTAAGCGCTTTGATGTTGAAATAATTGCAACCTGTTAAGAGACGAACGTTGAGTGTGCCACGTGATGTCATTCCGTCTGTACGGCGCATAATTGTTGGTATGAGGTCACCGTGTTAAAGTGATCCTGCTACCCGACTGGTGGCAGATGCATCAAAGGTGACGGAGAAAAACGTGTAATCGCCTGAGTGAATTGTGTTGTTTGTCCTGTTTGATGTATGTTCGTTCGACAAATGATAGCACCTGAAACTTGACAAGAAGAAGAAAAGGAAAAGACACCTTCCCTTTAGTTGTAAAAGGCCTTTGATCTCCCCGGCATGTTAATCTGTCACAACACTCAGTACTGGCTGTGCTCGAAGCTGATAGCTTCAAGAGGAACAAGTCGGCGAGCTGTTTAATGTTAATGTGACTCGATGGGTGTGTGTGTGTGTGTCTGTGTATTAGGTAACAGAGCTTTTTTTTCAGTGCTGAATACACTTGACTAGATACATTTTTTTAAGAGGACACCATTGCAGAAGGCTTTTGGAATGCAGAGGAACTGGCCCTTAATGCGCTGGGGGGTGCTGCATTCTGAAAGGCTGCAGGTGTATTTTTAGGTGGATTCCCTTGTAACAGGATTTATTTTTATCTTTCGGTTGAAAATACCTGTAGTCACTTGCCGCCCTTTTTTTTTTTTTTTTTGCATATTCGTGAATTTTATTGAGTTGAGTCATCCGGAATGTTCTAGGCCGTCGAGTCAGTCACCGCTGCCGACAGAGATCGCAGCGCTATTCTGTCAACCTGTTGTGCAATGCGCTCCGTGCAAACCCTCTCATCCCTGTTGTCCAGTGTTGGGGAGTCTGAGCTGAGGCGTGTAGGTGCGTCTTGGGATGGCCGATTCTGGGGAAGCGGGCGCAGCGAAAAAAGGCTGTCCGACGGGGAAGCCAAACCTCTGAGAGAGGAACTTGCTGAATAAAAACATTAAAGTTTCCTGGTGTGGGGGGGGCAGGTCGCATGGTAAACATTATCCGCGTATTACCCTTCTCAGCGCCTGTACACACAACAGTGAAGCGGAACTCGAGCTGGAGGCCTGTTCCGAGATCGAGCCGTGCGTCATTTCCCCCGTGTTGAACGGGTCGTTCCTGAAACCTCCAACTCTGTGGAGTTGTGGATTTCCTCCTGAAAGGGGGGGCGGGGGTCAGAGCATTCATCCCACGCGCGCTCGCTCCTCTCCGCTGTAAACCGGCCCACACCCGACCGTAGGATTAAAAAGTTCACTGCGTTTAGCGGCTTCAATAAAAGCGGCGTGCTCCGTTCCAAACGCGTCAGAGGCGGGTGAGTTTGTGTGCAGTAATAGTGCTGTTGAAAGAGAGGCCTACGACAGCAGCTGTTCCTTGGCTGGGAAGGAAGCCCAGATCTGACCAGTAGCGCAGATGAAGGATCGCCCTTGCGATCGCCCGCGCCCTTTGTCCTTTTATAACCGATGTGCAGCAGAACACAACCAGGCTGTTTGCACATTTCTGCCTGTTGCCCCGATGAGGAAGACACATTTTACGCCGTGCATAGGATAGAACTTGGTTAGCAGCGTGAAGCTAACTGTAAGGGGTGGTCTCCTATATGCAAAAGGTCAGGAAAATGTTCAACGTAAACCCTTGTTCAGCTTGGAGAGGGTGGGGTTTGCGTCTGTTTTTCAGAGTAGGGACTGGGCGCACGGCTGCATTTTGCACAGCGACACACAGGGCCCATTCTGAGTTATTGGCGATTTGTGACCGTGACCAACAGCAGCTTTTGGGTTCATAGGCCAGGCCCTGCCCGGCTACTGGGCCGTAACCCTACCGCACTTATCCCTTGCTACAAAACAAAAGGCGCACAGCGTCGTTGCGGCCTCGCGGTTACCCGAGCGATGGGTCCTGTTGTGCGAGAGCCAGACCGGAGAGCCAAACCCCCCCCCCCGTGGGGCACAGCTAGCGCCTTTCGGTTGACGCTCCAGATCGGCCCGCTCACCGGGGAGTCTGTTCCTGTTTGATCTGGCCTGCTCCAGTGTGGGGGAGAGTGAGTGAGAGGGAGGGAGGGAGGGAGGCGGGCGGTGAGCTGGCAAGGCTTTTATCTCTCCCGTACGGCACTTGCTGTTCCACAGACCAAGGACCCGCTCTAATCGCGGCTAGCTCGCGTTTCGACACGACGCGCACTTTCCTTCCGTTCACTCCCATGGGGGGGGGGGCAGCAGCAGCGTCCGGCCACTGCCTTCCTGGCCTTTCAGACAACCGGGACCCCCATCAGCGCCATGCAGCCCCAAATCGATTTGAAAAGTCCCATATGATATGTCCCATAACACAATCATGCTGTACTGGAGCGGTTGTCAGAGGCCTAGTTTTGTATTGCTCTTTACTCTGCGAATGATTATTTTAAACGTAATGCTTGCGGAATTTCAAAAAAAGTTATAGTTTTACCTGGGAAAGTAATATTGCTTTGTGAGCCATTATGAATTGGATTTTTCTTTTTTCTGTCAGACCTCTACTTGTTTAGCATTCTGTGGCAGTGAAACAGGCTTATTGCTCTTCCAGTACGTGCCATTGTGTACATAAGGTTGGAAATTGATTCGCATTTGTGAGGCGCATTTGTCAGACGTGAAATCCTGCGCTGAACACCGCATCAGCTTAGAAAATGTGATTGCTACCGTAGCTCCAGTACGGGCAGCTGATGCCGTCATTTCCGTATATTGACTGAAATTTAATTTCATCCTCTGCAGGCTTTTGTATTTATTTTATTGTGTGTTTTTTTTGTTGCCAGTTTTTATTTATTATTTTCATGAAAACATAACTGCGGTATCTCAATCAGACCGAGGCTAGATTTGTCCCTGACTTGGCAATAAAACTCACGTTAGGGATTTAAATGGATTGCGGCCTTGTATTGGGTTTATTAGCCAAAGGATAGCCCTGTGTAAGCCATGCCGATTCAGAAATATTTAAGGTTATCCAAGGAGATGATTCTCCTCTATGAGCGCTGTATGCTAATATGAATCCATTTTTATTTGCATTATACTGGTACGCTTTGCTCCAATCCCCCCCCCCCCCCTCCAAATCTCATTTTTGATTGTATTTTTCCGTATTTTCAGGTTAATATTTCCGTTCCTGGTTTCTACCGAATATTGAAATGTTTTTCTTTTGGTAATCTCCGCTGGTTTTGTAAGCAGACTGACGGATACTTCCTGTGTTTTGTTATGATATTGACGGTGAGGTCTTGAGTGCAAAGCAGTTGAAAACCTCTGCTGATCTTTGGCCGGTGCCAAAGTGCTGTATTTCCAAAGCGCTCGTGACTTGGGGGTCGTCGGAGGATAAGTCGGCTGCAGACACGGAACGCGATTTCCATTTACCAAGTAAACTCTGCCTAAATTATGCATTGCCTGCGGGGCTTATTAATATGAAAATGGTTTGAAATGCATTCCTGCATTACTACAAAAGCAGACACGTACAGTTGTCCTCGTCAGCCGGCAAAATGCGATATCACTGTGCTCACTCATTGTTTATTGTGTATTTTTTGTTATTTGGTTTTGTTTGGGTTCTCCTTGTTCTGTGCGTCCTGACAACGTGGCCCGTTCTCACACGATCGGTGCTACCCCCCCTAGCTCGCCGCGGAACAAGTTTAATCGCGCAGAAGAGCCCGCAGGCCCTCTCTCTCTCTCTCTCTTTAAGGGGGAAACGCACGAGGAAGAAGCGGGTCAAGGAATGGGCTCGGCGAACTTAAAGCGGCCGGACCGCCGTAACCTTTAGCCCAGTTTGGTCTCGAGGCAGGGCCGGCGTGATCTCCTTTTCTGCGGTATCTGTGAAAGTGGGCCAGGCCGCCGTTTCCGAAGCACCGGCGGATATCGGTGAGCGCACTCGATGAGTCACTTGGAAAGTAGAGCAGAAAGTAGCGCGCGGTGGCAACGCGGCTGCCAGATTGCACAAGTCTGACTCAGCTTCCGCAAGTGCAGCGTTCACTTCGGAACATAACAGCCAGTAAGTGGAGCAAAGCTGATGGCAGACAGGGACATTTTACATTCGTATTGTACAGTACAGGCTTTGTGCAGTGTTACTGGCCCGTTCCACGTGAAGCGTGTCAGTAAAAGGGACATTTCCTTCGCAATTTCATAGATCATTGCTGTATTTAGGCTATTTATTTTGTGAAGATTGCCAAATACTTTCCCTTAGAGCTGCGACGAGTTAAAGGTTAACCGAAACGGGGAAAACGACCTTCGTTGTTTAAAAAGAAAACAAAAAAAACTTCCTTGGGGAAAATTCCAGAGGAACAATCGTAGATAGCGCCTTGTTTAACTAGCAATACCTCGTAGTGACCTTTGGCTACATTGTGTCCGGTTAGTGTAGTTTTGCTTACGTGTGACCCGTTTACCTTTGTCTTTCTTCCGTTGATATCGCACTTGAAAAGCATGAGAAAGGGCTCACAAGGAATGTGTCAGTACTTTCATACGATGAAAACCTCTTAAAACATTCTATCAGCGTCATAAATAATAATAATAATAATAATAATAATTTAAGAAATAACCTCCTACAAGACTAGAGGCCCTAACGTTCTCTTTGAACCTTGTTTGAAGACTCATTCAGTGCCCACCCATGAGAAAGTTGAGTCCAATGCAGGACTTGGGTGGATGAAATGAACACAGCTGTCAAAAAAACAAATAAAAACTTACTTGGCCCCAGCGCTCTAAACGTTCACAGAATGCAGCCGAGCAACAGGCCGCCCTTTCCCTTGCGAGAGCGTGGTTATGACACGTACACATAGCACTTCTCCCCACGCTACCGCAACGCAGCTTTCGCAGCTCGGAGGAGTGTCGGAGTTGCCGTCAGAGGCCCCGCGCACCTGCTTTGTTTCGCGAGACGGGTTTGGTGCTGTCAGCGTCTGGCTGGGGGAACCGCACCCCCAGCCTTGCTACACCTAGGAGAGGACGTGCCTGTCTGAGCCTTCCGGGCCCTCGCGTAGGCCCGGGTTCTCCCTTTCTGTGTGGTTTCGCTTCAGCGGCTTTCGCGTTAGTTCCCGTCAGGGGGGTAGAAACCCGCCCCTTCCTTCTGCCCCCTGATGGTTCAGAACGGTATTGCATGTGCGGGAGAAGCGGTTGTAGTCGAGGCTAATACCCGAGTAACCGGGAAGTGGAGGAAACGTTGGGTTTAAATGATTGGGAAGCCCCTTTCAAGAGGCCAATTTGGATCGACGTGGCGTAAGAAGTGGAATGTCTTTTTCTCTCGCAGGTTTTAACCATAAGTGTCTATATTTGGAGTTCACCAAATCTTCCGTAACCGCATTAGCGCTGCGCACTACACACAGATATTCTACTCTGTGGAGCAGGTCCCGGTTCTTTTCCTAGAGTGTTCAGTTTTGGGGCTCTCTGAGGGTTCGTCCCTTCCAGCTGGGACTGAATGAGAGAGCGAACGATGGGGGAGTCAGAAAGGAGAAATAAGGTTTTTCAGTCGGGCCCTGTGTGAGGTCTGTGTGCACCAGCGCTAGGGCCTGTGACTTGGATGTAATGCAGAGATTATCAGAGAGAATTCTCCCGTCCATGGCGAGCCGGGACAGCCTTTTATATCCCGTGAGGAGTGGGAAAGTGTGTGTGTGTGTGTGCGCGCATGTTTGTGTGGGGTAGAAAGTGGGACTCCCCACAGCTTGCTTTTTGTACTGTGGATCAGTCCACCGTTAATTAGGTCTGTCGCGAAATCACAGCTTTGATGTGCATTTTTCCTGTGCCCTTTCCCTTTGAAGAAGTGCCATGTGTTTGGCGGAGGGCGGCGAGTTGAGGTTTGTGTAGCCCTTGGCACACGGGGAGAACAGCGTGGGACTGCGAGAGAGCCGGCGACATTTGAAGCCGTGCCCTCCCCGTAATCTCGACGTGAAGTCGCGGCTCGGACTTTGCATGCACCGTACGACCCCCCCCGCCCACCCCCGGCCACCGCCAGCCCCGACTACAGAGAGAGCGCGGTTTCAGCCGCAGCCAACGCCTCTCAACCTGCTGGAACCGGAGCTCCCGGTGAGAGGACAGTCTCTGACACTTTAAACATTTCAGATTTATCCCTCTCTTTCTGGCGCCGCCTCCCCCCCCCCCCCCCCAGCTTCGGTGGGCCTCCCGGCTCTATTTCAGGAGGCGGCCCGACAACGCTGGAATCCGCATGAAAGGGGGTCGACGTGTGGGCGAGAGAAGCGGAGGTTTTCAGTCTCTGAGGTCACGTTTCCCTTCGACTCCAGGCTTTTCCCCCCCATAAAGACGGCCGGGCTTTCTTTCTGAACTTACTCCCGAAGAAAGAAAACGCCGTGGCCTCCGTTCAGTCTCAACGGCGTACACTTTGTTCCCAACATTTGAGTGACATTTTATCAAGTGATACTTTTTTTTCCACAAAACCTACGCAACTGTTTTTAATTTATCACAGTGACATTTATTATAGTTGCGCAAGAGATGAATGGAAAAAGGCACGGCTCGCTTAAATGTGATACTCGAGTTTGTGAGAAGGAATATTACAGTTTGTTGAGATCTCTGCTTTAGCGGCTATGAAAGGCAGCCTGTTGTTGTTAGAAATTGTGACTTCATGAACCGACGGTTCTCAGCTTTTTGTTTGCAGAGTCAGTGTGCGCCCTTACTCATGTCCAGCAGACTTCTATTACAGTCGCTCATGGTTAGCAGGGTGGCCTCCACTGTATCCTCTTCCTTTTTTTTTTTCTTTTTTTTCCCAGAATGTTCTTGAGAAGGGATTTTCAGCTCTAGGCCTAGATATCACACCTTGGAAAAAGCTTCACGCTTTTCAAATTTGAGAGTGAGGTCAAATTGGGTTAGTCAAGACAATGGCACCTGTAGTCGGGCGGAATAGCGTGCAGCAGAAACCGAAGCCCTGGCACACTGTGACCAGCCTTGATTTCCTAGATTGTCTGTCCAGGGTTGGGGAAATGATCTGTGTTTGTGTCCCTGAATTGATTCCTAACCCGTCCTCTCTCTCCGACCTCCACAGTGTTTCGGTGTTGAATTGAGCCGCCGCACATTTATGGCGTTTGCGAACGTCAGCGGAGACTTCTGCCAGGCACAGCACCTCGCCTCTGCGGACAAGTGAATCATCAGGATCCCTCCACTGGACTACGCTACCCAGAAGCCCCCCTGAAAACCAGCACACTGGGACCAAAGCTGCTCTTTCCCGCCTCCCCCTGGGTTTCACGCGTAGTCCTTGACCAGTGCAGGGATAGTGAAAGAGAACTCGGTCACCTGACTTCCTCCAGTTTCCTAGCTCATCAGCCAATCGGAACACCTCTCCTGAATGGGGTAATCTGCTGCAATTACTTGGATGACTGAAGGATAGATTCCCTTTTTTTTTCTTTTTTAAAATCCCTGGAACATTCTGGACTAGATTCCCCCCCCCCCCCCCCCCAGTCTTGTATTATTTTTTTTACCCCCCTTTAGTTGTGTTGCCTTTGCTCCCTCTCCCCCTTTTTAAAACAATATTTTTTTTAAATCCAAATTGTACTAGAAAGTCCTTGCTGACATCTGAGCCAAAGTCTCCTTTTTTATTTTTTTGTAAAGAAATAAGCTTATTTTATTATAATTGTTTTAAAGACCTCTCGCCAAAATGAACCGCCCAGCTGCCGTGGAGATCGTCTATGAGTGCATGAGGTTTCTCATCACCCACAACCCCACCAATGCGACTCTCAACAAGTTTACCGAGGTAGGTCCTCAACCTTATGCCCATTTATGTACAGTGCCCTCCACTATTATTGGCACCCCTAAAGATGAGTAAAAAGGGTTATAAAAAATTCACTGTTTGGTGAATTCGCTTAATGGTGGGACGAGATTTAGCTGTAAATTACACTGGAACACATTGGCTAAGTGGCTCTAAGTCATCATCAAGGGTCTGACGTATCAAACAAGCCTCAAACCATCACTCTGCTGCCAGAAATACAGTAGATATGGATGGATAACTTCAAGGGTTTCTTCTCCTGAAGAAAGTTCAATAGGAAAATTTGTCAGGAGAAACAACCCTTAAAGTGATCCATCCATATCTACTGCATATCTGGCAGCAGAGTGATGGTTTGAGGCTCGTTTGATACCTCAGACCCTTGATGACTTACAACCATTTTACCAACCATGTATTCCATACTGTTCCAGCATAATTTACAGCTAAATCTAGTCCCACCCCCCAATTCCCATAGAGATCCATTCAAATCCAGAGACGTTATAGTATCGCTTGTAAGAGTACCAGAAAATAAGATATCAAGAGTCTTTTGATGTTGTTGGGTCACAGACATCAGGCAGTCATTGCATGCAAAGGATATGAGACCAAATATAAAAAATTATTACTTTATTCTATATATAAATGCAGGGGTGCCAATAATTGTGGCACACGTGGTTTTGTTAAAAATTTTTGTTTCTCATAATACATTTTTAATAAATTAAAAATAAAGGTTGGATTTTTCTCATTTTTTCAGTGTGACATTAAGCTAATTCACCAAACGGTGAATTTGTTATAACCCTTTTTACTCATCTTTACCAGGGGTGCCAATAATAGTGGAGAGCACTGTATATACACATGCTTGGACATAGCTAAACTACACTATACCTATCAGATGTTGACCAATTTTGTTTAGTTTTCCACAATTGTGGCTCTTTTTTTTGATGTTTCAGTCACATTTAGAATTACAATTTGAAAAAGTTAAAAATATTGATGTTATTGCCAATATCATCATTTTTAATATAGGCTGTTTGGGTTTTAGGCAAATCTCCAGTTCTATTTAGTGTCAAGGTCTTGTCAGAGGTGTTTTGCACAAATTTGCAAAAATGAATCATTCAGATACAGATTAAAAACTGTGGGCGCTGCTTCACCTCTTCAGTTTAGGATAAAATGGCAACATTTGAAACGTGTGGTTGCATCTTACACTCAGCGTGTATTTATTTACTTATTTATTTATGTTGTTCTTGACCGTATTTAAGTGTACATCTTTCATGTTCGGTTCTTGAAGAAAATGTAAACATCGCCGTCATCACAACTGGCAAGTGTAACGATATAGTAATGGTGTGATGGTGTACAGACCTGTGCTGTAGTTGCATGCGAGTGCATACGTCTGAATACTCCGCTCTGCTAGCGCTTGGTTTAAGGCCGCGGCATACGTCTCTCCGTCTCTCAGGAACTGAAGAAGTTTGAGGTCCAAACACTGGTGCGGGTGTGCGATGCCACCTACGACAAGGCCCCTGTGGAGAAGGAAGGGATCGAGGTCCTGGTAAGACCCCTTGTCCTCCATCATCCCCTGTTCTTCATGAGTAAAATAACCAGAAGGTTGTCAGTTCAGAGCCCAGGACCCAGTCCTTTATGTTTGGGATGCAAATTTATACTGATTCCTTTGATCGATGATCTTTAATGTCAACTATAAAGCTCACCAGTAATAATGTGAGTGATGCTGTTCCAGACTCAAGCATTGTGAATGGGTTTCTTTTCACCTGTATTCAAAACGCAATAGACCCAAATGTCTACCACAGTGTGAGAGCACGTAACCGTATTTGTTTAGATGGCTGCTACATGTAAACGAAAAGGCAACATAATCAACAAGGCTCAGAATTTAACATTTCTTCCTTCCGCCTGTTACGGTCAGTCTATTAAAACCGTAGCCCTGGGATATAGTCTTCATATGTGTAATATGAAACGAAGGACGTTTTGTCGCTACTACAAAACTTTATTGTAACCTAATCCCAGTGATAAGTTATTTCAACTCACCAACGGGGCGTAGGCAAGGCCAACATAACCGTGCACATCTTGCGTAGGCGTTTGAAATGGATCCAGTCGGCAAGAGAGGACACGCCCACGAAAACGTCATGTACTCTCCACGCCCAACTCCCGAGTTTTCATAGGAAATCCATGAAGCAGTCAGTTATAGGTTTTTACATTAGGACAAAATCTAACATATTAAAACGTTGCAATTTTCAAAATGCTAAAAAGTTGCTGTATGGCTTACTGCCCACAAAATGACATTAACATTCATTGTCTTGAGTCATAATGCAGTTGACGTGGTTCCTCACCAGGGGATTCTATAAGATGGAGGATGATGCCAGGGAATGATACCTCAGAGTTGGATCATTTGTCCACTCTGTAACCGCATAAGGACAGCACTGGAATTTTATTTGGTTTGTTTATAATGTGCCAGGTATTTGTTTACTTTGCAAATACCTTAGGAAACAACGATTCAATGTAATTTGCTGACATTACTATGAAATGACAACGATAGCTAGCTTAATCTACAATGGGTCCATATTCAGAGTGACAGTCGCGGGATCCCCTCGCTGGCTCCTCCTACGTGCTTATGACGTGTTACCGACTGTATCTGAGCCAGTACCCCCGGATGTCCTAGCTCAGTACGTTAAAATATACAGCTCCATCTGGTGGACTATGTAATTTGTTACGGTTTCTCCAAAAGAGAAAACCTTTTTAATTTGTATTCAATTAATCTTTTTAACCGTTAAGCTTGATCGACGTGAATGTGCAATGAAGAATAATGGATCATTGATTAATCGCTAACATCTCTACTTTATATTTGCACCAATATCTACGCCTGTCAATGAAAGGTCTGTTTTGTCAGTCTGAAGCTGGAAATGATTAATTTATTTCAATAATATGTCGGCGGTGTCACGTGGAACCAGCCCGTTCTGCACAATTACCTTCCGAGTGTTTTTCTCCTTTAGTAATATCCAAAAGCTTGTCAAAATATTGGAGCTGTAGAGTTCGGCCGATAGCTCTTCAGCGATAGGTCAGAACGGAGCGCTTTACTTTGCACACTGCTTTAGTAACTATGGGCCTTAACGCTGCTGGATGGATACGAGTGCCGCTGCTTTGGCCCCTTCGCGAGCCGCTAATTGCAATGGCGGCTCTCGAGTTCTCTCTTTCGTTCCATTGTGCTTGCTATCTGGCCGGCGCTCGCCTCCGACGGCCGGCTCTCTCCGCGCGAACTCCGCGCACTCCCGCCCGAGCCGACCCCGCCCCCCGCGCCGGCTCGCACGGGGGGCCGGAGCTGCGCCTCGGCCGAGTGTCCTCAGCTGGCTCCCTCCCTCCCGGCTCCCGCCCCGGCCGCCGAAACGTGGGGAGAGGAGAACTCCGGCCCAGATAAATAAAACAACACAGCGCCTGTGTAGCGCGCCAGCCGTTCGCACAGCTGTGCGTCGTCCCCGCTCACGGCGAGGAGAGCTTGAATTTCCCACACCCGAGGTGATGATTTGGGAATTTACGGCCCCCATACCTTCCACATGAACGTAGACACACACACACACACACACACATGTATCTACCGCCCATAGCCTAGACCCACCGCAGGGCCCTCCCTCCCTCCTGCGGGCCAGTAATATCCAGCCTGTCCGTCTCTGTTATTCTCCGCCCCTTCAGGCTGTCGGTGCCGCAGCTGGTGTTATATTTATCCTGGGGTGGGGCAGGCTCAGGACTGCACAGAAAGCACTCAGGGCCCTGACGCGAATCAGCACGGATAGCTCACTGCATGTATCCGTACGCATTCTCTCACCGCGCCCGTCTGACTGATAGCCTTATCTGGTGCGGACCAGTACTTTTCCTCTCAGTCGTAAAGCCTTGTACACGAGTGAGTCAAAGGTATATCCGCGCCCTTACGGATTTAATACGTGCGATAACAGGCGCTTACCCCCCCCTCGCTTTGTTTGACTCGCGTAGCGATGCAAACGCCGGTTTACGAGGCCGGGGGCCTGGTTAAGTTACGAGCCCGGTGGCCCGGGAGATCTGGCGGCCTCTGTCTGGAGCCGCAGACCTTTGTCCCGTTCGGTCGGCCCGTCTCCGTGGCAGCAGACAGGCAGCCGCGCGCGATGGGTCAGAATTAACATACCCCGCAGCGGGTCTTTGGGGGGCGGTCTCAGACCCAGAACTAAAGCGTCGACAGATCCCTGAACCTTTCCCCCACTGTGTACACACGGCCGCTTAAAGGCGCCCGCTAAACGCACGTTTAATTATAGCAGTCTCGGATATGGGTACAGCAGTCAGACTCGCCGGAAAGCCCAGAGCCGCAGAGGGCGCCGGTAAACGGCGGCTCTTTGTTTACCGGGGGAAACGGTGAGACTTTGGCGTGCCGACCTGCCCCGAATCACACGGGCAGTGTCCCGGTGACCTTTTCCGCTTGTGCGTCCACACCCTGGCCGAGGTAACCGCACAACATGTACCCGCCGAAGCTGCAAAGTAGCCAGTTTGCCCGTTTGTGTAATGTACGTTTAGTCTTGGGCTGTGGCAGTTTCAGTATCGGCCCCAGTGTAGGTTCAGGAGTGGGAAGCAGGGATAAATAAGACAGGCTATGAATAAGAAGGGTAATGGCCAGGAAGGGTGTTGTGTAATGAGAAATGTATGTCCTGCTACCAGGTGTAAGTGATCAGAGGACCATATACCCCGCACCTCTGGCAGCGCTGCAGTGCTGTTAGGTCATGTATAGGAATTACACATTTTTGTAGCATTGTGGAAATGTTGCGAAAACGTCAGGGGCCTTCGTAGATATCAGCTGTTTGGACAGCTATGCATTCTGGTTGAGCGATTTGGCTCTGTGTTGCTACTTCTTGCCTCTTCCCTACTTCTCTCTCCCTCTCCCTCCCTCTCTCCCTCCTCTTATCTGGGCCTCTTGCGCAGGTTTTTCAGGTTGTGTGAAATCTCTTCCCTCTCTCTCCAGTCACACGTATAGCCGCTGTTTGCTTTGTGTCCACTGCATGCCCAGGGCAGAAGGGGGGGGTTTGTGGGCGGCTGTTAAAGCGATAAAGGCTTTAATCTCTCTATATTAGACCAGTGCTACGGATGGTCGGGGGATTAAAGATGTAAGAATAATTTTAAGGACGATAAAAAAAATAAAAAAAAAGATAAGACCGTTTGTATTTTCCTGGAAGAGTTGGCGATAGCCCAGCAAGGATTAACTCTGAATTGGAAAAGGGGGGTAAATGGGCTTCACTGGCCAGGAGCAGACTGGGAATTTTCTGCAGCACCCCCTAGCGTTGAAATGCATACGTTATATCTAAGGACTTTTATACTGCAGCTTGTTAGGTCCCTACCCTCTCAGATTTCAGGATTTGGGACTCTGCTTGCTTGGGAGCAATTTACAGATTGGAGTACAAGCAAAATTGTGCAGTTATGGGTTGCTATGCAAAAGGCCCAAAGTGTGAACGAGAGGCGCAATTTGCCACAACACGTTTCGACCAATCCGGTCTTTTTCAGGCAGCGATGCATCAAGAGTGCAAGTAGATATAGCCAGTATAGTTGATTGTGTGTATGTTCATTGTCCGCCTGTGTTTCTCATGCATAGCACCGCCCAGCAATAAACGGACTGCATACTTATAACAGACGGGAGCAATTCCTTCCCTCTACTGTCTACTACGCTCTACTGGAGGTGATTGCAGGCACGTCGGCTCTCTTGCATACTAATGCGATCTCGGTTTCTTTCCCTGGAACCGAATATGCAAGACAGCTTGACTTATGGCCAAGATGCCCATGTAGCGTAATGAGCTCGTTTAGGCTTCGTGCACCTAGCATTCACGAGCCTCAAGCAGCAGTGTCGAGTCACAGTTGTCGCTTAGAACTGTGAGCATGGCATTTGGGGAGCTCCGTTTAAAATTTAAAACTGTCAGTGGGATGTCGGGCTGTTGGTCGCCATGTTTCCCAGCCTTCCCTAGTCATATAGCACGTGGCATACCGCCCTGTGACCCTCTGCAGCCTGGACTTACTGTCCTGCTTTTAAAATGAGCAGTAAAACTAAGGTGCCATTAAAAACACAACGTAGAATTGCAGCGGCGACACATCGTTGGCTTGCCTGACTGGAGAACCCTGTTAACGCCGTCCATTTGTCCCTTCTCTCTCTCTCTCTCTCTCTCTCTCTCTCTCTCTCTCTCTCTCTCCGTAGGACTGGCCCTTTGATGATGGTGCCCCTCCTCCGACGCAGATCGTCGACGATTGGCTGAACCTGCTCAAGACGAAGTTCCGCGAGGAGCCGGGGTGCTGCATCGCCGTGCACTGCGTCGCAGGATTGGGCCGGTGAGTGACCGCCCCCCAGCCCCCTCCTGAGGACCCCGCCCACATCTGTGGCCCTCACGCACGCCGGTCTACAGAAGTCTCTTGGGTCCTGCTATGGGCTACAGCCCATTTCATTTTGGCTCCTCAGACCTACCCAAAGTGCCATGCGCAAGTTTGAACGGCCCAAGGTGCTTCTGACGGCAAGCCCCTCCTCCTACCGCTCCCCAGGGCGCTATGCTGCCGCAGAAACGATTTCTGCCATCGAGTCCCGTGGATGTTCAGAGAACGTTATTTTGTCATTGTAGCTGTGCCTTTGTTCTCTCCTTCAAGTGCGTCTGTACTGTGTTTCCTTCTACAGGTTGATAGGCTGTCTATAATGGCTGAAGCGGAACATTTTCTAGGTAGCTGTGCACAGGCGCATTATTGTACGTCCCAGAGCAATTTCACTCCGAGGCTGCGGCTGAGACTGCTGGGAAATGTTGGGAGAGCGCCGCACTGTCCAAGCTCGGTATCGCGCTTCGTTGCCAAAGCCGCCTAATCACCAGTGTCCTCCAGGCAGACTAAACTACATTACTGCGCGTTCCCCCTCCGGGACGAGCGTCATCGGAACTCGGGCCCAACAAACGAGAGCGTTTTTTTTGGGTTTTTTTTGTCAAGCAGACCAACAGAACTAGCACTTTAAGAGTTCTGTGTTCGTGGAGAGATTCCTCGATTCCACAGTCAGGGGAAGACTATCATTAAGAAACAAAACATTACGGCCGTGAAATGTTCATTTGCTCTTGAACATTAAAACCAAGACTGTATTACTGTTCTCTCTCGTCGGTGGAGACTGCTGGAAGCTGAGCATTGCTAAAATGGTTTATACACCCAAGGAAATAAACCAGATTATGTCCTGTAATGAAGCTGTAATCAACTTCTCAAAAGCCATATGGGAAGGAAATGGTACACTGGCCTACAGTATTGGATTTATTTAGTTATTTTTTGTTTTAGCTTACGACGCAGGACCCATCATTGTGGCTGGGTGTCACGGATTCTGTGATTTATGCCAATTTTTTTGGCAGTTCCGCGACTGACCCTGTTTTCGGCAATTTCCGAGATGTCCACCGTTTTTAGTGCTTTCCGTGATTTTCTGGCAGTGTGCGATGGGAACTGTCAACCTTAATGTAGCCTACAGTGTGATTTGTATAGGCCTTAGCATTTTAAGCTTATTGCCAAATGCTGGGAGAAACAAAGTGCTGAATTCACTGGGATCAAGATTCCCGCACTTGTCCGTTGTTGCAATCTGATGTTTTAAGGCCCCCCGTCAACACTCTCGAAACGTTGCTAAAAGGTGCCTAATAAGGTACAAATGCTTTTAACTGGGGTGGTACCTTATAGTTACATAAAATTGTTCCGCTAGCTGTCAACGCCTAATTCATTTGTGACTCTATTTGCTTGTAAAACGTACTTATTAGTACCCACATAGAACATTATTGCGCTTTCAGTGTACATTTGGGAAATATCTTCCTTAAATAACAAGAATGTACCTCCACTGTACCTTTATTTCTGAGAGTGAAGTGTTGATGCCGAGCGCTCCTCCCACCCCGTATGGTAATGTTGTCAGTGACTACAGGCGCTCCATCAAAGATTCTAATCTTACAATGTACAACGTGTTGTACCAAAACAACCTTAAAAAACATAAGGCATGATAACCCCGTTTGTATTATTTTAGTAGTTAAATTTGAGCATGCTCTGTTTCTAACAACGTTCTGTTAAATTAAAGTAAAAAAAAAAAAAGCATGCTCTTTCCGTGATGGACCGAAGTGATAGTAAGCTAGTAAGTATTCTGTGATTTTTCAACAATTTTGCTGTGACTCCTCTGTGACTTCAGCCAATATTTTCTGTGACAGACATCCAGCCATACCCATTTTTTTTTTCTCTCTCTTTCCCCCCTCCATGACATGTCTCTCTCCATTTTGGCTGTTGGGTTGAAATTTGAAAGTACTAATTTACACATCGCTGCAGTCTTCAGGGACATTAGCTCATTTCATTCAAATCTTTTCCCCTTCAACGGTTACAATTTCAGGTGTAACGATGATATGTATGCTAATCGACAATTTAGGAGAGACATTGTAGCGTTTGTTGTGGAGGTAGACGGCCATCTTTTTGTCATTTCATTACTTTTTGGTCCTTCTTGCTACCCCTTTCTCAGTCCCTCAGTATTTATTGGGTAGTGAATATTTTATTGCCCCACTTTTGCTTCCTTCTCCTGGTTATTGCCACTTTATTTTAGTCACAAACACCCAACTGCCCCATTGAGTAAAGAATTACTGGCAATGCGCAGCACGATGTCGAATTTGGGCGCAAGGCACTTGCCAAAAACTATTTAATGCTTTGCAGTTGAGCCTTCAGCTTAATCCGCCATATCGGAAAAGGCTCGGGATGTCTGGTTTTTCTGTTTTGTTTTGTTTTTTGTTTGTTTGGTTTTTTTTTTTCCCCTCGTTCCCTCCATTAGTCAGTACATTTTTCTGTACTGGCAGTGCAGTTTGAGAAAGGTTTTGGTGGAAAAGTGACGTGAATTTCACCTCCTGGCCGTCGTGAAACTCAGCGCTGCAGAGAAGTGCTTGACTTTATTTATTTTTCCCCACCGTCTCTAAGAATTGCCATCACAAAATGCCTTACCTGTTTGGCTTACCTGCAGTGTGTTTCCATTTAGCCCCTTCCTCCCCTGCACTGACATGCACGCTCACATGTACACACAGTGCTCATCTCTACCTCTATCTCTATCTCTCTGTGTCGCAGAGCGCCGGTTCTGGTGGCCTTAGCCTTAATCGAATGCGGGATGAAGTATGAGGATGCCGTGCAGTTTATACGACAGTAAGTTCCGGCATGTTCCTTACCCTTGCACGGTTGAAAACTTTTTTAAAAAAATTTTTTTATTTAACCGAGGATAAGAATGGGCTCGATGACAATATGTTCGGTCAGTACGCTGCGTGGTGCTTTTCACATTTGGTCAGTCCTTTTTTTCCAGTTTGTTTAAATTGGCAAAATCAATTGAAATGCAATGCATGAATTTAAAAAATCCTTTTAGTGAATTGGAAATTGATTACACCCCGGTGCTCGGCTACAACAAGGGGTACCTCATCCAGAGGTGTTTCGTGCATCGGACAAATTGTATAAATTTGCACAGGCATACAATTTTCCTTCTAAATTTTCCTTCTCCATTTTACTATTTAATTCCCGTGTGTTTCTTTTAACTTAAAGCGAAACGCATGGTCCGCGCCCAGGTGCCTGGGTGTGTTTGAGCACCACCTCACCCCCAGCCACAGAGAGAATCAGTAACGGCACGCTGTCGGTGCTAACGTGGGTCAAAGTCCCATCGGTCAATGTTGCGACATTATAATTTCCCCCCGGCTCCTCGTTCGATCATGTGACCTCCGGTATTAGTTTACCCGTTGATTTATCTATGTCTTCCCTTCGCAGGAAGAGACGTGGAGCCTTCAACTCCAAACAGCTACTTTACCTCGAAAAATACCGACCCAAGATGCGTCTGCGATTCAAAGACACCAACGGCCACAACTGCTGCATCCAGTAGGATGCCGTCCTGCAACTTGGGGAGGGAAAGAAAGGAAAAAATGCAATTAATTATGATTATGATTATGAGCCACGATTACAGAGCGCGAGGGTAGGTCTTTGTGGATTCACCAGCTGAAATGTGGTCAAAGCACACAACAGGCCCACCTCCAGGTTACCAGTGTCCAACCATGAGCGAACGATTTAACAGACGTTCCCGCTTTGTTACTAGTGTCCAATCATGGGATAGATTTTTTTAATGCAAAAAAAATGGTAAAAAATAAATAAAAATAAAAAAAACATCTAGAAATGTGTAATATCCTCATTGTTTGTAGTGAACTTTTTATTTTATTTTAATTTTAAATATATTATTACTGGTCCAGTGTCTCCTAGGCGATGGATTGTATACCCATGTATGAACCTTAAACAGGCACACAGAATAATTCATGCCTGCATAGTTGATGGGAGCTAGGGAACTGGGTTTGGGAACATCGTGTGTGTGCGAGTGAGCGTGGGGTTCAGTGTTCGGGGGGCTGGGATACATTTGCACAAAACAAAATCTCTCAAAGGTTCCACTTAGATGCAGTAATATTATTTTTCCACCTTTTTTTTTTTAAGTCACTTTTAAGGCTGGGTCAGGGTGGGTGTTTGACGGATATGTACAGTACATACTATCTGCAGGGATTAGGGGCTCATCTGTTTTAACCCTTTTCTTTAGTCCTTGGTGTTCTGGTTCTCTTGGGAGTGCAATATAAAGTCCACATTCAAAAAGCCCCTCCTTTGTGACCGTCCTACACACTTCCTGTTTCCCACAGGAAGTCACTTGACATTTGTTTTAGGTACTCACTACTCGCAGCCACCCCTCACTTCCTGGGTTTACGATAGGACTTTTTTTTTGTCGCCATGCTGTTTTATTTTATTTTTGATAAATTGCCCTGTAAACTGAACTGTCAATCCTGTAGTCCTACTGGGTGGGATAGAGAGGGGTGGTAACAAAAACAAAAACAAATTGTGGTTGGATCTATTTTTCATTTTTTGCCCTTTGGACATCTCTCCTTCCTTTTGCTTTAAAAAAATAAACTATTTCTGCTTTTAAAAATGTCCTTGTATTCAAAATGTATTTTTTTGTTGTTGCTGTATGTAGTGTGTGATACAATGTAGCTTAATTTGAAATTCAGGAAATCTAATTGCAAGTGTGAAAGTAAACAGATACTTTTAAAAGTCAAATTAGTGCTTGAATATCCCACCGAGGTTCTATTCCTCGTTCCAGCCAATAGGGTTTAGGCATCATTTGGTTGTCAGACCCACAGCTGGGAGGCTTCTAACTTCCTTTGTGTTTTTATTAGTGTGCGTATTTGGTGAATCATTTTAATTGGAAAATGCGCATGTTCAGCTTGGAATGTGTATTTACTCGCCAAGGCTGATTTCTGAAGTCCCTGAAGAGGCGAACGCAACGCTTATTAGCTTAGCAGATGGGTTCTTCCAGGCCAGCATCTGCATGAACTGTACATGCTCACAGAATCATTTCAGTTGCAGTATTTGTAAGTGAAAATGGCGCTGCTCAGCCTTTAACCTGGTTAGCATCCTGCTTTGAAACTCGCTGCAGCGCCGTATCTGCTGATGTTTGGTCTTCACAATAAAGGGACGACGCGTTTCATTAACTGCCACAACCCATAGCAACTGAACTATGTTTCGTCTTTTATGTCCTTAATAAGATAAATTGCTTGCTCAACAAAAACGCACCTTGCTTTTTTATCACAATTATATACGAGCCAAAGATATTTTACATGACGAGGACACAATTGTGACGAAACCAGATGCTCTCATTTGCTCCAAGGTAACTGATTCTGTTCATGCCTCCTTGCCATCTGTATGTTTTCCACTCAAGTCTAATGGGTTTTACACACACACACACACCCATCACTATTACCGATGCTGATGATACTGCTTATTATCCCGGTAGTAGTTTGTCCAAACTTTTGTTTTCTGATAAAGAGACTGCATCGCCGTCACTAAAGCCTCAGCGCGTCACCCGTCCTGTGTCCCGTGGTAAAGTTTTATCTGCAACGGTGTGCAGCTCGAGATCAGTGGACTCTTAAACCCAAAAATTTATGGAGCACTGATACTGCCTGTGCTCTGATGATCGGTTGAAATGAATAACTGAAATTAACCCACGGGGTCAATAAAGTATAACTTGATCTTTTTTTTTTCCTGAATGTGGGCAAGGTAATGGGTGATATTTCCTGGTGGATTTACACCACGTACACCATTTCCCCCTTTTTTTTTTTTTTAACCATTTGTATTTTAATTGTTAATGTAAGTAGCAGTTCTGTCAACTGAGTAAGTCACTCTAATCCTGACAATGCAGGGCTTGTGGTGGTTGTGGTTTATTACTTAAAATTACAGCTACAGAGTTATGATATTTAACAGTATCCAAAGCTTACTGAGCTTGCGAGCTTGCAACTGAGCAGCGATGTCACGACGCACAGAGGATTCAGACACACTGAAGTTTTCCACCTCACCGCTAAAGATTGGGCTTCACAGAGGCGGCCTGAAGTGAACTTGCACACACGTGCTGAGTGGGGTTAATCTTAAAAAGGAGATGGAGCGTCCCCTGGTGGTCAATATACCGCACGACTCCACATTAATTACTTTCACTTTTCCATTGTATCACGTCACTCTTTTAGCCTATTCAAACTGGAGCTCATTTCAGCTGTGGTATAGCCTACAAACGTTTTGCATGTATACACTACAAATGCACAACAATGTCCGGGAGGAAAAAAGGTAATTAAAATGTTTAAATAATAAATGCATTCCAAATGCTAGGCAACACTTTCATAGCATCATTAATGCTCTTTATACCTCCTGTTACTCTTTTTAAGTATTATCTGACCATATAACTCCATATAAATGCCTAGCTAGGCCAGTGTGAAGGTTTATGGTAATGCTTCTTTGAAGCACAAATGGTGTCATATTTTAAGCACAAAATGTCTATATGGCAAATACAGCAGAAAGCAGAAACCATTTTTTTTTTTTTTAAACCCGCGTATAGTAAAATCTTCTCGAAATACATATTCATACCGGTCTGTCTCCTGACTGGGTGAGTCAGCTGCGTGGGAACTGGCAGGCGTATCGCGCGGCTAGTCCGACACTCCAAGACTGAGATGGCTCCCCTTGTGAAAAATGAAATGCATGCCACCTGCTGGTGCTTAAAGTAAATTAATACTAATGTGAATGAATCGCTAATATGCGTGTACAGCTTGGCTACAAATGAGTCACCGCATCGATGTGACTGAGAGCTGCTCCAAGTTTCACGCTCTCTGGAAAGACATGGCCACTGGCATCAGTCTCCGTATTAACTCTTAATCAGCAGCAGATGTCTGGAATATTTGTTTATCTTTAAAGTACTCTGGATCAGTGAATTCAACAAATTATCCGTGCAGCAGGTGGTAATTGGTCGAAACTGCCGCGCTTAGGCTTGCGCTTTCCAAAGACACATTTTACAAGCGCCGTGTAAAACACTGCCTTTGATCAAGAGCTTTGGGTTTCATGAGGATTTGGGTTGGGATGACGCGGATTGCTCTGAAGTCTTCGTAAAATTTAGCTGCATTTTCCCCCTCTGTGATGTGTCTCTGGTTGGTGGTTTGTTTGGAGCACGCAGGGATATTATTGCCTCATAAGTGTTTGTATGTGTGATGTGTGTGTGTGCATTTGAGAGACAAAAGGAAAGTCTTTTGCCATTGTATCATTGCTGCTGTTGCCTGCCTCAGTGTTGATTGAAATAATTCACTGTTATATCTGTAAGCTGTAAAACTCGTGGATGGTTTTTCTTTGCAGGTATCCTTTCTAGTTCACCTTTTTGTTTCACTAAGGGTCAGATAGTGTAATGTGCGTGCACTATTAATGTTTAGCTTGGTATAAATTATTCACTTATGCTTTTCAACTTTGAGTGGTTTTCAGCTAACCTTTCACTTTTTTTCTCTCTCTCCCTTTTACATTTTAAGCAGGACAATGTTTCAACGGGATCATACAGCGCACTAGGTCTCATCTATCCAATCAGCCATTCAATCATGGTCCTGGCTCAATGTGGTCATTAAAGAAAGTATCATAGACACTAAAGCAGAGAAAAACACTGAACACTACCAATACAATACCAGATTGACTAAACAGCAGCAACAGTAAAATATAGAACAAACAAGCCTATAATATCAGCGCGAGACGGATAACACTAGATACCGATAAACAGAATCCTGGATAGAACAAGGAGATTAAAGCATAATATGTAGATAAACAGAAAGCCAGACGCATATTGCAACAGACAGCCAGTTAGAAACTTCAATGACTGCATTACATTATCTTATTGTAGTTTGTCCATTGATTAGTACTGTATATTACCATGTTCAAGAGATAAGAAAGACCTATTTTCCTAGAAACAATTAGCTCAGTACTTGAGGGGCATTTGAGAAGTTAAAAAAAAAAACCTCAGTCAGTGAATATAAAATAGAAAAAAAAATACATTAATCCGAACTTTGAGCATATAAATAGACTCAGGGCTGTAAATAAATATTAAGATATTGTCTCAATATTTGTCATGGAGGGCAAATCATTTTTGACAATAGGTGGTGGCCTTTGCCTTGTTCCAGTTGAAATGGAAGCAATGGAATGTAATTTGTAAGCACATAGGCTGGGCGCATGGTTGATAACTCCAATACGTTTACATTTTTGAACTTGTTTTCCTCCTAATTGAAACCATCAAAGAATATTAAACAAGCAATCAAACTTCACCCCTCAAGTGCCTTCTCAGCATCTAACAAGATGCTACAGGTTGTGCTACTGTCTGCAATACTGAATGATGCCAAGAAGGCTTATAAGATTTATATAATATGCCTTTATCAACATTTCTATCCAGATTCAGAGGAGATAGAGGTTCGTTAGAAAAAGATTATTCTACAGAATAACAATCTACAGCTGGTACCACACAAATTAATCCCCCAACGTGTGCAACAATGGTTCAATAATGAAATTGGCACATTTTTTATAAAAGTCTAAACCAACTCCGTCAGCCCCAAGGGTCTTTCCATTTTAAGAGTTGTAATCACTTCTAAAACTTTCTTTTTTCAATCCCTTACATAGTGTGCTGCATCTGCACCTTGCAATTTGGGAAGATAAATCTCGTCTATATATGTGTAGTTGGGACTATAGAGAGAACAATAAAAGTCTCTGATAGTATTTATATATCTTGTGTTCTTATCTGGTTAATGTGAACCATTCCTTACTGAAGTAATTAAATTAGAGGTAGAGCTATTCATCACTAATCCTGCAAGTAGGTGGCTTGGCTTTACTACCCCATTCATATAATCTGTGCCTGGTGAAAAATATTAGACCTTTGCTTCCTCGGAAATAAGCTGATCTAAATCTGGCTTTAGATTTCCTTTGAGGTTTGATGTAGCTTCTAATTCCTTTAATAATTGTTTGTATGAGGTTTTTTCATATCTGTTTTGAGATCATGCATTTTCCGCCCCCCTCCAAGTTTCCTTCTACTTGGCTGCCTACCATAGGATTGAGAGATATGGTTAGGAGTATTAGATAACATACACAGGTTCCACTGATTTGTATCTCACGTATAACCTAAGATCTTTATAGCCTGATGTATTGGGCTTTTTTGAGGTCAGTTCTTCTCGCAACATGTTCCAGTCGATGCAGTGAAGTGTAACCCGACGGTCTTGCATTGCTGAGGCAAAATAAACAAACAGCCGAGGGAAACTGTGTTGCAGAACACCTCGAGTACATCCAGCTGTGTGAATGGATAACCCGCGAAATGGCAGTTGAGTATCTCACCGTGGATGAGGCATGTCTGCTAGGCAAATTATTACAGAGCTTTGGGTGAGCTTGGTCAGAAAACCAACCGTGTGAAGTCCCAGTTAAAAAGCAATGGAAGATGAATGCAAACAAGGTTTGATATGGGTGGGTTCCAAAGCCACTTCCTTAGCTTATTAAATGGTTTGTAGCCAGTCTCCTGGTAGGATGGTGGCTGCAAAGTCCTTTCAGTTAGTAGGCTAGTGCACAATCTTCAATCTGATTTAATATATACCATTCAAATATCTGGTGTTTGCCTCAACTTTAAAACTATTAATATTTATCAAGTCGAAGTAATTGATACCACGAAAGTGTGCATTCATATCTAATGAACTGCTGGACCAGATATAATAAGTATTCACCCAGTGGAATTGTAAATCAATCCATGATAATTGGATGCTGTGTGGTAAAAAAATAGATACTAACAATAATTAGCCAATGATTAAACATCGAAACGGTCTGTGTATACGTGCGCGTTTGTGTGAACATAAACCGACAGCAACGATGAGAATGGCGTACTGTTGTGCAAAATGTCGACATGATCCATTCAGGAGAACATTGTGTGTCACAGGAACTGACAAAATCAAAATAAAAAACATGTTTTGATGGTGATTATAATGTTGATGATTTTTAGTGTCAGTACCCCCGCTCAAATGTCGACACAACATCTGGGTAAACGATTCGGAAAGCGCGCCGGCTGCATTTTATCAGGCAAAGCTAAACAAATCGTTTCTCCCACATTTCCACAAACGCTGTTGTGCGTGTCATTGTCGTGAATTTTTATGTCATGTTTGATCACGCCCATATTATTCGCCGTAAATATAACTTTTGAGGATGCGTTTTATGTTAAGTTTTAAAACCCGTCTGTCCTGTACCAAGGCAGATTGTTGATATAAGTTGTTACAACTACAGTCATATATCATGCATCATACACCAAGGTAATTGCGCAGTAATTACATTCTAATTTCCACAGAACTTGTATTTATCTTCCCTGTTCTGTGAAGATTTTGTCACCATCCAGTGACACGCCAATGATGTGTTTCATTATGTGAGCGGGAAACCACTAAGTCACTAAGGGTAAATCTCCTCCGTGATGCCATGTTGGACAGTCAGGGCCAACATATCTCAGTTAAAACCCATGCACATTGAGTCACAGTCACAGGTTTACTATATGCATGCTACTGTATTAAACCTAATCCCAATGACTCCAAAGCTGAAAAATAACACAGTTCACATAGGGACACAATAAGCACATCTGTAATTGCAGTTTAATTACACCGCTATAGGGGCCACAGAGCTATACATTTATATTAAGCATTTAAATTAATTTTTGAAATCTTTACATTTGGAAATATACACAAAGGGTGTGTGTGTGCATAAAGATACAAACAAACACACCAAAAAACGATATATAAGATGATCATGTACACATTTTCCAAATGATTCTATTCATTCTGTTCCCATCTTGTATAGTGACAAATTGTAGTGTTTAAATTACTAATGATAGAAAGACCAGTTTGACAGTTTTACCACCAGAGGGCAGTGTAGGCTTTAAAAAAAGAAGAAAAAAAAAAACCCTTAGTCACCACTGTTCCACTCAGCCCTTCGTTCACAGAAGACAGCCCCAAGCCCACCATGACCCAGTACACCGCATGCCATTTTAATTAACGTTATCTTCATCCACTGATGGTTTGTGTTGTCCAGCAATCTGTAATCGGAATACAAAATGCTCGTAATTGTTTTCTCACAAGCAGAAATATGCGTTTGAGAGGAAAAATTCACCCAGGTGGGAATTTGTTGTTCAATGATAATCAGGAAACGGACGCCATAGTTTTTGGTGGCTGTAGCAACTGGTGTTTATTTTAATTTTATTTTTTGCTGACTGGACTGTAGTCCGCACAGTGACATGCCTTAGGGAGGAAGATAAATCAATGAAAGATGATCAATGATATATATATATATATATTTATTTATTTATTTATTAGACTGTTTATCAGTTCTAAATCGCTAATGAGAAGTGTGATATTGATGTGAAATGTGATTTATGTCTCTAAATGAAAAATAATAATACTAATATAACGCTATTTTATTGTCATTATTAGTCAGTGTTAGAATGAACGTATGTAAAGCGCATGCATTCATTCATTAGGCTGTATTGATGAATTAGTTCCCTCTAATGTAGTCCTAATATTTTAATGCAGACTCCCAAGGCGATGAAAGCATATTAATCTGTGAGCTTTTTGGAGTGGAACTGTTTAATTTACAAAGTGGGATTTAGCATCCTTAAAGGGCCCCCGCTGTCTGAAATATCATTTTCTATTTCCCATACTGATTACATTTCACAAGTGTAGCGATGTCATTCGCCATTGCTGCTCTTACCTTTGTCAAAGCCTGAGTATGTATCTGCCTACATTTTGATAAAGCAGGATAGTGCAAGGTGATGTAGCCTATTTACCCCACCTATTGTGTGCGTGGCTATGCAATGCCAGAGAATACATTGGGCTGTGTCCACAGTAGATATTAAATCCCCTTGTTATATGGGGGCCACTGAACCAGTGGAGGAAGTGTAGAAAACACAAAGAATCATATGCAGCAGGGAAAGAGCAATCAGGTAGGGTTTAACTATGCCCCTTGACAGGCACTGCTTTAGTGGGCCCAGGTGATAAATTGCAGCAAGGATTTTGTGATAGAACTTTTGCTTCACTTGAGGGAAAGTAATGAGATTGTTTGGCTGCTCGCCTAAGTAAATGATTGATGCAAGAGCTAACGTAGCAGGGTGAAAATGATAAAATGTCACTTCGTCCCTGTCATATAGGAGCAGAATCACTGACCAATAGGAGTAGTGAGACTGACGGGCATGTATTAGCCAATCAGACCGGGGACCTGAACAAATGTTCTCCTTTTCAGCCATTTTGTTAAGCTGGGCCCACAACAAAGCAAACTAGGCAAATCCACAATATTATGTTTAAGTAGTTTTTTTCTTTATGTTTTCTGAATACATTTACATACCTTAAATAATTTGGTGTAATAATAATGCTACATATTTGACACAAAAAATTAATCTGAATATTGAAATATCACATTGCATGCAACTAGTGCGCAATGGTAGTTAGTTGGCTTTTAAAATTATATACAAAAAAATTGTCTCCCAGTCTGGCAACCCGCAATGCCATCATATTCCCACTAAATGCAGGCCAAAAATAACAGATCACACAGCAAGATCCTAATGCCACTTAGTTGGCTTTCAAACTTTATACGTGTGAAAAATTATGTAACTGTCTGCCCTCAGTGGCATCCACCAGCGTGAGTAGCTCTTAATTTTTTTGTTAATTTATTTATTTATTTATTTTTCTGGCCAAAAGATGGCAGTAGCATTATTTGGTAATGGAACTGATTCACTGCAGGAAGGCAGTTCCCAAAAAATTGGTTTTAGCATAGTTTTTTTGTTTTTTTTTGCGGGCACAAGTATATTTTTGATCTTGTTTAATTCTGTTTCTGAAGAGGAATTCACAGACAACATATTCTACAGTGAAATAAGAGGAGGGAAATGGCCTGGTCAATAAACCTGTAAATAACACAGGTTTTTATTTACACATTTACTCCTTGTTTGCTGTTCCGCGGTCTCCTATATTGACTTCAACCTTTCAATTAATTGAATTAGTTATATATTTTAGCATTGTCTTATTTATGTCTACAAACAAACATCACATATATCATTATATGGAAATGACAAACTTCTCACAGAAAATGGGAAATAGACTTGCGGCATATTTCTGATACAATGAATACAAATCTAGATCTTCCACAAAAGAAAATGTCCATTGCCGGGCCAGGGAAACATGAAAGTAATCTTCAGATTTTCTAATAAGGAGTACAGAGGGTTGTTACATAAGGTTATATAATACTGCACTGAATTAAAATACACTAGTCTCATCTGTCATGGCTAATGGTAGAATTCAAGTACTGCCAAACTCTTTTCTAAGCTAATAGCTTCCATCCACTGTACAAATAATGATGCAAATTGGCATGCGCCTCATCTAGCAGGGAGTAGTAGAAATAATTTTTTATTTAGTTATGCATTTATGTTTGCATGTGTGTGTGTGTGCGCGCGTGTGTCTATACAGTGGCCACCAAATTATGAGCAACCCTGTAAAATATGAGTCATCCATCAACAACGGTATTGAGAAGGCTTGCTTGAAGAAACCCTCTGCTGCCAATATACCACAAACGTAAGCGCCTGGAGTTTGCTTAATGTTACCGGAATTCAGATTGGAACCGGGTGCTATGGTCAGACAAAACAAAAAATTGAGCTTCTTGGCAATGAATACCAAAGGTGGGTTTGGTGTAATAAGAGGCATAGTTATGCAGAAAAGAGCTTTATCCCCTCTGTGGAGTATGGCGGTGGATCTGTGATGTTGTGGGGCTGTTTTTCCTCTAAAGGCCCTGGGAAACTAAATCAGGGATTAGTCCAATCCTATACCAATCAAAATGAAATAAATCCCAGAGAAAACCCTGTTCAACAAATCATTTCAAATTTCGCTTGTGAATCGGGCGTGGTTCTGTCTTAGGGACCTTGGTATTTCTTATTGCAAGCGCACAGTGGTCACTGAGGTCATTACAAAAAACAACAGTAGCAAAAAATTTGCGGGGAGCATTAGTCAGGATCAAATCAATGAGTGTTGACTTATCAGGACATTTAAGGTTAGGCGGCTCATTTTTATAAGCATAGAAGACATTCGATGAACAAAAAACTGAATTTAATCATTGCATGTTACAGAGAAGCAAAATGGCGGGTCTGTCCAACATGCACGTGGGGGAGTGACATGTAATGATTCTCAGACGGCAGCACTCATTTGTGACTGGTGTTCATTGGTCAACATTGTGCGTTGATAAATGTCATCCACGCAGATGTGCTGCAGTGTGTCTCCTCGTTTCACATGCAAGCTTGCCCACTCTTCTCCTGAGTTAAAAACGGTCTTGTCCTCTGAAATTCCCCCATCTATAAACTTCCTTGGGATATACAGTATACTGTATAATGTATATAGCAATCCTTACCCTCTCTCTCTCTCTATCTCTAGTGGGGACATTTCCAAAACATATTTGGCTTCAGAATGGACACACACACACACCTGCATTCAACATTTTAAATTCAATGGAATATATGATTCTATTACCACACGATAAATCATTAGTTGCACTAGAATACATTTGGTTTAAAGGAATCGGCTGCTCATCTCTGATATTTATTTCTGGCCCTTTTTTTACCCTTGCCCTACTGCTTTGAGTTTGTGAAGCCCTGCTGCCACACAGCCACAGTCCATTAAAATGCTCTGCATCTTAGTGTTAATGTGGAAAATGTTCTCCTTCACACCTCGTTGCCTTTGGAATTTGCATAGGCAACATGGCACCGAGCGGACATGCAGCAGCGCTACATTTTAGCACATTGCATTTATTTTTTTCAGTTTCAGTTGTGTTTCGGCGCGAGTTACTTTCTTTTTAAACGTAGCACACTTTTTCAAAAGTGTAGCCCGATCACAGGTAGTCTACTTTTACATTTATCTGTGATAAGCAACTTAGTTAAGAAACAATGTTCTTAATTAGCTAATTTCTTCTCAATCTTTGAACATCTGGTGTAATTTAAACATTTTGACTGCTTGGCCAGCCTTGCCTGTCTCTGCTTTGCAGCGACAGAAAGTTCCAGTATCTCTCTCCACTGGATTCTGTGTGCAAACTGCTCCACAAGCTCCATCTTATGAAATAAAATTGTGCTTTGCAGTATACACCCAATGGCTTATTTATAGAAGCAGAGGAAGTGTAATGGTAACAGCTCAATCAGTTGTGATTTTTGCTTTCTGCTAATGGAGGAAACTCGGTGCGGTGTCGGATGTCTTGTGCACAGAACCATGACATGTGGCTGTAGTCTTATGCCAAATTTGATTCTATTAGCTAATTGGGCAAAAGCGAGACTTGCAGCTTTGATACTCAAAAGAAAAATTCCCTTGGTCTCCATGCTCAGAAGATTCTCTGTTGTGCCACTGAGAGAATCAATGCTACCCTGCTTTGATACCTTGTGCCCCCATAGTGAGGCTGTCATGCCACTGCAGAGAGAGATGGAGGGAGAGAAAGAGACAGAGAGAAATATATATATATATAGAGAGAGAGAGAGAGAGAGAGAGAGAGCGAGAGCGAGAGCGAGAGCGAGAGCGAGAGCGAGAGCGAGAGAGAGAGAGAGAGAGAGAGAGAGAGAGAGAGAGAGAGAGAATTCACCCTTCTATCCTCTGCAACAAACAGGGACAACTGCCTTGAAGGCTGGGCTGCCTACGGTGCGTATGTCTATAGCCCAGCAAGGTGGGCCAGTATGCTTTATCCTTATGACACGCGGCTGTATCCTAAGGATGAAAAGGGCCGAGGCAAAGCAATTGTGTCACGGTGTCGCATTACGTCTTCGCTCTTCACTGAATGACACAGGAGCAGGAGACCTCATGGGTGACCTCATTGGTGCTCTGATTTAGGGTCAGCGATCATATGCCTGCCCTCTGCAGCCCCATGCTCTTTTCGTGACACTCGTCGTGATACCACCCATATGCAAAAGGTCTGTAAAAATCAGATATGATTACACTTGCACTTTATGAAATTTTGTTCATTATTATATTACATATTTCTATACAATTCTTATACAATCTCTCAATGTTTTTTTTTTAGAGGGAGTACACCATGTATGTTAGGGAACTATTTAATTTCTGTCTGACATGTATATGCTGGTTCTCTACCACATATTTATTTTGTATATGGCATGTCTGATTTTTATAGGATTTTTACAGACCTTTTGCATATGGGCATTGTGAATTAATGTATGTTATCGGATGCTTTGCAATGCACTCGACTGTGTTTTTATCATCTTAATGTAATTACACTTTTTATGGTAATTATGGCAACAACAGTTACTATTATTATTATTGCTGCTGCTGTTGTTGTTGTTGTTGTTGTGATTGCTGTTGTTGCTGCTCTTATATTGAAACAGTTTTTTCAGAGAGTTGTCAAAAAGCAAAAAATGCTGACCACAAACCTGACAGAATTCCATTCTACCGTAATAGGTTCCAATGTTCTTTGATTTCAATGTTTTTGAAACCTTTGTCTCATTTGAATATCTCGCTAGACAACATAACTAGACAATATAAGAAATGAGGTGTTTTTCGAGAAAGCAAAACGAAAATTCCATTAAAAAAGGACATTTCTCCTGAACTTGCCCGTAATATTTCCACATATTACCTTGGGTAAACTCACAAGCCGTATAATAATACACATTCATTTTTAAAAGTAATTACTTCTGTATAAAGGATTCGTAAACTGAGAGGAAGCATTCATAAACACATTACTGAGAGGAGCCAATCAGAAATAACCCTTATCTCCCTTGCTTGTTGCGTGGCCTTTAGTCGTTCCCACCCAAACAAAAAAATAAAAGAAAACATTCACATTGAAGGACAAAATACATTTGAAAATTAAATAATAACTGTTGCTATGACCCCGCTCATAAATTGTAATCTAATAGCGAATTATATCTTGCTTGCTCTGCTTACAAAATCCCACAGTTGCAAATCCCCCCCCCCCCCCCCATCAAGAAGTTGTAGGCATTTTTTTTGCACTTTTTTTTATCTTAACATCTTTAACAAAACGTAATACCAAATCTCACCTTAGCACCTGTTATACCAAATACCTTTTCTAGGTTACATTGGAAAAATAAAAAGAATCTAAAATCAAAATGACATATACTTTCTTAAAAACTTAAATACAATACAGGATTTTGGTGAGCCCAGAATCTTACCGAACACTGTAAATCAATAAAGAGTCTAGAAGTTTGTAATATCTGTGACCTTAAGAGCATCGAGGAAAATCAATATAAACTTTAACTGCAATCTGATGATACAAACTCACACTCATCTTGTCAAAACCTTTTCCTTACTGATGCATTCACGCGCGCTCCTGCGCGTGTGTATGCACGTGTGTAGAAGTGCACATGTAACGCGTAACACACTCGCGTCATCACACACACTTTTGCTGCCGTTGATCTGTTGAACAATGGCAGACACAATCATGTCATTCTTAAGTCACTGGTTTACTCCATCCCACTGGCTCCTTCATCCATCTCCCATAAAACATGCTCTGTGTGTGCTGTCCCTGAGTTGCAAATTAAGTCATTCTGTTTAACATGAAAACCTGAGAGCTTGCCGAGTTGGGCAGCCACCAAAATTAATACAAATAATTGTGCTTGTGATGAAAAGAGGACAAATTTAAAATGTAAGGGCAAATGTTTGATTGAATCCAGGCCAATGCATCACTTGTACAATGGATAAAATTGATTAAAAGCTTAACTGCACCATCTTGAAATATGGCTGCACAGATGAATCAAAGATGGAACCCACTACTCTGGTCCCTCTGGTGGACATGTTGGTTGAGCCACGCATCCAGGACATTTATCTGATCCCTTTGAACAGGATATGTTGAGACAGGAGCCGCGTTTAAAAAAGTTTAGTGCAGAGAGCGATCGTACACTTAACTCCGCTGTGTGTCTTTATAACAGTGGCAGCTCATCCACTCTTTGAAATTCTTCAAGACACCAGTGACGTTCCCAACTGACATTGAGAAAAAGAAATGTCTAAAGATGAAGGCTCATTCCACCATTAAATATAAATGAAAAGACCTTTAAAAATAACTATGGATGCCCTGAATCCCATTTATTTAATTTTTTTTTTAAACGTAGCTGCTTTAAGAATTGATTTAAGCATTTATTCAAACCATTCTAGATAACTATGTGTTCCTCAGTTTGACTAACACAGAGGGACACACATTTGAATAGTAGTGCATTTTTAAATAAAAAGCAATTATGTATTTAGTCAATAAAAAAGAAGCACCCCCTCCCCTAAAAGTAAATAAATAAATAAAATGAAATAATTTATTCAGTTGTAACACTACCTTTTCATCAGTTAGGCTGCGAGTGTGCGCTGGTTGATTGCTGATCACGACTGCTTTCATGCCTCCGTGCCTGCATTTTGAATGCAGTCATTTGAAGAGGGAGGAGGGGAGGGGGAGGGGGAGGGGGGGCACTGCAATCAGAGCATAACGGAAGTACCAGGAAATCCAAATAATAGGGAACAGCAGTCCACCTGGTGACATTCAGTGGTGATGGTGAGGATTTGTGGAGGGAGCCCTGAATTGCAGCTATTTACAACTTGCATCCTTGGTCTGGCCGTGCTGTTCCACACCCAACCCTTCCCTTCATCACTTCCCCCGCAATGGTGAGAATTCAAAGCAGGGAGGGGAGTAAAATATATGTTCATGCCAACATGCGTTGTTCAATATAGAGTTCATGCCAACATGCGTTATTGTTTTTTTTTTGTTTCATTTTATTCCAGTAGGCATGCTGGATTTAGTGCTGTAGGCTGTGCATTACGTAGACGTTTATGGCCCGCCATGACATGCACAACGGCCAGAGAATTGTGCACCACGAGAGAAGCAGAACCTGCTCTCTGACACTATTAAGTGTTTTTGCCTTTTTTCACAGCCAGATTCGGCATGACTGCGGCAATCCATAAAACGGACAACTAATCAATAGGCCTCTATTATGTCTGAGAGGCAATTTTGATGCAGTTAAGACAGGCACTCAAGAATACGCAAGATACAATAACGGACATGAAGGAATGCATACAATCAAAATTGTGGTAGTTTAAGAGTCCGTACAATTATTACAGTTTAAATATAAAATGGTCACAGCATGTGTGTAATAAAGGAATACATAAATAGCCAGAGAAAACAACTAATGTCTGTTCTGGTCTGCCTTCGACAAACACCAGACAAGGGCCAGAGTCGAGCTCCGCTCTACATCTCCCCTTTTTGATCTCATCGATCCGGTCTTGTTATGGTTTTTCAAGGTCACAAGAAGTGCACTCTCGGGTTTATAAGAAATACTGATCAGGACATCTGAAGATGGTGAAGATAGCGAAGGCTTGGAGACGCAACACACCTGTGATGCATTTTTAAAACTTCACACTCAAAGACAGGCATTAGCCGTCAGCCTTCGCGTTACTGTAACGTCCGCAGGCCGCTGTCCTGTCAAGATACACTTTCGCTAAGACAGCTTTGCTAAGCAGTAGTGACTCTTTTTTCCCCCCATCATTAAAGTGCTTAACATAAGAAGCAGCTAAGCCTTACATTTATGCATGAGCTGGGAGGCCCTCCACCGGAGACAGGGAGCTCTCCGACAACCTTGTTAGAAATAAAAGGTGTGAAAGTGTCAGTGACTCAGACAAGGGGTGAGGCGCTTTGAGCATCGATGACTCTCTTACCGTCTTTGACTTCTTCACGTGGGAGCTCAACGTCCTGAAAAGTGAAACCAACATTGGCAGTGAAGGGAAGAACCACCATATGCTTCTGTTGGTGCTCAACAAGCCGTGCGAGCCGGGTGTGTCAAACCCATTTTCTGGGGCGTGTCTGTGTTAAGGGTTAGGGGACTCTGGTGTGAATTCTCAATTACCTTCTGCCAGAACGTCCATGCCAAAAGCGTGCCTGCACATTGCATGAGTGGAGCATGAGGAATTAGGGCTTTGTGTGCAAAATGAATAATAACTCCCACAAATCAATGTTGCTACAGTGAATGTGACTGTCTGGGAATTGGCTAAAAAGGATTTTTGACAGCATGATGGCCTGACACGTTTTTATCTTCTTGTCAACTGAGTATTCTCGTTCCATATTCCCACCGAGTCCTCTTTAATCTGACAAGGATGGGTTCAAATGAACTTATCTTTAAAGCCATAAAAGATCCACATGACTTTGCGTTGAAGTCATTGGTGGTTGTAGAGGCGAGTTTCCCCCTCATCACTGTAAGCACTTTGAGTATTGAGAAAGGCGCTATATAAATGCAAGGTATTATTATGGTAATATGTTTATTTTATGGTGAAATAAGGAGACCATCCACACAGGTAACAGGCAAAAATTCTACCATAATCATTTCCCAAGCGTTGCTTTTTTTCAGCCTAGGTAAGGCTGAAAAACACATTACATGATTACACTGCACTGTTGACATGGTTGGCAGTCACCTTCCTGCGATGAACACACATTGAAGTCGCTTTTTGAATCGTTCTGTAGCCCATATATTTGCAACGGAAGAATTGCATTCAAAGTGGCTCTTTCAAGGGAGCTTCTGAAGCTTGCAACAGCATGCTGCCACCAACACAATCCTTATTGATTTTGTGGATTATAAGCAATGAACTATTTGTGGCGGCACCCTACAGACATGAGGTTTCCCAGCATTCCTTTCCACTTCATCAATGATATACAGTATGTCTCCCAAGTCCTGCATGCTATGATAAAACACTGTGTAGACTATTCATTTGTCATTTGTACTTTGATGCATATACAGAATGTTTTGAAAAAAGAGGAAGGGGTTGCTTTTCAATATAATTAAATGGTAGTCCATGGTGCATTGCCCACTGGGTGTGTCTGCAATGCCTACAACTAAATCATCAATCAGACCTTTTTTTTACTACATGTTCATAGGTATCCACCTCTTGGCCTTCCTATAACAACTGAGCAGTCCCACGTTAGTGAGGCAAAAAGCTAATAATAATAATACAAATAATAATAGTGTATACACTGCAAAAGGGCCTTTTTTCTATAAAGTAAAAATTTCTACAGTTGGTTTCATAACAGAACCAGTGTTACGATGCCATGTCTGCCACTGAAATTGTTTGTGAAGCCCCATTCCCCCATCGCTGATCCAAGCTTGTCTCAATGGAACAGATTAAAAGTTTACCAAGTGCTGCCAAGGACCGGCCGTATTTACTGCACAGTCTATCCCAGTCACTGTAAGATAGCCTCCCAACCATCTCTCTCAGCGAGTGACAATTTAATTCCACATCTCTCTGGGGCACTAAGCTCCATTTATGAAATATATTCCCCAGCAAGCCAAGAGCTTCAGACTCAGGGAGTGGATCTAGGTGAAGTCTAAATGTAACATTTCTGCGAGCTTGCGAAACTGAACTGGCTGAATGAACTGAAGGTTAGATATATGAGGTTAGATACACTGCCAGGCCAAAAAACAGTCGCACACTCTAATATTTTGTTGGACCGCTTTCAGCTTTGATTACGGCGTGCATTCGTCGTGGCATTGTTTCGACAACCTTATGCAACGTCACAACATTTATTTCCATCCAGAGTTGCATTCATTTTTGGCCGAGATCTTGTATTGACAACGGGAGAGTCGAACCACTCCGTAAAGTCTTCTCTAGCACATCACAAAGACTTTCAATGGGGTTACGGTCAGGACTCTGGTGGCTAATTCATGTGTGAAAATGATTCCTCATGATCCCTGAACCACTCATTCACAATTTGAGCCTGATGAATCTTGGCATTGTCGTCCTGGAATATTCCCATTGATGGGATAACCTGGTCATTCAGTACATTCAGGTACTCAGCTGACTTCATTTTATTGCTGCATAACGTTGCTGAGCCTAGACCTGACTAATTGAAGCAAACCCAGATCATAACACTGCCTCCAGAGGTTTGTATAGTGAGCACTATGCATGACGGGTGCAACGGCGACTTTGTTTTTGGCCAGGCAGTGTATCTTTGATAAATAGATATCAGTTTTATGGAATATTATTTCCTCATGGTATCATTGTTCAGTTGTGTCTTTCCTGTTTTAAATGTAAAGCCTTATTGTAAATATAATGCTACCTACACAGAATTTTATTCAAAATAAAGTATGTGATCTGTGCAAGCTGTGCACATTTCACATTTTAATGCTGTATTTAGTTATTTTACTTTAGTTCTCATGCTCTCCAATTGATAGGTGTGAAAACAGAAGGAATGAGACTGCTTGCCAGAGTTCAGAGGATCTGAAATTACACGTTCAAGAGCAATGTTGGCCTGAATGGTAAGCATTGTTTTTAAAGGCACAAGACATAACAATAAGAATTCACAATGAATGAGAGACGTGTGGGTAGAAGAGAAAAAACAACAAGTTAATTATAATTTGCAGTTTTATAAATTAATTTGTATTATAACACTGTTAATCTTGGCAGTTTGGTTTTAAACTGACTTTTTTGTTTTAGTCATGTGACAAAAGTGCAAGTGAGTTTTAATCACATTTAGTCAATTTTATGTTTCATAGCTTTAGTTTATTTTAGTTGACAAAAAAGTATCTGGACATTTCATCTCCTTTTAGCCATCAATAGCTATGGACATAGGGACTAGTTTTAGTCCACAAAAATTCTGTGGACATTTTAAGTCTAGTGTTAGTCAACAACAAATATAGACATGTTTTTAATTTTAGTCAATAAAAACTCTCTGCATTTTAGTCTTGTTTTGGACAACAATAAATCTGAACATTTTAGTTTAAAAAAAACTAATGTGATCAGATGTAAAAGCAGGCTGTTTACAAAATGGTAGAAGGTTGTCGGTAGGTTGTATGATCCGGTACACTATTTTTCAGTTCAGTTTCAATAAATATGCCTTGAAATAAACACTACTTTAAATATGCCTTGAAATAAATAGGCCCTACGCCTTGAATAACGTGTTGTGTGAAACAGCAGGTGGGATACTGTGCAAAAATGAAGTAAAAAAAATGCAAACTCAAATTTCAAATGTACACCTATTGAACATGTATAGTGATGTCGACTAGACAATAAACAATGACGTACAAAATACTTCACAAAACAATTAACAAATACGCCTAATACAAGACTTAGAACCCTGTCCTAAATACTGGCCATTGGCTTGGGGAATCAGGGTAAAAGTAACTCCATCCCCTGAGTAATGGAGCTGAACTCCTGTTTAGCTCGCAAATCGAAACTCACCTCCACATCAGGGAACTTTACCATGGCATATCAGGTAATATCTAACAAAACCAAACGTTGGCTTTATAGACCACTATTCCTTATTCCGATGAATGAATGAATCCAATCATTGGTGCTATGCTACAGTAGCCTACAGTCTAAAGCTGGCATCATGCACTATATAAACATTAAACATACAAATATTGCATGGCCGGCAGATATTCTGACAATGTCGTGCCCAGATTTAGGCCTAATAGAAATAGATATTGCCCCCCTAATAGAAATAGAAATAGAAATAGATCTAATAGAGTTTAAATTAATCCAATCAATGACGAGAATGCATATTCGTCAATTGGCATCACCTCTCTCTTTTGAGGTCTAATAAATATTAGATTTTGTTACTGTTTTTATTTAGAAATATACATTTTCATCTATTTTACTTCAACAAAAACATAAACAGATATGGTCACGTTTTTATTTTGAAATATATGTTTTAATCTTGTTCTTTTCCATCAACGATGATAAAAAACAGATTTAGTCACAGTTTTTATTTTCTAAAATCAATTTCCTCATGTAAACGTTTCTCGTATTCGTGAAAAGAATTGCCATTGACTAAAATGTTTTAATTGTTTTCGGGTTGACAAAATTAACACTGTATTATAACATGTATGATTATATGTATTCTTAGTTTGAATATGACTCCATGGGAAGTGCGATGCATATTTGAATGATGCATATTATGTGCAGCCCTTGTGGAGTCAAATAACAAACTATTATAAGATGTAGCTTTCATCATTTAATCATGCAGAATTGGGGCAGAAGTACGTGATCATAGTTATATTTAGCCCCAGGTCATGGAAATATGGAAATAATCAGATGGTTTATTTTACAGCCTGTTTTTAAGTTCCTGTAATGAATGCTCTGCGCCTGGCATAGTTTCTGTCCCTCCCATTAGGTGGATCTTCAGTCCCAGAACAAGCTGAAATTTGGGGGGGGGGGGGTTACACAGGTAACATTCCTCTAAAAATAATTTTAAAAAAACACACATTCACAGGTGCAAATGTGCATACTTGATATGTTTGTGTCTAACCTAATATTTCGTTTTCCGTTCTTCAAATTCCAGTTCATCCCACCCCAAAGATGATTATATCGACCTGTTCCCAGATTTTTGAATAACACACCGTTATTGACTGCTAGGTATCATGCCTGTTAGGTGAACATGCCAGGCTCTCGATATGTGCCATCCTCCATGACCCAGTTGGGTACACACAGTTTGAAACAGTGACAGGGTCTTTAAGTTATTTTATAAAGAAAGCTGAAGGAATGAGTCAGTGGAGCAGCCTGTAACTTCAAAACCATTAGATACAGACATTCATTAACAGAGGAATTATGCCACGTCCTTAAACTTGGCTTTCATATTATTCATCAACAGATGTACATTGTCAGACCTTGGTCCTGAAAATTCTCAGCACCACAAAGACACCATCTTGGACTGTGTCTGGAACAGAGTCTCCTGGCCTCGGTTGAAACAGAGGTCCTGTTGTGGCCTCCTAATGGACTGTTAGAGCAGCTTGTATTTCCACACACCAAGACATGCCAGGAGTGGGAACTATTTTGAACTGAGGGAGATGTATTTGTTGGGCTTTTGTTTTTGCTGTTGGCAGGTCTGTGGCAATCTGTGTTTCACAATAATATTTAGCTTACTCACCTACTCTGTTGTCGAAGTTTGTAAACTTAAATATCCACCCGACTGCAAAATTATTTCGTTTTTCAAAAGCTTACACTCAGCACTCCAGAGGTCAACCATACAAATATGTCATCTGACCAAAATAAGAGGGCAACATTTAGCATTATGAGGTGATTGCCATCAGCTGGTGCTGGATATATTTCAATTTCCTCTGCCAGCCTTAGGATGGCTACTGTGGAACATAATTAGACATTGCTAGCAACACAGGACATTTAAGAAGAAGAGGTAAGGCAGTCTATTCCTAGCTTTACAATCTCAATGTAACCATTTAGCCTCCATTAACATGTATAATGTTATTTAATTCATGTCATGACACAATTGTTATATTGTAGAACACGATTAAAATAATGTTGGTCTCTCAGTGAGGAAATTAATGAAATTCCAAGTTGCAAACTTTATAAAGTAAAAATTACGTTATGAATAAAATGTATTCTTCTAGTCTGTCTGAATGCAAAGGTTAGTATAAAATATGGCTGAAACCAGAAATTCAGGGGACTAAACACAACAAAAGAGAGTTAATAGCATCACTGAAGAAACTTTGACAGGAAACATGTTTGAGGACAATGCCAATATTATTTTAATTGACAGTGCTTACCCAACTGACACGATTGAATCCCTCGTGAAGCCCAAACCAGTTTACACAGGGCTTTCATTTTTATAATTTGTGTTTTCACCTCTATCTAAATAACAGGGAAGGTTAGCACATTAAGCAATTTAGCTGGCATTACAAAGTGAAATTGAAAAATATACAAATTGCATAAAACTGATTATAGGACCAGTATCTATCAATTCGAATAAAAATCTATTTATAATTAAGAGTAGACATTTTAATGTACTTAACCCTCTTCTTGGTATGTTGATTTTCAACTATAGTTGAACTGCATTAAATGCTTGAATACCAATTCAAAGCCATATTGGGTGTGTGGACTTGCACTGACATATCAATTGTTGACATCTTTAAAGAATAAATGTTATTTTACAGGATTTTTAAAATAGGAATACATTTAAAAAAGGAGCAATTCCGTAACTTGTCTTACTATTTGGCACTCGTACAAAATCCATCGGTATTTAGCAAGGGCGAAATCACATGCAGGTCCTGTTAAGAAATATTAGGAATGCGTAGTAATATCACATATATCACAATAGTCATGGAAAGATTAAAGATATCTTCTCATAATGAAACCGGGGGCTGTTATTGTTGTATGTTAAATTACAAGCATAAATGAGTCCCCGGTGATCCTGTATGGAAATAATTTTGAATACTTTTCTCATAAATCTGCCATGCCTCAACTCAGGCAACAGGTGCTGAGGTGGCATTTTTTGCGTTAATGACATCAGGAAAGCTATTTTCCCAAGAGCAGCTTTCATTAGACAAGGAGCAGAATTGCATGTCATGAGAATACTCTCAAGCATATGGTCACATTCTAAAGCTAATTTATGCCAAGAGAAAAAAAAAAAAAAACGGTTTCTCCGCTGTTCTTGGTTGCCATTGCGAGGGGTAACGGTTGAAAATATAAAAAAAATATTTAAAAAATGGAAAGCAGAATTTGATTATTAAATTTATGTTCACTGCCTGCTGGATGAGTGTTTTAATAATATTAATTTCAAAGTTAATTGTAAGCAAACAGCATAACAGTGATTTCAGAAAACCCACACATATATCTATGAATCATACATTTTTGAAATTGTTCAGTAATTCAGGAATAATGCGTGAATAATAGCTTTTTTCCCCCCTCTATCCTGTTCTTAATAGTTTGCAATTTTGCAGATTTCCCTGAGTTACAAGCTGTGGCACAACAGCGGGGAAACAGAATTAAAAACCCACTGCTCAGCCATTGGAAGTTTTAATTGGTGCCCTGGGGGAAAGTGGTCTTTGCACTTGCAAATCTCTGCCATTGTAGTGGGGAGGAGTCGTGGAGCGCCCGTAGGAGAGAAAGGGCCCCTGATAGAGCCAACTCCCCGTGTTTGTTTGCAAATTCATGTTGAAATGAAGATTTGATGAAGTGATGAATAAACATCCTTATAAGTGTATATTTTGCTCTCGCGTTTATTTTTCTCGCCTTGGGCCTGAACAGCTCAACTTCGATAGACCCTCGATAGCCTCCTGAAGCTCCATTGTTGCACATTTTCATATTGATGGTTGAGCCGTATTGAGTTCCCGTCAGCGATCGGAGAAAGTGCTGGGACACTGTGCCGAACCTCAAAATAAATCCCTTATGGAAAAAGAATATACTGCAGTATATTGTAAATATATCAAATGTCCATCAGAGTGAATACATAAAGTGAAATGACCTAAAATAGCAATAGCAAATGGAGTCACATTGCAACAGGGCACCATTACAAAGAGTAATTACCTGCCTTCACCTTTTCCTGTTTTTTTTTTTTCTTTGCACTAATATAGAGTGTATTTATATATTTTTTACATTAGCCTATACAAGGTCACAGTGTCCATTTTCCAAGGCTTCAAGTGCAAAATTAATGGTTCAGTCTGCATCTTTTTTTTATTTAAACATTTATACTAGTGAAAATACAAGTGCTGTTGACAATACAGCTTCGTTTCATTCCGCAGACCATTAGGGTCGTCAGTACTATGCATGGGTCTTTCTTGATGCCGTCATGCATGGAGAATCTTATACCGAACAGCGGTCATGGACAAACCTCTGCGTGATGACACCCCGCTTTCTTCTTATTGCATTTCATCGTCGTTGGTTTAATGTCGTTTCGGTTTCTTTCAGACGTCGGCCTCGCAACTTTGGACAGAGCTTCGGTTTACCACCCTCTAAAGCAGGGGTGGGCAATTCCAGTCCTGGAGGGCCGGTGTGTATGCAGGTTTTTGTTCCCACCAATTACCCTGGCTAAATGAGCTAATTGGCTGTTTACACCAACACTGGTAGATTAGATCACATTAAAACGTTTCATATAGGGACACAAGAAGTCTTCGGCTGTCATTCATGCACTTATTAAGAATTGTAGCTAAAATGTCCGATGGCGTAAATATTAGGGCTAATTAGGTAATTAAGGCCAGAAGTTGGCATGAAAACCAGAAATGGATACGGCCCTCGTTGCCCACCTCTGCTCTAAAGGCTGTGACATGTACCGCCTAGGTAGGCTATAGCGATTATTGTTTCCAAAAACCGCCGATTTCGTTGGCCAGGATGGGGAGAATGACTAGTTAAGTCTAGTGTGCCCAGTGCGTGCCGTCTGTCGCAAAGTTTCCGTGACATCATTCCCTCGCCACAGCTATTCATTTGCCATCGAAAACTCAATGCTAGCAGTCACACTTTAAACAAAGTCTGCACATAAAGGCTTTATATAGCATGTATAAAGCCTTCATAAACATGACATAATGGTTTAATAAATCATACATAAGCAAATTATCCTGCTTCATAAAGGGTGACATAACACCTTCTTATGCAACATCTTATGCCAAATGTGACATAGGCAACAATGTCACCTGGCTAATGGCTAAACATTATACAGTGACATAAAACATGCTTGGGATGACATAAAACATGTAGGATGCTAGGCTAGCTGTGATGCATTTGGTATAATATGTTGCATAAGAAGGTGTTATGAAGCCTTTTATACTCTTTATGAAGCATGGTCTTTGCTTATGTATGATTTATGAACCTATTATGTCACATTTATGAAGGCTTTATATATGCTATATAAAGCCTTTATATGGAGACTTTGCTTAAAGTGTGACCCTACTTCCTGGACGGCATTGCGAGGTGTTCCTCTCTCAGATGCCTGCGCAGCTGCAACTTCGGCATCCCCATATACCTTCGCCAGATGTTATCTCATCAACATTGCTGAGATACTGCCGACTGAGCAGAGTTCTATTGATGACTTGATCCCTGGAGATATTGTGGGCATTAGTCAGCCATAATGTCGACAACCCTAATGGCATGTGGAATGAAATAAAATGAAGGTCACATAACCACGGGGTTATGAGTTCCAGGTGACCATTAGGGGGCGTGGTCTCTTGGGACCCTAGAACAGTTCTGAGGATCTGTGCATATCGACCTGCGCCATCACGCAGACGTTAGTCAATGACAGTTGTTAGTATGCATGATGGCAACAAGGGATATACATGTGTAATGGTGACGACCCTAATGGTCATCCGGAACTCATAAAACAGTGGTTACATTATGTAATCTTGGATATATTTTAACCTCCCATGCCTTAATTAATGGATACCTTGATATAATTTGCTATTTCCTGTATAACAAGACAGTATTTTTTTCACAGCCATTTTTTAGTCAGGGTTGGAGTCAATTCCATTCTAATTCAGACAGTTCAGGAAATTAATTGAAATTCAAGTGAGTAACTGAAAAAAATTCTCAAGAAATATCAGGGACAATTATCAGTGATGAATAAAATCATGAATAAAATTTTGAATGAATTGGCTGAATTTAAAGGGAATTGACCACAGCCATGCTCCCTGGTAACAGTTAATTTACAGGTGTTCTCATTCTGACCCATGCTGGTCATTTATGGTTACCTAGACAGGTCAGGTCCGGGTAACATGGCGATGTTCTTGCTTTCTGTATCCAAACTGATTAATATGCCGTGCAAAACATGTAAAATTGTTCGGTGACCTCAGAACAGGCTTGCTAATGTTGCAAATCTCACTGTGTATATCAACGTGAGATAACGCATGGTGGAGTGTCAGCAAACCTTGTTTTTTTAATTGTAATTTTCTCTTATTGTTGTTTTTTCTTCACACATCGAAGAGCATCAGCTTCATCCTGCATTGCATTCTGGGCTTGCGCTCAATGCCACGGCTGCGGAACAGAGATTGATGGAGCCCCAGAAAAATAAGTTATCGCCTGTCATAGACACACGACGGCTGCTGTGCTGCTCGCTGTTAGTGTTTCCCTTGTAATTGAGGTGTTGCGTTTCGTGAGGGTGTCAGGGAAGGCATTCATCTAAATGAGTCTGGCTCCTGGCAGCTGTCATCAACCCCACTAAAACGCGGATAGAGCTACAGGGCATTACATACTGAATGGGAAATGTAAAAGACAGAGTCTTTTTTTTCCCCAAAATATTAACATGCCATGTATACAACTGGGTAAACTAGGGACGCAAGGTTTAATGAACGCAGGTGGCTCCACACACGTGCGGTTCCAGGGTAAATAAAGCAGTTCATATCCCAGCATGCTCACGGTCATTTACAAAAAATGCTGCTCAGGTCTGGTCGCCTGTAATTACGCCGCGGCTAGAAGACAAGACCTCCGTGACTTCGAAAGAGGGGTGATTGCCGGGGCGCATTTGGCAGGAGCACGAAAACAGCTGAACCTGCCGACGATTCACCGAGATTGAAGACTGAGGCGATGTCGGCACGGAACTCTGAGTAGTTACATTTCAGGGGCGACAGATCATTACGATTACGTACACTTTCTGCTGTACAGCTGCCTTCGAAATATCTGTATCATTAGTATTTATTTACTTATTTTTAATATTTTGCAATCCACTTTTCCCTATGCCTAACAACACCCCCTGGTCGTGCTGCTGGTTCACGATGTACCGCGGCTTCTCATTCCGTACTGCATTAATAGAAAGTGCAGACCGGGATCCCGATATTTTACATGTGGAAAATAAGCACACGCAATAGGACTGCGAGTGCGCAGCCTGAGGACAACGGGCGCCGTGCCGAAATTGGGGTTAGCCCGAGTCCACTGGGTTGTGTAAACCCAGATCTGAGTTCCGGGCGCGGAGAAAATGAGAACGCAGCAGAGAGGCTGCTAAATTAAGCAACAGAACAATGAACTCGTTGTGAACCAGGGAAGAAGACCATTGAGCCTGCCGGAATGTTCTTTGTGTAACGGGTGGCACTTATTCCTCGCGCGTGACGCAAATCTCCGTACCGCTCCACACAGGGTGTGAGGAACACTGTGTCCCCCCTCATCCTAAAACTCCATCCATCCTCGCTACGGATTAATTTTTACTGGGGTTGAAATATGTTTCAAAATCAAATCAGGTGAAAAGACATTACTTTTCTGTCAACATGTATGATTTTTGACAGCATTGTGATTGTGATTTATAACAGTGACGGTGAAAAAGCAGCCACCATTACCTATTGGTCCTTCATTTCTTTTTTTTTTCTTCAGATAATAGGACCAATGAGGTGTGAGGGGAATGCAATGGCCTTCATACTACATGAATCAGAGTCAGATAACCAGGGTAGAATATGTGAAACCATGTTGTTTTTTGCTATTATAACATTGGTGAAAAGATAGGCTTTTTGAATCTTTGTGACCTTGGCTTTGGAACCAGTCTTGAACGTGTTATTTGACACAAAACATCTTCAGATGAGATATTCCCGAAATACAGGCAAGTTTACATCAATCAAACCTCCCGTTGTGTAACTCAAAATGACAATGACGTTAGATGGGATGGTTTTGTTCTGTATTTTCAAGCAATTATATGTCACTGTGGTCCCCCTGCAGGTAAACCTGTACGATGACAACAATTTAATTGGCAGATGCCTTTATTCTAAGTGACTCGGCTACGTTTTATATTTTGTGAACTATATTTGTACATACTTCAATTGGTAAGACAATTGCTTGCTCTGTATCAAAGTTATTCAATATGTTTTTTTTCTTTCTTTTCCCTGGCATAAAATCAGGGAAACGCTGGATATTTAAACATGCTTACAAAGCATTTCTACTTTGAAAATGTTTTGGACAACAGACGGTGAGGCTTCATAATGACGTTCTCAGAATTATTCTTGAGAAATTATGTCTTTCCCCAACACGGTATAGTAATAGGGTCGCGTGCACTCTCACAACCCCATATCCCTGGCTATAATCAAATCTCCATAATCCTCCTCTGCGACTGTCAGCTTCAATTTCAATTAAATATTTCAGCGTAGCCCATAGCAGTGAGCGCTGTGCATTAGTCCCAATGTTTATTCTGTCTTTATTTATTCCTCAATTGCTTGTAAATGCTGGGAAAAGTTGTGCTGATGAGGCATTGCTCATAATCTCTCCAGTGGAAGTGAAGCCACCAGCCCATACAAAGGCATGCGTTTTTGGCAGTAACCCCGGTAACCCACCCCGGCGCCGCCACCAGCCTTCATTCTGGGGCGGGGGCGGGGGCGGGGGGGGCTGGTACTGCTAATACAGACGGCAGATGCCTCACACTTAAATTAAATCTGTTTCTGTGTACTCAAGTCCTGCCTGCAGAATTTTGATTGTGCCCAATCCGCTTGGCGGGAGGGACGGGGGCGGGAGGGACCTGAATCTGTTTTACTTGGCGCTCAACCGGTCAGGACCAGGGTGGAAAGGTCAGATGATAATGATACCCAGGGCGGGAAGTTTACAGTTATAGCCTGGTCAGTTTACGTTTAATTAATGCAAAGTAGGAATAAGCTCGCTCTGCGAGTCGAGAAGCTATGCTTTTCCTGACAGGTAAATCTGCATTTCGGCTCTATCCCTGCTCCCCCTGCACATCCTTGGCCTTTGCAGTGATTAAAGACGCACTCTTATTCCGGAACAATTAGTTCCCCATGGATAGCAGCACGGTGAGAGTGGAAGAAAAGTGAGAGGCAGCGTGTGATTATGTGCGTGTGTGCATTCATGTGGGAGGCGTACGGGTGAGCGTGTTTGTGAATGTAGCTGTTTTTCTCTTTGGGTGCACGCTAATAAAACGTATAATTGTGTTACTGTTGTGTGTGTGTGTGTGTGTGTGTGTGTGTTACTGTTGTGTGTGTGTGTGTGTGTGTGTGTGTGTGTGAGCGTGTTCATGCACGCGCGTGCATTTGGATTTACTCGATACCATGCTAGTAAACAAATACTGTATGCGTGATCTTACTTGATGCAACTGTAATATGTTTAAGTGTACAGTACATGTAAAAATGTAGATTATAAAAATAACAGGTAATTAAAATATTTATCATTTTGGACCATTTTTATACGCCAATTAACGTCAGAAATTGCTGCTGTGTGTTTTATTTACTGAACTGAATTTTTAATTATTGGGAATCTAGTTTCTCAGAGTTACGGTATATTGTGAATTACAGTTTTGCCATTGTATAAAACCACATGACTGTGAAACAAAGGAAAAGTTGCATTTAACTTTGACTTGGTAGCAACTTTACTCGATGCAAACTTCAAGCTGCATATCAAATTTTGCAACGTTTTAATACTTCAGCTGCATATCCACTATCTATCTGTTTTTATCTGTTCTCAGGGCACTTTGGTCTTTGTTGGCCATGAAACTCATGGCCTATTAATCATTTATTTATTTTTACATAAGGATCTGCTGCATATTTGTACATTGCATATTGCTTGGATACACTATGTTTGACGTATATTGTAACCTTTTAGTTCATACAATTATAGCTGGTTATAACATGGATTCCACAGCAGTGGGATTCCTTGACATTGCGTGAGGGATAGGGCAGGTTTAAGATGGCCCCTAAGATGGTGGGTTTAAGAGTTCATCACTCACTTAAGTGTGCTGGCTTCCTCCAAGGATGTACCAGCACTTACCGGGTTAGCAGTTGCTTACTGTCTCTAGTATGGTATGGGCCGTGAATGGAAAACGAGACCCTAACGCACACACGAGTACATTATAGAAGTGGCTTGCGCTTCAGCTGCAGTGCACCTTGTACATGTGCGGGTGGCGCTGTGGTGACTCAACGACACGATAGGCAATTATACGTTGAAGATAAAGAAGAAGAAACGCTGTTTCAAAAGTGCATTAGCATACCTGTCCATTGTAAAAATGAAACATGTACAGCAAATGGCAATAAACAAATAAATACCATTTTATGGTGTCCCGTAATTACTTGTAAGTGTTGGCATGACCGATTATAGCTGGTAGCGAAACAAATACTGAAATTTGACATACCCCACGCGCAAAACCAAAAAAAAGAAAAATGTTGGCAATGTGGCCACAAGTTAGCGGATATAAAAATATGTGAAACCCAGATTCTGAACAACAGCGATGTATTGGGGAGTAGAAAAGATAACAGACATCCCTCTTTGTGTGACTGCCTGCCTTAGGTGCAATATACCACTGCTGCCATTGTGGATGGTGTAAACATAGCTAATACAATTCACACTGGGTTTTGAAACAGCATTATTATTATCAGAAAATTCAACACTAATAGAATCAAATATAATGAAATATAGAGTTACTTTGTTGCGCACACTAATGGAAAATGATCCAGTGCGGTTATTTGATATGGCTGCTTCTGGTAAGGGGTGAAAATTGCTGTTCTTGGATCAAGGGGATTATAAGCATAGTTTTCTGGTGCTATAGGTGTTAAATACATTTACAGTTTCCTCCCTTGAACTTCAAAGGGAATCCAAAATCTTGGTAACATTAATATTCTCTTCTCTATATTGGGAGACTGACACTGAGACTTAGCACAGAATCTTTTTTTAATTATATTTTTTATTTAACTTTGGTGACCAGTAATCAAACAAACATTGCTATGAAGAACTTACAAAATAAAGGGCATATTTTTAAGTGAAGCCACTGCTGTGACACCCAGATTTTTTTAAAGCATTCCGTCTGTGCAGCTAAACTGCAGATACACAGAGGGGACTAAAGTTGTGGCTAGAAAGCTCTTGAAGAGCATATGCAGAAGGGAAAGCCGCACTGCTTTCAGGGAGCATTCTTGAATTTGCAGTGGGGACTATCCCATATTTTAATGCTTAATTATGTCTGTTGGGGATGAGCAAACATATAGGAAAAAGCACACACATCGCACACGCACACGCACACGCACACGCACTCACGCACACACACACAAATAAATACATCTAAACCGATTGTGTACTGAAATATTGAAGGGAAAATGTTACCTTGGCAACCAAAATGTGTCTTATTTAAGTATGTATGGTAATTGTACCTCGGGAGAAAATAAAATAGATTTAGACCTTATCACAGCCGTGCGTAATTTAGATCGACGGCTCAATCTCGCAAATTCTGATTTATAACAATATGACCCTCTTGAATAATTGATAATTGGACATGGCGAAACAATTCATCTTCTGCTATAATTCACTGACGGTATCAGCAGCTGTCTGATGTTGCAATTCCATGATCTAGTGACCTAGTTATATGACTATTTCACATAATTCAGATTTGACGTAGTTATTGTCCTTCAAGATAGGACATTTTGTGCACGGCTCCTGAACAGTATGAAAATAAATGCGCAGAAATGTGCGAACTATAAATAAACGACAACAATGCAGAACGCGTACGAAAGTCCAGCAATGCCTGCTCTTGCAATTTTTATACTTGCACTGTCAGTGTCTTTTTCGGAGTTGGATGGCCATTGTAAGAGAGTGCTCTCTCCTACACAGCCTCTCCTTCACTGGAAGCAGTGGTATGTTCAGCCCTCGCGCAGGAGTTTATCTCAAAGCAGAAGTGGAAAAGGTGCTCGGACACTCGCTCGAAGTTGCTATCTTTGCGCATAATGTCACCATTGTTCAGTCCTGACATGTTGGACGCCGGAAGGCCGATTGTCTTTGATGATGCACAGAGATGTAACAGATGGCTAAAGCTTGTAACAACAAGTGACAAACAACATGAGCAAATAAGTAACGCTGCAAATGATTAAAACTGGGCCTGTTATGCGACATAAGGAGCACAAGGAACAGCTCTATATTTACTGAGATTTGATGTGCTGTGGTCTGCGGCACGCATATTAAATTGCATTGCCTCTGAACCTCAGCAGCGTGCTGCCAAAAAGGGGAGTTCATTATCAAAGGGCAACATATTTGCAGACAGACGTTCCATAGGTCAGCGTGAGGAAGGACACTTGTGTTGATGGACTTTAAGCATCGGGCGAACCAGCAACTGTCATTCGCCTTCTTGGGGGGTTTGAATTATTACCAGCTGGGCCATGGAAATGTTCCATTTTTGTATTGCAGAGAGTCTTGAGCTGAGAGGCATAGCTCAGCATGATCTTTCAGTCACTGCAGCCACTTCCCATAGGCAATAAATGTGATATCCTGTCAGAACACGGTGAAGGATATCTCGGGAATATTCCCTCGTTGTCACTTGACATTTCTCACCCCAACCCCCCCGCCCCCGCCCCCCCCCCCCCCCATGTCTCCTGTCTGCGGGGCAGGTAGTGGAAATGCACATAAATAGCTCAATTGGATTAACCTGTCGGCCATGTTACAATCTGTGATGGGAGGAGAGGTCGGGTTGGTCTTTTCTGCAGCTCCCTCAAGTAGAGGGAAATGTTGCATTGTGGGACCTCTCTCCAACCAGAGGTTCAGCCGGTTTGAACAGGGGAAAATGATGTTTGAGAAGGGAGATAAGGGGAAGAGGGCGTCGTCTGCGGTCTTATCTCGAATGCAAACATGCCCTTTGACCCCAGTTGCTTACATAAGCATTTGACTGTGTGTGGCTACAGATGTTGAAATTGAATTTACACAGACACAAATGGGCAGAGGAACTGTAAACTTCGCTAAAGAGATCATCTTCCGCCCGTACATATTACAGATTAAAGCAATTTTCGCATCGCCCCGTTAAAGTGCAAGGCATCGCATTTAACTAGTTTAAACATCAGTTCCAGCTGTGGAGGAAAATCTAATCTAATTTATCTGATTATTACAAGGTTAATATGTACCACTCAAAATGTGGGATCAGCCAAGGGAACAAAAAAAAAACAAAACAGGCTCAGATCTATTTAAATATAAATTGAATGAATCATTCACTGAAGGAAAGCATGGAATAAAATATTGGGTTGCACTTGAGTGCCTGCAGTACTTTCATGTGGCAGTGTTCTTTATTCTGCTTTTTTTGCAGCAAAAAACCCTGTTTTTCTGCTGTGAGGGTCAACCTCTTAGCGCGGATGACTTCTATCATTCTTTTGTAACAGCAAAGTGTAGGGACTTTACAAACCTAGTGTTGTGTATAGGGTGAGAGTGGCTTTCATTCATTTCAAAACTAGTGTCAGAACACTTCCTTCCTTTTTTTTTTTTCCTATTGCCAGACGTCGGGGGGGCAAGTTATTGGCTGCTGTCGGATGTCTAACGTAACTGAAAGGAACGTTATTATTGCGTTTTTCAGACAGCACAAGCATGTGTGAGTGTGTTTGTGCGCGTGTGAGTGCGTGTATGCACGTTTTGTGTGTGTGTGTGTGTGTGTGTGTGTGTGTGATGCAGCTCATTGTTCATTGTGTTGCATTGCGTTGAGTGTCACTGGGGGAATCTATAGAGTCTGATGAAAAGTAAGTAAAAACCGCACTCCCGTGCATTATGCAGGTGCACACCGTTACTCCTGCTTTCATAATTTTTTGTCAAATCATGTTGTACAACTGAGAATACCTCGCATGTCAATTTATGTCTAATGAAGAGCAGTATCAACATACTGCCTGCTGCAGAAAAAAATTAACTTTTCACATCAAGGCGTCGTATGGGAGCGACCGTGTTGTCTTTTTCACGTTGTCTTTATCCTGTGTGTGGTTTGGTGTAAGGCGGACACGGCACGCGACCATTTCAAAGTGCTGGGAGTCGTTTTATAGGCAGAAGCGTGGCGTAGGAGTTCATTAACGAGAACCGTAATGAGGACGTTTCGAATTCAGATCCCGTGTGGGTCATTGGGTGCTGTGCCCCTGACGAAAGCACTTAATGTAGGCTGAACTGCTTCACAGTACATCTGAATGAATCATACGTTGGCCAATTACGTTAAGTTGTACACAATAAATTGTACGCGGTATAATACCCATCAAAATAACAACATGCAAGCTGTGCTGTTTACACACACATAATCATAATCATTGAGATGTCTTATGTTTTTATGTGCTGCAGTGTTTGCTTATGAACTCGCATACCCACATATCATGAGTTCAGGTTCTCCATCAGCAAAATTTTCATGGTAAATGAAAAAAATAAGTATATTATTAATAATAATAATAATAATAATAATACCTTGCATTTATATAGAACCTTTCTCACACTCAAAGCACTTTACAATGATGAGGGGGGAAACTCGCCTCAACCACCACCAATGTGTAGCACCCCACCTGGGTGATGCAACGGCAGCCATTTTGCACCAGAATGCTCACAACACATCAGCTGACATGGAGAGAGAGTTTATTTTTAGCCAATTAAACTGTTAGCAGCTGTTAACTGTTAAACATTTTTAGCAGCTTGGTTAAAACAAACATAGCATGTGTCGAGAATGTGTGGCAGATGTCTATTATCCCAATACACATATGGAAAATGTGTTAATTAGGGAATTACACATTAACTATTATGTCACTCAACTTGTTACCCACTAGGATGTAGTTTTAAATATTGCTTTTGATATAAACCTGAATTTCTCTGAATGTCAAAACTAAATGCCACCCGGGATAAAATCATTGACAAAAACATATAATCATAATGTGGCACATTCTCTATGCAGTGAGCTCTAAGTCAAATCCTGTGAAAATGTAAAAATAATTCTTCCATTCCCTTTTGGGCTACTCTGAGTAGAATACCTGGCTGTCTGGTACCATGCCCATCTAGACTATGAGGTCAGTAAAGCAGAGAGGTGAAAGGTAATTGCCCATGTGTCCCACCTTAAGGCTTAAGAGAAGGCAGGGATGTCCAGCCTGGAGGAAAAATGAAAACAAGCTTATCTGGCCTTTGCTCTCCCAATGTTTCATAGACAACATATAAACCTGCTTTGTGTAAGTAAAAAAAAAAAAGTCCACTCTAGAAAATAGAACAAGCATTGGATTTAGGCATTTTTAGCACACATTTTTGCATCTAATTACATTGGTATTCATTCATGATAATGGTCTTATTTTGCCCATAAAATGTGAATTCTAAAATAGAATGATAGAAAAATCACATAATGATTCCAAGGCACTTCACGGACCTTGACGGATTGATGTGCAGAATGGCTTTGACTGAAAAAAACAGAATCTAAATACCAGAATCCATGTCAAGCTAAATATGTACCCAAGAGTGGATACCCACTTTTTGTTGCCCCCGTGATGTCACATGTATCTGTCTTTGCCACCCCTGAATGAGCATTGTTCACAGAGGAATAAAATCAGGCAGGCACTGATTCACATTTGTAAGAGATTCTTTGTGCTCCCTGCAATGTTCAGAAGGTAAAATTTAAATAGATCACCATGACTACTTATACAAGAAATAGTATGTGGAGCCGAATGCATTTTTTTTCCCACATTTAATGGAAATATCACTTTTCTCACATTTAAAGAAAAAAATATCCCCTTTTTCTACATTTATGATTTTTGAAAAAACAGGTGTGAATAAATGTACAATCCAAAAATTATTATATATATAAGCTAAATGTTTTATTATTTAGTGGTTTTTAACATTTAGCTAAATGTTATCTAAATGTTATCTAAATATTTATCTAAATGTATAAAACATTTAGCTAAATGTACAAAACATGTACTAAATGTATGAAACATTTAGCCAAATATTTAAGTAAATGTATAAAACATTTTGCTTAATATTTAACTAAATGTATAAAAACGTTTACTAAATGTATGAAATATTTAGCTTAATATTAAACAAAATGTATGAAATGCTTTACTAAATGTTCGAAATATTTACTAAACATATGAAACATGTAGCTAAATGTTTCATACATTTAATAAATGTTTTGTACATTTAGCCAAATATTCTTAGCTAAATGTTTTGTACATTTAGTAAATAGTTTGTAGATTTACCAAAATGTTTCATACATTTAGTTAAATATTTAGCTAAATGTATGAGACATTTAGCTAAATGTTTTTGTACATTTAGATACATATTTTGCTAAATGTTTTTATATATTCAGTAAATGTTTAATACATTTAGTAAAAGTTTTGTATATTTAGCTAAATTATTTATACATTTAATTAAATATTTAACTAAATGTTCATACATTTAGCTAAACTATTATACATTTAGCTAAATGTTTATATATTTAGTAAATGTTTCATACATTTAGTAAAAGTTTTGTACATTTAGCTAATGCAGAGTAAATTCATAGTGTTTTATGTCGCATTCGGGGACCTCATAAAATAGCAAACTCGCAAGGCTTTTTTTGCTCTGTTGCTTAATTTATTTATGTACATTCATCCTAGTAACTAGCTGTGCTCCGTGTTAAAATTTTCGAGTGCTCTGAAATGACATGCTGTCCTTCTGCAGAATATGAAGGGTCGCAGGTCAACGGTAACCTAAAATATTTCTGCCCAGAAACCTGCTTGCATCGTGCATTTGTTCATATTCCACGTGAGCTGGCATATTAACAATGCATTGTGTGCAGGGACTGCTTGACCATGCCATAATGCACATACTAGGAGAGGTGGTGGATCTGTGCAGGAGGCAAATAAATTGAGCTTGAAGTGAAAAGAAAAAGAAAATAGGCGCTCTGATTCATCTATATGGTATAATATATTTTAGCTTGGTATTTTGTCCACAGAACACCACTAACTGAGCCTTGGGTGCTTTGTGGAGTTTGGCTCAAGGCACACTCCAACAGTGTGTTCCTCTCATTTAAAACACGTCTTCCAAGAGATGTGGATCTCGGAGTGAAATGCAGTCTTCCTTACCTCGAGTTATCTTAGACAAGAGGCTTTACATTTTTTCTAACGTGAGCAGGCAGGGGAATCAGCGAGCGTCTATTTCTGGGGCCTGTCTTAACAAGCCTCAGCCCTGGTGATTGAGGAAATCATTCTGAATACACTGAAAAAAGTGAGACATCGGATTAATTAAAAAATTCTTCTTCAGTTGGTCACATCTAAAAATGTAATGATTTTTTTCAAATATATTCTTCATCTAACCCGTGTTTATTTATTATTTAAGGTTGAATATTTCTCTTCAACATAAGTTACAAATCTTTTTTAAATTTGACATCGTAAACCCAGTTATACAGCAGGATATTTTCCAGAAGCAATTCAGGTCAAACACATTGCTCAAGGTTAACAACAGTGTCCTAACTAGGAATTGAACCTGCAATCTTCAGGTTAGCAGCACATTTCCTTAACCAACTGGCAGGTTTTACAACGGTGACAAGTTCAAATTCAAATAGAACACATATTAATTTTTTATGAGAGTTTCATCCCATGCTTACATTTTAAGCTGTTTGGCCATGCAACACTGTATTCAAACACCATTGTTTTGGATATCATTTTAAATACATAATTGTAATGGATAAATAAATGAAATACGCCTTGCTTCCCTTACCTTGTCACCATCACCCATCAGTACCATCGCCTTCATCACCATGACCATTATTGCTATTCTTGCAATCATCACAATCCTTACAACCATCATTCATCACCACCATATTCTTCATCATCACCAACCACTTTCAAGATCATCATCATCATCATCATCATCATCACCGTTACCCTCATTATCATTACTGCTCCTACACGCCAACTCCTACCTGCATTATGCCTGGTTCCCATTAGGCCCTAAGTGGCAACCCATGGGTGCGCGCCGCCTTTCCACAGTGTCAAAATCAACATTACTCCACTTCACTCTGACACCCGGCCCCGCTTCTTTTGTGGCGCATTTGATTTACTCGGGTTTCATTTAGTGCAGAGGACTTCAGCGAGGGCTTTGATGGTTGAGGAGACAGCTGTTCCCCCCGATGAGAGCCTTTGAAGAACAGGGGGAGACAGAGAAATAGATGAATTAATATCACAGGCACAAACAGAAAAAAAAAGAGCTTTTGTAGTCTACAGCGCGCACAACAGGTAGAGCGAAGAGAACGGCTGGTTTCAAAACAAGCTGGGAAAAAAAAAAAAAGTAAGAAAAACTTTAAAAACTTTTGTGATTCTTTCACAATGATAATTTCCTGTCATTCAGCCTGGTTACTGCTCTTCCTCTGTCAGATCTTCCCCGTCTACAGAATGGGCTGTGACACTGCTAATCTACTGTGCGCTTCCATGAATATGTATTCTGAGGTTTTTGAAGAAAAGAAGGCAAAACTTTTGTGTATCGATGGTGCAATAGGTAAAGTTTTGAAACATTTTTATTTTTTAAACTGTGTTTATTATTTTAACAAGACTGTTTCTTTGAACACAAAAAGGCTTTTTCTGAAGCGCAGTTTGAGGACATTAAATCAGGTTTTTTATTACATTTTTTTTTTTTTGGGGGGGGGGGGGGGGGTGTTAGAGAGAACAGGAAAAACATGTCGATGAACAGTGTCTGAACTATCTTTGAGGGGAGATACCTTCCAGTTTCCTGGGTAATATCCAGGAAAGATCTGTGTAGCCAGGGCAATGGGAATTTAAAGTTAACAGATATGTTTATAATTTTTATAAAGATAGTTTAGGCCAGTGGTCCTCAATTTTATCCAGAGAGGGCCAGTGTGGGCGCAGGTTTTTGTTCCAACCAAGCAGTTACACACCTGATTCTACTAATCAAACCACTAGAGTCTTTGCTAAGGACCTTGATTAGTAGAATCAGGTGTGTTACTGCTTGATTGGAACAAAAGCCTGCACCCACACCGGCCCTTTCTGGGTAAGATTGAGGACCCCTGCACCCACACCCGGCCCTTTCTGGGTAAGATTGAGGACCCTGGTTTAGGCTTGGGGAAAGAAGGTTTGTGGATTCTTTAGCCAACCGATGACTTTAGTTATGCAATTCCATGCCAAATACACCAAAACCAGCACACAGACCTGAAACTGTCTGAAATACCTGGTGAAAAGTATTTAAACTCTCTTTTCTCTTTTAAAAGAAGGATAGGAAAGAAAAAGTACGTACCTTCATGTGTGACACTCCATTACTAGGCGGATGTTGCGCTGTCCGGCTTTTCAATAGAGCCTAAATAAACTGAAAATCAGTCTAGAAATCTAAATCTTTTTTTTAACTTAATCGCAATATTTGAGATGTAAACTTCAGTTTACTGAAATTTTGAACTCAAGCATGATCTGTAAACATGCTTAAAAGAGGCGTCTAAAAAAGTCAGTTCATAAGTTCTAATGAGAGCCCATGTGTTACCTTACATTTATGGGGGACACTTGATAGCAGACCAAGGGCCCTATCTTGGCGATCTTGGCGCTTAGTCTAAGCGCATGGCGCTAAGTCCCATTTAGGGCGTGTCCAAGTCCACTTTTGCTATTTTAACGGCGTGTTTTTTCGGGCGCAAAGCAGGGCGCAAGGTGCAACTGGGCTGAACCTAGTCTCTTCATTAATTATGGGTGTGCCTTGGGCGTGACATGCAATAAACCAATCAAAATGTCATATCCCATTCCCTTTAAAAAGCCTGCTTTTCCACCTTGGCGATTGCTTGTGATGGCGAAACAGACATGCTCGTGCGTGTTTAGTGCGATCAAGGAATAGGCTATATGGATCAGTAGCAGTAGTAGTATTATGAGTTCCCCGGTAATTCCTGACAGTGCTGTTTACAAAATATATGCTGTTAAATTCCGTTAAAAGCACCTGCAACAGCTGAGAATAAGCGACCAATTGCTTCCTTCTCACCTTAGAAAACGCCAAATTATAGCCTGCTTGTTTAACGAATTTCGTTTGATTATGCAATTAACTCATGTTCAAGCTTCATTCCGAAGTTCATTAGGCTACCTGCATTCTAATTTAGATTAATAACATAACTAACGTTATTTTGCCTTAATGATGACACTAAATACAACAAATCTGTCAGGTTGGCAACCCATAGGTTCAGCATATTTTCCCTTGTTTTATAATGTCCTGCTTATGGAAATGTGACCAACCTGTTTTACTGGTAGCATAATACTTTAAAACAATTCACTTTCCCAGGAAGACCGTAAAAAGTGCGATGTACAGCAGGGGGAAACAGGAGGGTATGCGCGTTGTGCACACGCCTATGTAGACGCACTTATATGCGCCGTTAAAATAACATGTAAACAACTGCGACATGACTTTAGACCAGGTTTGTGGTGGTTCTAGCGCAAGCGCTTTCTGCTGGCTCAAGATAGCAATACGCCAAAAAGAATCCTGGCCACTCCTCATCTTAAGACCAACACGCCCAGTTCACTTGTGATGGCGCAAGAATACATGCTAGTTAAAGGACGTAAGCGTTAGGCGTTATTATGGACCTACCGCCGGGTGTAAGATAGCAAAAGACACTTGCGTTTGGGTTAGTGCCGCTTTGCGCCGGGTGTAAGATAGGGCCCCACGTGTGATAATCCATGAATGACATCAAGATGCAATTTGAGATAATCCTTAACAGTTTTTTTTTGATAAAATGCTACAACCCTAGAGATAACTTGTACATAAGAGATAAACTTTGATCACCTTTTTTTTTTACCTTGCCTTTCAGTGCCTCTGTCGGTTAAGTCATACATACGACAGTGCTGGCATTGGAGTGGGATATCCATAGCCTAAAGAGAAGTCATTAAAACAACCCAAATTGGCTTAATTTCCAATAGAATACTTAATTAGGCTATGCCTATCATGATATCAAATTACTGTGGGAATAAGAATGGTGTGGGGTGCACAAAGGCAATTGAAGCTTTGACCAACATCTCAGACTGGCATAAACAAAATGTTTCCCTTATCTTGATATAATATACTGTATATGTGTCATGGATGAAAATCTATGTTTATTCAGTGGTAAAATTGATTTTTATTTTTTATTTTAAACTCAAAATCGCACTTGGATTTTGTTCTTAGAAGATTAGTCGAAACAGGCGTTTCAAAAAATAGGATATGCCAGAAGTACCCTTCCGTGGTGCTTTCCTGACGTTGTGGACATTTTACCACGGTTGTTCAAATTTATAAATCATAAACCAATTTTTATCCTGTGTTTTTTTAAGCACACAACATCCCCTCCTCTTGTCCAAGAGCTTTTAACATGTTTTTTGTTTTCTTCTCTCCTTTTTGTGTGTCTAAGTTTAATTTGGATGTAGTTAAACACGAGTGAAAAATACAAGTAGTTACTGACCGTTAGTCAAACAATAAATAAGTAAGCTGTTGAGAGGAGAGGGGGAGGTGCAGAGTGTGAGAGAAAGTGAGAGTGGAGAGGGAAGAGGGATAATATGTTTCCAGAAAGGAAAGAGAAAGAAAGCTCTCACAGATTTACAACGAAGGCTTTCTTTGCCGTGTGTCTCCGATGGCACCCTGACCGCCGCGGCTAAGCGCCTCTGTCAGCCATATGATATAGTCCTCCCTCATCCCCTAATTATCTCGTACATCATTTGAAGCTTCTGGAAGCTGTGCAGTGGATAAATACAAAAGGTTGCAACCTGAGTACAATAAAAGTGTCCATCTGCTCTTTGATGATGAAAAAAAAAAAAAAAAAGTAATTTTACTGTAGGTCAAGACAAATATGGCATTTTTCAAATACCTATATCACAGTTATGAGGAAAATTGAGGAAGAGAATGGTTGTGAATTTGTCATGCATGATCAGGGATACCAGTCATACATTAAGTGAGTGAGTTAATTGATGGTTAATTGCCCATTGCACAAGCCCATAGGGAGACGCTCTCCTTTATGAGAATCCAATTATGGCCACTCTGAAGGAGGGTCAGTTGGTGGTGCATGCTGGGAGATAGCCACCATGGGGATGTTTCATCATGCTACTCTCAAAAGACAAATTGCACAACATTAGCTGATTCATGAGGAATGAATAGTGACTTATAATAGTGGCAGTATATTTTTGTTTCTTGACACAGTTATTTTGGCTATATAGTGTTCTAAAAGGGTTAGATTGCTCAAACCTCTCTCAGCATAAACAGTTTACTTGAAGAACACCGAGCCCCCATATTTCAAATAAGACATTAAACTAAGGTCCTGACTCACAGTGGACACTAAAGATCCAGCGGTAATTATTTCAAAGATTATGGCGGTTCACCCCGGTGCTCTGGCTAAATTCTCAATTTTACTTTCTCAGTCTGGCCGCTTAATGATCTCCTGTTCAACTGGAAAATAAATTCTTGCACTTAAACAGCAATTTGTTGGGTTCAATAAACAAAATGTTAGGTAATGTATCAAAGAGGTGCCTATGGGACATAGCGACCGGAACTAAACCTCAAGAGAGTTATACCTCAACCCCTAACTACGGACTTCAACTCCTGTCAGCACTGTTGCGAAGCATTGCACAAAGTATACCCACTGAAGCAAACCCTGACATGAAACTAGTCACTGCATGCAGATGGGTGTTGCATATTGGTGCGTGAAGGATGGTGAAAGACTCACTTTAAGTTGCTTTAACTCAAATGGAAATTAATTGACATTTTGATTAGTAAATCTAATGAGTTGTTTATTATAAGACGCTGCAGTTTACTAATCAAGGTCACAAGCCACTTTTATAGCCCCCCCCCCCCCATAAAAAAAGGGTTTTTCTTAATAGTATCTTTCATATTCTCTGAATAGGCTTAATGAGTGATGTAGAGACCAACTGGATAGTTACTTGGAATACATTTTGGAAACGGGCGATGAAAAAACATTTGTTTTAATAAATTTACTTCTTATCTGCTGATGAGGAATTTAATGCGTCAGATCATCCCCACAGAAAATCACTGTGACATTCCATTAATGTTTGTTTTTGGACAGCATGGTGTGCAGTAAAGAAAAACGGTAGCATGTCATACTCAAATTTGTTAAAGCCAACAGAGGCCATCATCAGTCAGTATAGGTATATCTTTTTTGTTGTTTTCAGTAATTACTCAATTATGTGTGGAATATGTTTTATGGCACAATCTTTTTGAATTTAGGCATACAGTTTGTAAAGTATAACAGTACATGCGACAATAACTTATAAGGTTAATACCACCAGCCTTTACCAATAACACATTTATTTTTATGCCACTGAATACTTACCTTGATGAATGACTCGACAAATTGACAGTATTGTAGGATATCTAATATTTCCCCCCCTTCTCTCTATCTCTGGTCTCTCTCTCTCATTCTCAACCCCCCCATCAAAGATAAGCCCAGTCTGTCATAAATGACCCCTCTCCCCCCCCTTCCCCACACCTTAACCCAATCAGGACAGGGATGGTCTTCCTGTGGAGGTATTTTATGAGTGTACCGCAGAAAAAATAAGTTAGTCAATTGTGGA
>CM056396.1:17055974-17127446 GCA_029718625.1 Synaphobranchus kaupii
CCCTAAATGATGCACGACTAGAATAGAATAAAGAATACTTCATTACACATTCATAGATAAAATATTGGGTTGAATGTTAAAGTAATGGATAATGGAGAAACCATGCCTACCCTCAATATAAAGTCGATGTGTAGACTGATAATTTGGATCCCATCCTCTTTAAAAACAGTGACTAAAATAAACAAATAAATAAATAGCTTGGTCAAAAATAGTCACGTTTTTTACTTGAAATGAAAATGCAGGACAGCAGATTTGTAATGAACACCGCTGCGGAAATGCTAACATCCTAAGCCTGTTTTAGCATCTTACATGAAAAAAAGAAAAATCTCTCTGGGTTGAGGTTAAAACTTTGGAGCAGAGCCTTTAGAGTGGGCTTCTGAAAGTCTGCGCAGGAAAGACATGACACAGAACCGGTTGTGCTATGAACCTGTCTGTATGTCTGGACAGCGAACAGCTTCAGAAACTTCCTGAGGTCCATATTTTCTTAAGAGGGGAAAAAACCAGAATGAATGTGAGATCGTATCTCGCTCACATCTGTCTTGTCTGGACAGAATAACAACAGAGGTGGCACGACAGGGATGGGGGGGGGGGGGGGGGGGGGGGGGGGGGGGTTGGCGAGCAGGCCGGGGATACGTCCTGGAAGAGCAATTATCTTGTTCCTGAAAACCTTGTGTTTCTTGGAAATTAGTGCCCAGTGCCAAACAATACACCGACCTCTTGGTATGAGCTTTTTTATTCGCACAAGACACTCTTGACTTATAGGGACATGATATTATTTATGCAGGTGTTTAACTTCACTTAAAGCTTCTACTGCATTCTTTTACTGCGCACTCACTGTTACTCTGATACCACTTGACATCAGAACGCCGACATTCTGGACCAGGGCTGTCCAATTCAGTGCTGCTTTAGCATTTTAGCCAGGCACTAAAACACCTCGTTCAACAAGTCAACCAATCATCCTGGCCATTCAAGGCTTAGTTTATTCAGGTGTTTTAGCTCTGGCGTGAAAAAGCCTGCACCCACAATGGCCTTTCCTACACGAGACTGGACACCCCTGAGAATAATATTCTCAAAGTGTACTGGACCTCCACCACCCGTCTCCAGCAGATCTGCCTCCATTATTTTGACCCGATGAGTGTTCACAGCTCCCTTCCAGCTTTGTAAAAGGTAGGAGAATAATTACAAAAGATCTACTTTAATCTTCAGGCTTTCTGCAGGGGCCTGCAGAGATTTAGCGGAACACGGCGGCAATGCAAATATAGCGCCATGCCAGCGGTGCTGCCGCAGGTTTTTCCACAGTTTTATTGACGCACTGGCACGCTCATTGATTAGACCGCGCTCCTGAGCTCTCCTGAGCTCTCTCCAACGAGCGACGCACGGGAACATGGGGCTTGAACCTACGCCACGACAAATAGTGAACCCGTTGCCCTCCAGTGGAGCAACAAAACTATGGTTACTTAGAAGTCGCGGAAAGCAGGGAGCGCCACAGCGCAAGCCAAGCTTTGTCCGCCCCGAGCTTTGCCCCCCCCTTCCCAGAGAAAGCCCAGCCAGTACCCAGAAACAAACACATATTTCAACCGAACTGGCACTTGGAGGCTTTTCAGACCACATCATAAGTAAGACAAACGCTGCCAGCCCTTCAAACCTGAAGGACACTTGACAAGACAATGAACCAAAATAATAATTATCTGGGCGTGACATGGCGGAATCCATAAACAATCTCATAACGGAACTGACATTCGTGCACATTGACGTTCATTTTGGCCGTACATTTCTTTCAGCTTTTTCATATCATTCACCGCTGCTGTAAAAGCACTTGCTTTTTTTTTGCGTGTGGAATACTCTGATTCATTATGGTTTGACCGCATTTAATTAGATTCGAATGTAAAGGGGTGAAATTCATAGACCAGTATTTTTCACAAAGCACTTTCCCATCCCCTTCCATAATTCTTAGGAGACATATATATGTATTGCATCACTTCCCAGGGATTACTCCTTGTGTTATTGTTGCTTGTACATCTAGTTTTTATCTTTTTTTTCACCCTTTACATTTAGAATGACCAGTAGTCGTAGGCCTCTCTGGTTACTGCAGTGTCTTTAATCTTTTCCGTCTGAAGCACATTCTGTCACTTCTCACTACATTGTCTGTGGAGTTGAGGTGCACAGTGATTGTGTCAGAGGGCTACATATTACATACAGCTCGCATAGGCGAACTGCACTCATCGTATCGACGAGATTCAAAGAGAAACTTTTTACAGAAAATTGCGTAACCCTGTGTGGTTACTAGTCGCAATTCTCACTGGCATAGTCAGGGTTGAAAACAACTCTACAATGCTAATATAAGAACCATTGTCCAAGGCAGTTAACCAACTGCTTTTTTAACCCATAACTCTTTATCATCAAAATAAAAGGCTTAAAATACACAAAAAACAAGTTGAGAGATTTAAAAAAAAATTAGTTATGTGATTTTGAGTGAAAGCACACCCACTACCGCCTAGACAATCAGGTCCACACTGTGTATCTTAGTTAGTGTGTTTAGTCATTATGTTCGGGAACTCTGGTACAGCAGCATCCGATGTGGGGCTTTTGACGGCGGGTGGCGGAACGCCGTAATCCCCACTTAACGCGGGCGACAATAGCTTCCTCTGTCCGCTCTAGAGGGCGGGTGAAGGAAAGTGCCCGCGCTCATGCCAGGTGCCAGCTGGACGCAGAACCCACGGCCCCTTGGAGGAACTTCACTTAAGGCAGAGACGCGGAATGAAAAAACAAAAAAAACATTTATAATAAACAGACTGTGACGACGACGGAGACGATGGAACGAGGGGAGACGTTTGGAACGGGCACCGGGGAACATTGAGGGGCGACGCAGCGACGCCCCCATTCTCCGCCGCTCTTTAGAAACGGCTGAGTGGGTTCAGTGGAGCGGCGGATGTGCCCGCCCCCTTGCCCCGCCCCCGCCTCGTCCACACGCCTATTCCCCCCGCCTCCAAGCCGACGAGGTAGACCTTGGCCGTCCGTCTTACTGGGCCTGTAATCCCGGATAGCAATAAACCCTGTGGTCCAGACAGGAGGTCTATAGCTCTCACCCGGTGGATCTCTGAAATGCAAATCCTTCAGGCTTAATGTCATGCTGTCTGGACCTATAAACTAACTTAGGCCTAACTTAGCAACCCTTAGCATATATGGCTGCAAGTGAAGCAGTGATGACTATAGCAGCACAGCTGATAAATTAATCGCCACAGACAGCCGATGGTGACGGTATTACAGCATTCTAAAGCTCTATTAACTCGGGCGGATCCTGGCTTCAATATCTCATGCTTGTAGAGTCAGAGGCATGTCTTGACTATGAATGGAATGATTCAGTTTTGCGGATAAATGTCAGATTTTATCCAGACTTATTCCTCTCTGGAAGGTTAGGTGACATAATGCTGCTTAACAGATAAGCGAGGCGGATGGTGCAGATGTCAGGTTAAGGTGACTCGGATAGATAAGGAGTCTTCGCCAGTGATTATGGACTCCATTAGTAGACCCTTTCTGCTGAGTGCACCCCTACTGCCCCAGGAACAAAAACATAGAAACAATTCTACAGACCATTAGGAACATATCAACACATATTTATGGTCCCCGAGGAGAATATTAACCAAAGTTATTATAGTTAGGAGCTGAGGAGCCGTGAACTCTTAGCAGCCTTCCCACACACACTAAATCTTGGATCGAGACGACGCCACTCGGAACCCCCAGAAAAGCGAGGGAACGAGACACAAAGGAGACGAGAAAACAAACAATGTCTGACTTTTACTTTTCCCCCTGCTTTCCAAAGAGCTCTCTCTTTACACTCCCCCCACTTATTGCTCTCGCTGACTCGATCTCCCTAATAGGGAGACTGCGGTTTTTATAGGAATGACATAAATGGCCTTTAAACTCCTGTCTGAATGACTGTGTGTTTGTATGTGTGTATGCATGCATGACGTGTGTGTGTGTGTGTGTGTGTGTGTGTGTGTGTGTGCGTGCGTGTGCATGCGCGTGCGTGTACACACATTTCCATGCAGGTTGCCAATGTTCCCGTTACCCTCCCACTCTCTCCCTTGCATTTTACTCAGTTTATTCAACTGTTATTTTATTTTCCTTGTCATCCTTTTTAAGAGCGTGCAACCGCGCCATTTACAGTTTCCTTTTCAGTCACGTAAGAGCAGCCGTTGCAATCACAGGGAATGGACATTGCTTGTTTAAGTTGTTATCGTAGATCAGAATGTGCACAGACCCCATGAACATGGCTTTGATTGGATCTCAACTGACAAATCACTCCATGAATGAGGAGATGGTCCTTAATGACCAGGCAATAGATGCATTACCGTCACTGCTGAAGATCCCTTTTCAGATTCCGTGGAGAACAAAATGGCGCATTGAGGCGCGCTGCTGGTTTTCGGCAGACAAACAGACCCAAAGCAATTACGGAAACATTCCGAGACAGCTCTGGAGGGGCGGGGTCTGGACGGAGCGTACAGGAGTGTATCTGAGGTCGCGGGCGGCACGGATGACGTCTGTCGGCTTTCCGCGTAATGGGATGTGACTTTATTTCCCACAATAGCCCTGTGAGAGAGGGGCCACCTGGCTTTCACCTGCAGGTCCTGTGACAGAAATCCGCAATCTGTACAGTGTCTGGACTGAGGTCAGTTCAATCACGCCGCTCATTTTCAGCAACCTCAGCATGTCTGCATGCGTGTGTGTGTATGTGTGTGTGCATGTGTGTGTGTGTGTGTGTGTGTGTGTGTGTGTGTGTGTATGCATGAATGTGTGTATGCGTGTCTCAGTGAGTCTGGACGTGTGTGTGTGTGTGTATGCGTGTGTGTGGGTGTATGTGTGTGTGTGTGTGTGTATGCATGAATATGTGTATGCGTGTCTCAGTGAGTCTGGATGTGTGTGAGTGCGTGCATGCATGTGGATATGTGTAAGTGGGTTTCTGTCCATCTTTTGACATGCATTTGAGTGTATATGTGTTCACATGGGTATAAGTGTGTTTGATTTTGTACGTGAATGTGTGTATGTGTGTCCCTGTGTGTGTGTGTGTGTGTGTGTGTGTGTTTAATAGACTCCACTATCCCTTTCTATGTCTAGATAATTTACTGAACCCAGTGTTTCAGCTAGGATTCAAGCCTGTAGCGGTCTTGCTACTATTCCATGCCACCTCTATACCACACAATGCAGTTATCTGCATATACTCAAAGAAACCCAGTGCATCTTTTCCCTAATCAAGTCAGAACACATGTTTCAGCAGCCGCCTCCCCAAACCCCGCACCACCCAAGTGGGGATGTTGTGTCCTTACAGGCTGTAACTATCCCTGGCCTCAGTTCCACTTCCTGACATACGTATATCCCCCAGGTGAAAACAAAACGATTTCCTGTTTCTTCTGTAAACATAGATTAATGCGTAAAAAAAAAAAAATGCAACTGCAACTTCTCAGAAAGGAGAGGATCGTCCAACAGATGCCAGATGACACAGGGACTGGACGTCAAATGAAAAGGATGCACGCATGCGCAGATGGGTCCCGGTTAGCGCAAGCCTTTGTGCTTCCCATTGGCCCGTTCAAACCGCATTTCCCATATTTCCTCTCAAAGCATTCTCAAATTTAGAATTTGGTTGACAGCGACGCTACCCTGCGAAGCGTCACCTTGGTCTCCACCGTGCCGATCGGTGGAGGTCGGCGAGTCACAAACCCGATCGCTACCAACTTCTGCACATGTTGACTCTTATAACATCTGGATTTCATAAATACCTGTTAGAGTTTTGTTTTCCCCCTCTGGTGTCAGGTGACCATTATACAGACCTTCTGGGAACAGCAGTGCCTGTAATGCAGTTTAGTCCAAATGCATTTCGGCTGCTAAATTCTGTTCATCTGGTATGCTACCATTTTATGCCAATTAATTGGTCCTGGGAGGGAGGATGTCAGTCAGCTTGGCACTGTCTGCACAGTATTGCTTCCTATGGAGTCGACACCTTCATATTGAGTTACAGTGGAATGTAAACCGATTAACAGCAACATGCTCGCATGGACTCACACAATTTCTAGATGATCCTCAACGGAGGATGCCCCATTAGAACTGAAGACTTCTGCACTCCCATTCTGGTTTTGATGAGTGAGAATTAGGATATATAATTCAGCAAATCCAGCATAATTATTTTCTCATGTCAATGTCAAAGATTTACTGCCACAAGGGGCCTTTTCAACGGATAATGTATTCTCCTTCTGATAGAAGGAGCAAATACATTAGACAGATTAGATAGATGTTAGATAGAGCGAATACTTTAGATACATGTTACTGTTCTGAGTGCTTTCATTATTTTTAAAATAAAAATACCAATATAACACCAATATGACACTCTATCACTCACAACCTATAGTACCACTACTATGTACTGATTTACTAGCCAAGTGGGAGTTTACAAAAATTGCATGGTGGAGATTTTATACCTCAGGGAATTAACAGTTTGAGGGAATGCAAATTGTGACCGGTAATCACATAGCCCATAGAGAATCACACAACAACTTGAGTGGCAGCAATGTGATTCTCCCCTGTGTTTCCCGCCAACACTGGCCCGCTGTTGAACCTGACGTGCCATCACTCAAAAAGGCCGGTGCCTGAGGACCAAACGGCGGGCGTGAACTTCAAACCGCAATTAAACAGTCATCGCTTTCTCTCCATGAGCAAACACGGCCACACACGCCCCTGGAAGCACCGGGAGGGAGCGGGAGAACGGCGGCAGGTCAACCCTCAGGCAAAACTCACACAACACCTGGTATGATGGTTACACAACCCCCCTCCGGGGTAGAGGGGGTTAGTTCATTAGGACAGTGTTTGACAGAAGAGGGGGTTAGTTCATGAGGACAGTGTTTGACTGAAGAGGGGGTTAGTTCATTAGGACAGTGTTTGACAGGGAGAAACGGGTAGACAGGGGATACAGGAGCACTGGAGTGGTGAAGGGGGTGGATTTCACATCTTGGGCGAGTGGAGGGAAAGGAAGGGGGGGATCTTGGTAGGCACGCCGCCGTCCAGCCCCAAACGGAGAGGGCCTTGCGCTGCCTCGACCGTAACAGGGTTCCCAAGAGTCGTACTAAAGCAAGCCTTTAACACGGCCGCAGAGAGACCGCGCGGCGCCCTCGTTCACACCGGGCCGGCTCTGGTTCCGGTTCTAGCTGTCGCAGTGCGCTCCGACGCACAGCACTGAAAAAACATGAAAAGGTTCAGAGGGTGACTGTCGACTTGGGAGAATCTGCGAGTCTTTGAATGCTCTGAATTCAGCCAATTCATTCAACTTGCCACGTTTAAAAACAATAGAAAAAGTGGGAGATGGGTGAGGAGGGGGAATGAGAGGGAGGGAGAAGGGAGAGAGGGGGAGGCGGGTGGGTGGCAAGCAGGCCGCTAGGTTGAAAGAGGCAGTGTTTCGGTTAGGGACCAGGAGGGGGGAACAATCACACTTTTGTGCTCCTGTTGGGCGCAGCAGGGAATCGTATTACAGGTCACTTTGAAGCCCAGGCTCACTCAGTTTGGATTTGTCATCAATTTAACAGTATTAAAATAATATATTGTTGGGCTTAAATTCAGCCGGCCTAGGATCAAACACAAGGCCTGAAGCGAGGTGGACACCGCTACACGAGACCTATTGTGCCCCACGTTGTGCCGTGAAGAGTACGGTAAATCTGCGCTGCGACGTGGAGCGGGAGACCAGGTCTGTTCCAGTTCTGGCTCCCAAAGACAGTCAACGGGGCAAATAGCAAAACTGATTCGGTCCCTACATGAATGTCTGCCTTAAAAAGATTATATTACAAATATAAAAATTTCAATCAAAGGAAAACATTGAAAGGGACATTTTTTAAATTTTGTTTCTGATTTTTCCCCATTTTCTCCCAATTTAGTAGCCAATTGAACCCCTATTCTAATTCAATTCCCCCCATGTAGCAACCGCTAGAGAATCACCGCTACACAACCCCGTCAGCCGGTGGTAGGACAGGAGGGCGCCACGTCCTCTTCAGGGCGTGACTCCTCCGAGCTCCTGACCGTGATTCCAGCTCGCCCAGGGCCGCTATGTGTGCAGCGATTCTCTCTGAGCCCCTCACCCCACCCGGAAGCAGCCGCCAATTGATGCTCCCACAGGGCGCCGGCCATGCTCGGATCTGGCAGGACCGGGGCGCGAACCCCGATCCTCGGAGCACAACCGCACCGACTGAAAGTCGGCGCTTTTACCGCTGTACTACCGTGACGGCCTGAAAGGGACATTTTGAGGGGTGAGAAGTCTTTGGGACAAAGTGCATCAAACTACCAGGGAAAATGATTGGTTTTCAACTTGGAACCCTGCATGTTTTGCTACGCTCTTTTAAAACGGCTAACTGTTCTTGGGTAACATTACAACGTAATGTAGCCCCTCCTTCCTACCTCCATCTAAACAGACTGAGTTCTTATCCTCAGATAGCTTTTGCATCCTACAGTCCGTATGGTTAAGAGCTCAGGAGAAGGCCTCAGTAGACAGTGATGACTGTGTAGACACCCTTAATTTCGGTTGAAGGACTCGACCGTCCTGTTGTCGGGATCTGCAGCTGCGAAGGGATCAAAGCAATGGCATTTACCTCTCATATCGTCTGTGGTGGGAATTAACCACCCCCCCCCCCACCCCCCGTCCTCCTATTCCTCTAAAAACAAAAACATGGCACAAGAACAGCAGTCCATGATCATCTGGCACACGTTGAGAGTTTAAGAAATGAGGATTGCTTGAATTTTGCCCCATTAAAGTGTCTAGTTATTGTGGAAGTCTGAGAGCTTTCCAACATGTGATAGCAGGGGTTTCCGAAACACACGCGAATGACAGCTTTGGCTACTCAGCTCATAAACATCCCAGATACTGCAAGGCGGTAATAAAAGATGAGGCAGGAGGAACACGACCTGAGGCCTCGTCCAAAAAACTGTCTGCAACCGTGCCTCGACCGCGGCACTCGAGGGGCAAGAAGGACTTTTCGAAACGGAACAAATTAATTACAGGAAACAAGGGACGCGAAAAAGGCGGTCCGACGATAAAAAAGCGCGAGCCCCTCTAACGAGCTAACGAGGACTGCTGAGAGCGGATCTTTTGACACCGTTTCAAGACCTTCGCTGGATCAAAGCGGCCACATGCTGGCTCAAATTAGTGCACCAGCAGTGGTCCTCACAGAAGAATATGTTGACAATTACCGCCACACAGGCGAGTTTTCCCATCGCGCTCTCTCTCTCTCTCTCTCTCTCTCTCTCTCTCTCTCTCTCTCTCTCTCTCTCAGTTCAATGGTTATGAGTTAACCGCTGTTCAAAAATTGGCATGTTGAAAATCACTCTACTTCAACACTCTGGTTTGCATGAAGGCCACAGCAAACAAAAGTGTGTATTCATAAGTTGCTTTAAAGGAGAGAAAGGGAAAAGGGGAAGTGTGTTCCCATCTGTAAGCCACATGAAAGTCTTTGGTAATGGACTTCAAACTGATACTAATTAATGCTTGTGGTTAGCGCATTACATGCTAAACATAGGAAGTGGGGATGTACAACCGGCATGGCAAAATAAATACATACATCATTTTTTAGTGGATGCATTAATGTCTGGGACAGCCATTTTGTCACTCTTTCCATTTCATTACATAAAATGTAGTCATTACTCTCAACTCTCATGGATAAGGGCGCCATGGATCTGTGCCGGTTCCTTAACATGTAGGAATCGTGTGACAGCAAATGCATTGGGTGTGCCATTCTGCGATATATATATATATATGTCACTGGTTTGAAGCAGTTTGAAGCGCCACAGTGGTTTTGCAATCCGAACGCACGAATGCTGTGAAAAGCCAGACGAAAGTGGGCCTCTTGTCTCACCTTTCACAACACATACATCATGTGGACCATTGACAGACAGAGCCGCCCGCATTTTACACCCAGCATTAGGCATTTCACGTTACATTATCAGTTCAAAAGGTCCCTTGTGGCAGTAAATCTTTGACATTGACGTGAGAAAATAATTATGGATTTGCTGAATTATAGATCCTAATTCTCGCTCATCAAAACTAGAATGGGAGTGCTGAAGTCTTCAGTTCTAATGGGGCATCCTCTGTTGAGTATCATCTAGAAATTGTGTGAGTCCATGCGTGCATGTGTCTGTTGCGCTTTCACCTATTTTGCCTGGGAAGGAGCGACAAAGCAAAACAGAGATGGAAAGACCATCAATCTCTTTGTTATGCCTGATTACAGGAAATGAACACAATTACCCCACATGGCCCCAAGGCCCTAATTTTGTAATAACAAAATAACATACAGAGCCCTAAACCAGATTATGGTCGACGTACTATATCCTTGGCGCAGTGGATTTGCGCCTTTCTGTTGTCAGTATGTTGTATTTCACAAAGCAAAGGCAGGGTATTTTAATCTATTTAAGTTCGTACACATTCAGTCGCAACAAATCATAATGGTTTCTACAAAGGCCCGGTTTGTATACAGGCGATTTAAGAATCTGCCAGCATCTCCCGAGAAGATCTAAAAAGCAAAAATCGAAACTAGCATCACTAATTATTTCTAGATTATTGCATAACTTATCTTAAAAAAAGATAAATAAAACCACTGCATCTCAAACTAGACCAAAGCCAATTCTGCCCTGACTATCACCTTGGCTGGAGGAAACGTTCCCGTGGTGTTGTGTGGGTATATAGGAAGCCTTGGCTGGAGGAAACGTTCCCGTGGTGTTGTGTGGGTATATAGGAAGGACAAACATTAAGCTTCTACAGCAGGTCGTCGTATGTGTATGCAGTTATTTTTCTCTAAATAAACTTGGGAGTAATTTCACAACCAGTCAATACAATGTATTCGCTTACAGTGTATTCGCTGTTCTGGATTATGGGATGTTCACCAGTGGCCACTGTGGCACATTGCACAACACGCCAACATCTGCATGAGAGACTATGGACTGGGCTCTGTCCAGAAACACATCATGGCTTACTACACTACTGTAACATGCTTGTTACATATTATAGCATACCAGGGACGTACATGCCACTCAAAGTGAATAGCTACAATGGTTTCACATTGGGTTTAACAGAGTATTTTTTAAGGTTATTTTCAGGGAACATGACATAATGTTGGTTTCATGTGAAATAAATAATAATAATTATAATTTCACACGCACGCATACACACAAGACACACACACATACATAGCCTTTATATAAATGGATGTTAATGGACAGTAACCAAACCTATGAACAAACCATGGTATAGTATCAAGCCTTGACCCATGTCATGACCGAATACTTGCATCTTTTATAAGAAGGATATTGTGATTAGGAACGTTTATATTTCAGGCTGCACTAGGGACAGGAAGCACAGGTGGCGTGCTCTGAAAAGCCTTGCATATGTCTCGTTGTGAACCTCTTTTCCTGCAGCAGATGGGATAAAGCTCCTTCTGAGACTTCCCTGTGCGCTGGGTCACATCATCTCTTTGAAAGCATTACAAAACACTTCAGAGAAAACAAAGGCTCCTCGCGGGCCAACGGAGGGCCGAACGCAGAACAGTTGGCGAGATGAATTAAGGGGATGTGTGGAGGGGAGGGACAACGCGAGACAAAGCGGAGAAAGCTTATATGGATACCACAGTGACAGACACACAAATGTATAGACGGGGGAATTTAAACGTTGTGTGGTATGAAGAGGAGCTGATGTAAATCTGGATTTGGTAAGTTAAAGTTTTCATCAGGTTCCAGACGAACTATCAAACTTCCGCACATGTGCACGAGCTTAGACAGCTTAGATGTTAGACGGATTTCGAAAAAAATATTATTCGTTTTCATATTTCCACTTAATTATCACGAGCATTCTAAAGCCAACTCACTTTGTACTAAGAGGGGCTTTAAAAAGTGTGTTGTTGGGGGGGCAGGGGGGGGGGGGTATGGACGTGACCCCAGGGGGACCTGGCAGTGTACAAGGTTTTGATCCAATCTTGGATCTTATCCTTGAATTCAGTGCCAGACGTGGAGCAGGGAGACAAAAGCAATCGACAAATCACAGACCCCAACCACCGCCCCCCCCCCACCCCCCACCGCCCCCCCCAAAAAAAAATAAAAATAAAAATATGAATAATGTGTTTGGCTTAGGTTCTGTTGTACAGGTACAGCAAACCAAAAGGAGCACTAAGTGCCTCCATCTGGTCATAAGGCCCCATTATAACACTCAGCCATTGGGCTGCGTTGTTCTCTTTGGCCGAAAACAACTTCCCCCTTTTTCCCTTTTCCTTCCATCCCAAACATCCAGCGCACAGAGATTTTCCCCTAAACCCGTGAAACCCACACCGGCACGATACGCTCTATCAGATCCCACATTAAACCTTTGGATGCTCCCATTCTCCAGAGGAACCCTCAACGTCCCGTCCAGTTACATCGCACTGTGTACGTACGGCTCATTTGGCCATTGCATGGGCCTTTTGCCTATTCCTAGGACAGCCTCATTGCGTTTTGGATCAGGTTTGTGTTCATACCCCACTGAAGCCAAATTAACCGCCACTTAATCGTAAAGGCCAACACTTGCTGACATACTTCCCACCCTTTGGATTGCCATTTTAAACTCCTCTATAGGCCATCAAAATATGCAGCAGTTGTGTTGAGACAGTTAAAAGGCAAGCATTGGTCTAAGGCCCAGTGGAATGGCTTTGGTTGGACACATCGAGTGTTTACCCAGCGAACACAAGATGTTTCACGGACACTGGGGAACATTCCACTTAGATTCCCATTTGGCTGTACAATAATGTTGTAACAAAAAAGGATCTTAAAACTTGTATTTATGTGAGATAATGCCTTTATTATTCCAAACAAGTCCTTTCCAAGTGGAAGAACATTCCAGGCACGAAACATACAGACTGATTGATAACATCCCTTGACAACTGTCATTTAGTTAAGTCAAAACAAAAATAAAACAGACTTGTGTTAAGAACCTTAAGAATTGTCAGTGTGTATAAAGTATTGAAATGCTAGATTAATTGCGCATAACATTCCTGATAATATTAACCTGAAGGACCATCCACAATTATTATTATTATTATTTTTTAAATAACTGACAATTATTCCTGCATTGTTCAGTTGTTACTTTCAAAGGACACCAACCATTGTTAGCTGAGTATGAAAGACCATTGACTAAGTGTGTACCAGCTATCTCCAACTGAGCTATGTCCATTTTCCCTGCAGTTCATTTTCAGAATATTTACTGACTTAGACTCAGTCTGGGTTGTTCTACTCTCAGACAAAAACTTTATTTGTGTGTCAGATGTGATTTGGGAAGTGATAATTGCTTCGGGATGTCCAATAAAAAACATCAAGATGAATTGTGAGTGCACTGTGTTCTTGTTTGTTTTGTATTTAAGTGTGTTTAAGAGTGCGTATGCGCTTATATTCATTCATAGCAGACTGTGGGGTTGTGAGAATGCTTCCCTGTTTGTGCGTAGAAGGAATAATGTGTATGCGGTCGCTTAGGCCTGAACGTGTGCACATGTTCGTGTTTTTGTCTGTGAGAGAGAGGGGAGGCGGTTTTGAATAAGCAAGGCTGTGACTGTTTACCTGGAGTGCATAACTATTCACATGAAAGCTTCAGCTGTTCCGGTGGGCGTCCAGCTGCCGCTCCAGTGAGACGATACATAAGCGAGATTTGCATGCGCTCGTTGAGGTGGAACAGGTTGTTCCAATACCGGTGCGGTCAAGTCGGCCTCGCCCAAGATCGCCACCTGCAGGCTGTGATGCGCGAGTGCCGGCGCACAGTCCGCGCACCCCTGCACGGCCCGGCCCCTCCCCCTTTGATTACCGTGGCCAAGGCGTTTAAAGGCTCCGGAGATGGTAGAGCGGCTGTGGACAGGTTTGATGGTGAGCGAACGGAAAAATAATAAAGGTTGCCTGCCAAATTCCCCCATTTTCTCTCTCTCTCTCTCTCCCTCTTTTTCCCGCTCTGTTTCTCTGTCTCTCTCCCTCAATCTTTCTCTCACTCAGTCTTCGCTGCCAATAAAACGGAAAAACATTTCGGCATCCGACAGTGGTTGTGAAGAGAGGGAGGCAGGCACGGAGAGGTAGAGGGGGAGAGAGAGAGATGGAGAGAGAGAGAGAGAGAGAGAGAGAGAGCAAAGAGGTGAAATCGTGAAGAAGAGAATGTGTGAAATCAGATTGCAGATGCAGAGAGAGGAAAATCGAAAAAAAAACAAAAGAAAATGAGAAAGAGAATGGAGAAAGAGAGAGAGAGAAAAAAGAGAAAGAGACAGGCAGATGTGTGCAGCGCCGTAACGAGACACAGACGGCCGGGTCACGTGTGTTTGGAGAGAGAGAGAAAGAGAGAGAGAGAGAGAGAGAGAGGGGCGACTGATGTTCCTGATATCGGCCCTGACGGGGTCCACGTGATCCAGAGGCTATTTTTACGAAACATTTCTGGGCCAGGCCCTGGTACGCACGTGTCTGTGTCTGTGCGTGTGTCTGAGCACAGGTCCGCGTGCACATGTGCGCGTGTGCGTGTGCGCGCGTGCGTCCGGGAGAACACCTGGTCCTCATTGGTCGTGGTAAGCAGCTGTGTCCAGCACACCTGCCCACTCTGCCGGCCACGCCCACCTCCCTTTGATGTCTCTGTAGAATATCCGGGTGCTGGTCTCCTAAAGCCTCCTGTCTCCTGCCTGGTTGCAGGTACGCAGACAATATAAGGGAAGGTAGGGGTACATGCCTGTTTATGAGCCTAAGCATGCGTAAACAGCTACATTTAGTCCATGTGACTAAATAACAACTGAGCAGGCACAGTTCTCATTGGCTGCAAAAATGCTTTGCCCTCCTGTGCCCCTAGTGGCACAATGATGAACAACTACATGAGGTGGTCGTTCATTTGCCCAGCCAGACAGATGGTCAGTCAGTTAGTTTAGACACCATCCAATCAGGTATCTCATCCTTGCCACTCCTCCTCCCCTCCCCTCTGCTCAGACCAGTAAAAGAACAGAAGTCAAATTGTGGTGTAATGTTAGATTGGCTTTGTTCCTTTGACTAACCAAAACACACAAGCTTCTAAACAAACCCAGCAAAACTACTCCCCACAAACCCAAACAACTGAAACATCTACCAATGCTGATACAAACACAATCTTAGGCAAACACTAACCACCCCCCGCACACACACACACATGCTTATCCACAAACCCACATCCATCAACACACACACACAAACCCGTACCATCATGTAGATCCACCCATTGAAACACATTCACACACACATCACCATTCCATTCTGTCTCCAGGGGTATGCTCTCGGTCACAGCCAGGTCACTATATGGGGAAATGTGCGCATCCCACAATGCAGTGCGGCAGGGCAGACTGCCACTCAGAACTGGCAGCGTGTTCGCCAGCCCCCGTTTCAACCATACTTTTCACACAACCTCTCGACCTCGCGCCGCGCACGCATTCTAATCGGCAACATCAACGAAGGCGGCATGCGGATCGTGATGACAGCGCGCGGGCCAAAGCGATGTTTCTGATAGACGCAACTAAAATATTCTGTGGCACTGTTTTTCCGACGGCCGCTCGAGCCGGTACAGAGAGTGGGTCTGCGCCAAAGCTGGTCGGCCAGGCACAACAGTGGCGAGCGTTTTTGCCTCATAGCACCAAGTTCCTGGATTTATTTTCCCTCTGCATGAGAAAAAAACAGGAACAAAGCGTTATGGATCAGGGCGCCTGTTCCTGGAAGGTAAGCGAGTTGGGGCGTTTGCTTTTCCTCGGGAATGAGTGGCATTCTTGTTCATTTCCTGTTTCAGCCACACACCAAATGTAAGAATTATGTCGGCTACCAAAAGGCTGAGGAACAACAGATCCACAGTTAGCAAAGACAGGCACTATTTCAGCAGGATCACAGGGGGAAAATACACAGATGTGCGCACACACACACACACACACACACACACACACACACACACACATCAACAATAACAGCAGCATCAACAGCACATATGCATTCATAGGCACACCGTCATTGCTATGAAAGGAAATTTGCACTCAGAAATGACAAGAAATGCTGTGGTTTTGTGAAAATCCTTTCAAAAACAAATAAATGAGCATTTGTGGGGAGTGAAACTGGACTTGAAAATATATTAGACATGATTTACAGAATGTATGCGTCGCCATCAATTCAACCGTAAACCCTGCTTGTAAATCAATGCCTTGTTGTGCGCCCTACCGAACAACATTTGAAATTCTGACCCCTGGTGGCGTGAAGTGGAGATGCCTGACCAGTGCAGTCCAGCCCAGTCCCAGTGTCCCACTGTCATACGTTCCCTACAACTACAGCGATGTGATGACATTTAGACAGACAGACAGACCTGTTTACAACTATTATGGGGTTTGACAGCTGTATGGGGATTGCCAGGGAACACAAAGGGAACGCATTTTCAGGTGCACCTTTAGTGATATTGATACCGCAACATTGCGTGTATGGAGGAATGTCGTGGAGGCGGAGTTTGTGTGTTGGACTGCTTGATAACACTGGACATCTCGGGACAGCGGGGGCTATTTTTAACCATGACATTTGGCTGTATTCCACTTTAATTCACTTAATTAGTTTGATTAATGCAATGATTCTATTGAATGTCTTTATTTGATATGTTTGTTTGTGTGTTGTGGGTCTGCCCCGCTGTCTATGTCTTTTTTGTTGTTGCTGGTGGCTACAACTGAAGTTCCCTAACGGGAAAATAAAAGTTATTCTATTCTATTCTATATTCTATTATGGAAAAGAGACTGATACATTGCTTGGAATGATCACTGATAATATTCCATCAGGTTACAGCAAAGCTGTCAGGTGCTTGGTATTTTGCTGCGAATCACTTGTGAGTGTTGCCCATGGCAACATTATTTGGAATCACTGAAGGTGTTATAGCAGAAGAAGAGGGGGTTCTTCATCAACAGGATAAGCCACCAGTTATCTCCTAAAATGTCTCAAGGGGCTGAAAACGCTATTTGTCCGGTCTCTGATTGATCGAGCATCATGGATCTTGTCTTTGTATTATTACAAAATGGCTATTGTATTAAAACATGCAGTTAAAAATATATACATATAAATGGCAAAAAGCTCTGGTTTCATTCCATCAGTTTTTCAGGTTATCTGATGTGAACATCCACACCTACACGCATGCATGTCAACATGCTTCAGGCCCAAAAACTTTGCTACTCTCTTTGGCAAAGAAAAAAGAAAAGAAAAATAAACTCCTGTTTTTAAAGTCTTATGCACACTGTTTCAGCACTTTATGGCTTATAACCCAGATTCGGTGGTAAAAAATCCACACCCAAAATCAACAGCAGCGGTGGTCTGGTGTTTCTCAGCAGGCATGACCAGAGCCCGCACGCTGGCTGTGATCTGGGTCGGGGCATGAAAAGCGTCGTCCAGGTGACCGGGACGCAGAACACAATAAAAAGCGCGGCGCAGGGACTGGGCCGAGCAGCGCCGTTAAAGCAGGCCGCGCCGCGACGGCACATCAAGGAGGAGAGCAACGGTGGCTAGGCATGGTCTTGCAATTATCGTCTCCCCTTGCCAGCGCTCAGCCTGAACGGTTGGTGAGTGTGCCTGCCTGTGTGTGTGTGTCTGTGTGTGCGTGTGCGTTTGAGTGGGTATAACTGGGACAGGACTTCCTAAATTAGTAGATATATGGGTTGAGAGAGACAGAGTGAGACAGTGAGAGAGTGAGAGAGGCACAGAGAGAGGAGTGAGGCACAGATAGAGAGAGTCTAAGGGAGATAAAGAGGTAGAGAGAGGCAGAGAGATAATCTGAGGGAGAGAGAGAAGTAAAGAGAGTCTGAGGGAGAGAGAGGTAGATAAAGAGAAAGAGAGGCAGAGAGAGAAGCTGAGGGAGAGAAAGATAGAGTGAGAGAGAGAGAGAGGTAGAGAGTGAGAGGCAGAGAGAGAAAGAGAGAGACGTCTATCTCAGACAGTCTCACATTCCCAGCAGCAATTTTCCCTCCGCTGATATTAAGGCAAGTAGCTAAGTGGCGACATGAGAATCCCGCCCCGTGTCCTGGACCCCTTCCAAACATTGTGTGTGTCCCTCTCAGACGTGTGAGGAGTTGACTCTCTTTGGCGCTCACCGCATTCCCCCCGGCCTCTGTGTGTGTGTGTGTGTGTGTGTGTGTGTGCGTGTGTGCGTATCTTAGATTGTCATTTTCAGGTACTTGCATAATGAGGTCATAGCGAAAATCCATACGCAGGATCACTCTTGTGCAAAACCCTACCCGCAAAGCAATTGTGTCCAGGTGCCAAATGTTTTCGAAAGTCTACTCTTTCCCTGGCGAGGTCTGCTTCATGACTGCGGAAGCTGAGTGCTGCCGCTCGGCTCAGACAAGAAAAAATGTATTATTGAATTCTGCTCCTCGGCCCTGGTATTGGAGAATGCTATTATCTACACAGAAAATCTCTGTATGCGCCTTTCAGGCCCAGAATATGTGGTGAAAATTGCAGTTTAGCCTTAAACTTGGAATTAGAATATGCAGGGAACAGCAACATTGCCTAACTTTGGTGGGGGGGAGAGGGTTGGGTGTATGTGTGTGTGTGTGTGTGCATGGGGGGGGGGGGGGGAGACGTTGCGGAGACGTGATGGAGATGGCTAGCCTGCAGAAAGGGGGCCAAAGTGAACAAGCTCTGGGTGTCCTTCCAGTGAGTCGGACGTTTCCCCTTTTTCCGAGTAAACAAATACGAATCCAAGTGTGAGGGGCCACTGACACGGAGACGTATGGCTTCTTAGCTCCCCGCTACATTCTGCGATGACATATCGCGACGGAGCCACGAACGCATGTATGCGCCGGACGGCACACATAGGGGAAGAAAAGAACGAGGGGACGAGCGGTGGGGGGGCGGGATTCTTGTTCGTGCGTGTTCCGATGACAGCGCGCCCGACGAGACGACGAGGTCCTGATGAGATCTGTTTGGAGCGGCCGTACGTCTCTCACAAAAGATAGAGGAGGATTGCACCTGCTGGATGCTCGAAGCGCCGCTCCCTCAGGGGAGAGAGGCAGGAGGGTTTTTGGCCGCAGGTCCAGAGATGCGATCCCCCCGCTCACTGCCTAATGGGTAGCTGGAGTTATGTAACTATCCTGAGGAATTCACTTGTCCTTATCCTCCAAAAGAGCCCTGTGTCTTCCTCCTCTCTACCTGATCGGTGAGATAAAACCAAACCTCGGTTGGCCCCTCTGCGAGCTGCGTTCGCCACACCGCGAGACGGGGGACGCGCTAAAATTAAAATGTTTTTGCGAGAATAAAACGGGCGACAAATGCCGCGCAGAAAGCCGTATCGAACCCGTCGCCCCATAATCAATACCATCCTCCCGCTGACTGCCCGAGGGTCTGCTCGGAGAGACAAGCCGAGGGGCTAAGCCCCACGCCAGACCCCGAGAGGCAGATGGACCGAGACCGCAGTCGGTCCAGAGAAATTAAACAAAAGATTGACAGGAAAAGGGCTGCAGAATAAGGCTGCGTTTTGTTTTTAATCTCCTCAGAATCATTCGCTGCCGAGAATTACCGCGCCAGAGAGAATTATGCAGGTCTCATGACCGAGATATAAATGCATCTGTTTTTTCTTTCCCCTTCTCTGTTGCCTTTGGCTTGTAGTTGCTGGCTTTAGAGCAACATGCGATATTAGGGAAAAATATAAATGACATGAACGCAGATAAAATAATATCGCGAGGAATCAAAAGGAGTCTGGCTGACTTACCTTCTCCCGCAGAATGAAGAAGAATGCAATAATATATATTTATGGATCAATATATAATATTTTCAGGCAGGTTTCTTCCACACTGTTGCCTCCCCTTCAGATGTTCATGTCCCCAGAAATTGAGGTCGGAGATGAGGAAAATATGCCTTGCAATTTGGAAGAAATAAAACAATATTTGCATAAGGAAAAGTTCTATTTCTTTTTTTTCAGGGCTGGCTAAGGCTCACTTCTTTTTGTTTGTATTTGTCTCGGATTAAAATGTAGTCCATGTGCTTTTTTTCTTTTTTCCTTTTTTTTTCTCGCTGAGCAGGGAAAATGAGTTCTTTGGTGCCGTCTTCAAGCGGACTACAAGTAGATTTGAGACGCACCTTCCGAATCCCTCAGCTCTCTCACTCGCAGGCAGAAAGTAGGAGGGAGAGAGAGGGAGAGGGAGAGGGAGAGAGAGAGGGAAACGGAGAGCGAGAGAGAGAGAGAGAGAGAGGGAGAGAGAGGGAGAAAGAGAGCAAGTCTGAGAGACTGAGAGGGTGCTGAGCTTGGCTGGGCTGTGAATGTGTGGTGTCCAGTGGGAGAGAGGCTCTTTTACAGAGGGTTTTACAGGGGGGCAAACACCTCTAATCCCCCCCACCCCACACTTTCACCCGCTCCCTCTCTCACTTTCTCTCCTTTTTTTTGAATGAGTTCCAAGACAGGATTGTTTCTTAGGTTCCCTTAATACAAAAGACGAGTGTATCCAGCAATGGTGAATTAGGTAGGAGGGGGTGTGTAGCATGGGGTGGGGAGGAGGGGAGGCTACAAAAGTTTATCTTGCTTGCAGCCCCAATTATCCCCACCTCCCAAAACCCAACAACAACAACAACACACACACACACGAGTACTAATCCATCTCTCTACCCCTTCCCCACCTCAAAGACGAACATTCTTGAAGGGCAAACACATATACACACACATACACATGCACACACACACACACACACACACACACACACACACACACACACACACGCACACACACACACACACACACACACACACACACACACACACACACACACACACACACACACACACAGAAATAAAAACAAACAAATCTCAAACAAATCTTTCCCAGGAACCTGCTGCCTGAAAAATGTGGACACTGTTGGCACCACTAATGTCTCGCAGATTTAACTTTTCTTGCTGACATTTTAGAATATGCTCAGTGCACACACACACACACACACACACACAAACACAAGTCTCTAAGTACTAAGGGCTGGAATTCCACATTTTGTAATGTGAGAATTACAAGGTTATAAGTGACATTTTTATGCACAGAAAACTTTTTTTTCACAGAAAACTCCACAATTGGTTAAAATCTTTGAGTTGCTAACAACACGTAATAGCTCTAGCCGTTTTGGGGTTCAAACAATTACACGTTGCCAGTGGACAGGCCAACCTCATTAGGTGGCAATAATTCTCCACTTCACCTGTAGTTCTGTCCTCCAACACCAGCCAGTCAATATAGTACGTCTCGTTAGCCAACCGCTGAGCAATTAACGCACTGTGGTACCTTAAGCTTATGGGTGCAAGCTTTTATAGCCCAGCACTATGATGCCTTATTGAAGAAAGGAACTAATTATGATCTCAATCAACCTTGATTAGTTGAATTGTATATTTTTGTTGTGTGCTAGAGCAAAAACCTACACCAACACCAGACCTTAACAAATAAGATGTGATCCCCAGTTTAGAGACTCGTGTCCTTGAATCAAAAAACATTCTATTGGCCTTAATTGTGCAATTATTTTTGTTCCATTGGCTGCTTACCATTGAATTATGCAGTCCCTAGAGTGATGCCTTGAGGATAATAACTGAAGAACAGGTTAATTGTTTCCCAGGTCACACGTTTATGAAAACTCATGCCCTTCGCATAGTGCTGGCACTATCCTACATCAGCAGCCTGCTAATGCCAGCATAGAATGCTCATATACGCATATACGCTCATGCTTCCTGAATTCCCTGTTTGTTATCCTTGTCAAGTACTCAAATAAAGATGCAGATCAGATGCTTGGAATCGAAAGCCTTTATGGAGTCATTAAATGCGGTCAGTGCTTTGGGTAATGAGCTGTGCAGGAGTGGGGGACGGATGCAATCTTAAGATCTGATATACCGTCCCTAAACCCTAACCCTAAAAATAGCGCAAGCCGAGAGCGACGCCGTCACCGCCAGCTTCCACCTTCACGCACAATTTACCGGACATTCAGCCAAATAAGTCTGGAAGTTTCATGCTAAACAAAGTAGGCCACTGTGCATGGGAGGGAGGTGCAGACTGGTTTTCAATTTAGCCCATACACATGGGCCTAACTCGGGCTAATATCGTCTTATCAGACGCTAATTTGAGTTTGCAAGGTTACTGAGCAACGCAAATGGGACAGACTGCAGCGATGTTTACGTGCCCTGATGGTGAGCGATTAGGAAACCATAAAAATGGCCTTGTGTCAACCCAAAGAAACAAAAGCCCTACTAGTACGACCAGAGCTATTGGGACGTGAGCCTGGCAGACTTGTAGATCTGATTAAGGAGGAACAAATTGGCAGTTAGGTTTTGAAAACAGAGAGGGAGGGGAGACGGAAAACAAAATTATTTTAAATTATGATTTGTTTCTTATGGGCAAAGTGCGGACTTGCGGGAGGGAGTTGTTTAATCCAATCATGCTTAATAGTTTTAGTACGTCCCCGTCATCTCACCCATTCATGTTTAGCAAAACCATCCTACTTTTTTTTTTGTTGTTGTTTCTGAAATCCAGACCCATTTATTCTGAAAAATAAAAAGCCTGTCGACCCATGTACAGAAATGATTAGAAACAAGCATCAAACTGAACTTTTCATCTGTCTCAGGCGAAAGTGGACTGTTCCCTTTGTGAAGGCATACCTGTCTAATGACTGATTTTTTCGATGGGCCTGGGTCTTTGAAAAACATCATTAGTCAGGTTAGCGTTAATGTGATTTTTCGACTACATGTTTCTTCTACCTTTTTGATCTGAACTGGTAATTATCTTTTTCAGACCAGCACCACATAGATTGCCAGTTGATATGAACGTCATTAAAAAGTTAAAGAAAATAAAAACAGACCCTGATTTAAGGGACAATGTGGTAAAGCACACAATGATGTATTATGTGAATTATTTCATAGGAATGAGTCTCCAGCATACTGGTGATAGAAATATAGACTATTATATAGAAATATAGTCCAAATATATGTGCAATCCTCTAAGACAGTGGCTCCCAAACTCAGTTCCGGGAGACCCCTGTGTATGCTGGTTTTTGTTCTAACCACAATTCCGATCCCAGATTTTTATGAAGCTGTTAATTCTCTTAATTAGGTGCTTTTCAAGTGTAGAGGGATTATTTACCATTTTTCTGAAATAGCTATGCATGACATGAATATTGAAGTCCCATGTTCACGTTCCACTTATTGTGCTACATTGCAAACAATTACGCAAAAAGAGGTAATCCATTTTTTTAACAGATCCAATTAAAAAACTGAGATGAACCAACAGGCTCATATTTAAGTTGTTGAACACGAGTTAATTTCATCATTTCTCCGTTAAACGTATTATCACAATGCAGGTTTGGCTTGTTGTCATTTGCTTTGTCTTCGAATTCTTCATTATCTACAAAATGGTTAGTTTTCATGGACATTTGTTCACAAATTCTGAAATTTCAACCTCTATGTATTTAAAAGCAGTTCATTACAAATACACCTGGTTTACAGAGTGCTGGTCTACAGACAAACTGGCTTTCCTTGGGACAAGGGTGCTTGTCAAAAAGAAAATCAGATAACATGTTGTTCCCATTTAGTGAGGCCGGGCAGTTCATTCTTGGGAGTTTCTGTCCTCAGTCGGAATGACATAATGACATAATTTTATCATAACACATCAATATGCAATATTATTCAGTATATTAATTGTCAAACCAAACATACACATTCATTTACATTTTACTGCAACAGGCCTCTTTTATATTCTGTATTTTTAATACTTTAAAGATTTAGTCCATTGCTAACCCCGCTCCAGGACAAAAAAAAAAAACCTTTGTAGTTCACACCTTATGCAATAGGTCATAGGTAGTTTAAATCAGCCAAACATAGAATCAAAATATATTATTAAGCAATTGGAAATACCAATGGATTATTACAAAATGGAAAATTCCAATGGATTATTGAGCAATTTGAAATCCCATTGGTACAAGATTTGGGTTACCTTCTCTTAGGGGAGGCAGGGCACAAAATAAACTTTGTTAAATATTTATCTGTGTGTGTTTGGTATACTATTATCTGTGCTTACACATAGATGAACCAGATGTCTGAACCAGATTGTTTATTTGTCTCAATTATCTACATCATGAGTTGATGAATTATGAATTGAAATTGATCCCTAGAAAAAACTATATTTCTTTCCCAGTTTTAATGTGTTTTTTGAATTTACTGTATCCATTCAGACATTTATAAGATTAAGGGGTGGAGGGTTGTCGCCAGGCCCGATTATGTCAGGGTTCCAGTGTTTTTTTTTTCATGAATCATGCCTCCCGTTGACAACCTGGGCAGAACCCGGGTGTTTCCGTGGTTTTCAGCAAAATGAAGTGCGTTGTCAGCACAGGAAGGGTGTTCCGATAGGTCTCTTTCAAAGGTCACTTGTCTCAAGGGGGTGCGGCTCTCTAGACTCCGCCACCTTTCTCCTCCATACAGCCACCATTACTCCAACTCTGTTTTTAATTGGGTGAAAACTGGCTTTTCCACACACCTTTGCAAACACCTGGTTCCATGTCCAGAAACACCACCACAAGCAAATATATAAATGAACAACACCATCTTAAAAACTGACACAGTCTGTCAATGATTTATTGAGCTGATTTATTCTTTTTTTTTCTTCCTATTCGTGGAATGTTGAAAATAGACCGTGACACCTGCAGCATGTGACACCCCACCCTGTCTCCATGGCAACAGCAGAGCAGGGAGAAAGAGCCCTTCTGTGTTTTGTGTGTGTGGGCGACTGCTGGCACAGAGTAAAAAAAAGCCACGGAAAAGGGACTGTCCCAGCCGCAGTACGGGAGGTGAAAGTGTTTCCAAATTATGCCGGGCCACTAGAGGCACTCTCTGTCCACACAGGGTGCAAAATGTTAAAGTCCCCGTGTAGTGATTCGCACATTCTGTCAAATCTTCTCGCTAGCATGTTAGCTGCCTCCCTGTCCGCAGGGGTGAGGTGTGACTGCTTCCTCTGCATCTGCCCCCCTCCCTCCTTCTCTCTCTCTCTCTCTCTCTCTCTCTCTCTCTCTCTCTCTCTCTCTCTCTCTCTCACTCTCTCTCTCTCTCTCTCTCTCTCTCTCTCTCACTCTCTCTCACTCTCTCTCTCTCTCTCTCTCTCTCTCTCTCTCTCTCTCTCTCGCTCTCTGGAATGATGGAAGAAGTGTGTGTTCAGCTGTAGTAAGTTTACCGTGCGGTGTTGTTACTGCCACCTTGGATTTTGGACTAGATGGGGAAGAAGCCATCTGCAGATGTCTAGTTAATTGAATGTCTTCATAATAAAATTTTTGCCATTACTGGCTAGGACCCGTACACCAGACTCCAGATCTGTGTTTTGGGGTGGGTGGAGGGGGCGGGGCTTGGATGTCAAGGGTGATTTGAGGACAGGTGTTTCACACTGAGCTCAGCTCTCTCTGCAACTCTCCTCTCTCTGGCTGGCCCTCAATGGGCTGCTTTATTCAGGTGATCTAGCGCACCTTTGTCTGTTTGTAACCTTACACAGGAATGTCTGGCATTTTGCACAGGGGGCGTTGTGTGGCAGGGAGATGCAGTGCAGGGGGATTCATGGTAAACTCCGGGCAGCCAGTGAAATTGATATAAATTTCAGAGAACAAATTCCTTTCTGTAACCCTGGGGGACCGGCCAAGAGTGTCGCTGGCATGACTGAGCAAGGAGAGAGTGAAGCTCTGGTCTCTTGGCCTCTCTGACCCACATTGTACGCGTGATAATTATCAGGTTATTATTTTACATTGATAAAAGGAACAGCAAACCAAGAAAAAAAAGGAAGAAGCATTTTCTCCCAGGATATAAAGTGTCCAATTCAGATAAGCAGACAAAGGTAAACTCAGCTTGGCTGATTAAAACAGATCCCACCTCCCTGCAGTACCAAGGCAGAAATAAAAGAAATAACATTTTATGAACCCATGCAGAATAAATAAGTAATAGAGGCAAGTCTTGCACAGGTTTTTATGAAAGCTTCAAGGGAAAAAATTGTGGGGATTGGGAAATGCCTGAGATATACCACAGGCCCACAGCTCACAGAACAGACTCGAGAAGGGAAAGAATACTCTCGGAAATCCCTGGCTCCAAACTATGACTGGCATGCAAGGTAGCTGGTTCTGTAGGGGGAAAAAAGATGAAAAAATATAGGAGACTCGACTGCAGTTTAACATCAAGTTGGGATAGGTTTGGCATTTTACATTGATTGTGCTTAATATACTGAATAATAGCACTACTTCCCTATCAACCAGAGGTGAAAAATGCAGGATCTGAAAGTAAAAGTCCTCCCCACTGTTTTGTTCCAATCACCTGATTTTGCTAATGCTAATTAGCATAGCTGGGTGAAATAAACACATGGCAGGACTTTGACGTTCCGTCCCCAGGACCCCTGGATATTGATGATCAGAGTATCATATGTAAACATACTCAAAAGCAAATGTTAATGCTACCAAATGTGTTATGATAAAAATGTTATCCTGTTTATTATTATATCACAAAATGTATGATACCACTTCCTCTTTAATAATATTCAGCAACATGTTAATTATAAACTCAGATAATTGATTTAACACAACAGTAACTTTGATTAAACACAACGGGAACACAACACTTTTATTTGAATTTGGTTTCGGCAACTGTTACTTTAACTTAAAATATAGGTCTTGTCTGGGATATGGAATGATTTTGTCAAATTGGTACATATAACTACATTCAATACAGATTTTTACCACTGCCCTGGTCTTGAATATACCGTAACTACAGCATTGCCACTAATACTGAATCTACTGCTATTTTTAAGTGGGGTGAAAAAAGAGAGAGGGCTGGTGGCTTTGTGTACCAGCACGATTTTAATCAGCGAAGATGGAGGGATGAAAGAATGTGGAGATTATTACATTGTAATTGTTTCCAGAAGGTGGCATACAGTATCGGTCTCCATTCTCCGTGCGGACTCCGAGCCGGGACACGGGATCGGAGAAGAAACAGATTTCTACCGATGAAATAAAATAAACACGCACAAAAAAAAGACGGGGTAAATAAACGAGGGCCTGCACTGTACACATAGCGCGGGATATTCTGCGCAGAGAAAGAGAGAGGGCGGGAGAGAAAGTGATTGCGGGGTCTCGACAGCATCCATTATCTCTGCTTTTGGTGCTATGCCCTCTCCCCCCCCTGCTCTCAAACGGTCCACCATAAACAGAAGGTTCCGTTGAGGCCAGATGACCAACAACCACTGAGCCATGCTCAATTGTTTCGCTAAGAAAATAACCTCTCTACCTATAAATTTTTCCAGCAGGCTACCATTGACAAAAAGAGCTGCACAGGCCTGATAAGGGTTCTACTTGTACTGTTTATTATGATGAAATTATAAAACAAGGAATTAACCCTTTTTTTTTGGCAGAGCTTGTCCTACACGTCTCAAAGTATAAAAAAGAAAAAACACAAAGGAAAGGTGATTTGGAAAGCAAGTGAGACAGGGAAAAGAGAAAGGCGTTTTTGTTTAGTTTTGTGTATCTTTTCCATAATTGGTTTCCTTCTCAAAACTAGCGAGCAATAGGGCAATTTCCTCAACGGCAGGCGCAACAACAAAACCCAAAACCCAAACAGTTGTCAGATTTAAGTGAGGGAAAAAAATTTTAAACGCAAAAACAAAACAGGAACTCTCGCTGCCAGGAAGCCATAAGCAAGTGCCAAGGACATAACATTCTGAATATGGCAAACGTTATTGTTTTTTATTGTTTTCTTCTGTGACATGTCAAGCATTATTGATAATGACTAATAGAGAACAACCTCAGGTCTCCGCAAACAATAAAAACAGGAAAAAATAGCACTAATTTGTTTCCACAGCAGGAAGAAAAGTACTGGATTACTGCATCGCAATATCTTTTCGACAATTCATAAAATCCAGCAATCATGTTCATTCTGACACAGTATGCCTTTCATCAGAAGTAGTTTTATTCACTCATTCACTCAAAACATTTATATACAATTTAATTTTTTTGGGATATAAAACTAATACTTTGTAGTGATGAATATGCATAATCTAAAAGCATACGGTGCACACTGAAACAGAGAGGAAGAGAATTGCATTCCAAACTAGTCACAGTAACTTGGTAACCACAAACCAACATTCCCACAATCAGGAAAAGGAAAGAAAAATCCTTATACTCCAGAAAAGAGTATGTGTACATGTCATAAGTGGATACTAAGTTATACACTTTGGTCGTGATTTACTAAGACCTTTAGCACGTGCAAAACCTTTTAGCACACACAAAACGAATAACACAACCAATGATAGGTCCAAAACAAATAACATGACCAATCATTGGCCATGTTATTTGTTTTGCACCAATCCTTGGTTGTGTTATTCCTTTTGTGTGTGCTAAAAGGTTTTGAACATGATAAAGTTCTTAGTAAATCAGGCCCGTTGTCCTTAACTGTATGATTACATTTATGCAAGTTAATATTCTATTATAGATATATTCTATTATAGATTTTAAAAAAAGATAGAAATAGTGGTTAATGTGTGCTTAAATTCAGTAGGCCCTACGCATAAGTAAAATCTAATTGAGGAAAGTCTAAATCGAAATCAGACACATGAAATATTAGAGGTTTAACTTACAAATGCTAACTACCAGTTCTGAAAAGCCTCAATAAATGGCATGTAAAGATTTCACAGCACAATGCACACAATTCTAGTGGGTATTTACATACAGATCGACAAGATTGTACCTAAACTCTGTAAAAACTGTAGGACTTAAGATAAATCTGTCATTGTGTCATCATTCAACATGTTCTTTTGGTGCTGGGGACAAAGCTGTATCATACCTCCAAGACACACACACCCGCTTGCAAGTCAACAGGTTAGGGTGAGGACATCGCTACGTCAACCGTCACGTTAACGTGTCAACTGTGAAGAATGACATGATATAAACCTCAAATACACTCTCCCTGCACTCAGTACAAGCTGTCTTTGCCCGGGGGTTGTTCCCAAACAAATCTAAACCATTTACACCACAGCAGCCTTTTTTTGTTTGTTTTTGACGTCATTTACACCGCAGCATTGTGTCACTTTATGGCTTTGCAGTGAAGACGTTTTACCATGTGAACGCATTGCCCCTGCTCAGGGATTGCTTGTCCCCCATTGACCTGCCTGAAACCCCAGTGGGGCCTTATGTGACCCTGTTTGTTTATGTCACCCCCCCCCCCCCTCCCCTCACCTCACCCCCTCCCTCCCCTCACCTCACCCCCTCCCTCATTGCCACTCCCCTCCTCCCCAATACACCCTTTCCCCTGTCCCCCACCTGGTTTCCTGAGCGGTTGTGTGAATTAATTCCTCGCAGAGACCAGTCCCTGCACAGCTGTTTCCGATGCGTCACAGAGCGGATGCCGAGGCTCATCCGCGAAGCCTTGTTTGGGGAGGTGGTCACGGGTTCAGGTCCCTGTCGGGGTGTGGGCCACAATCCCACAGCCCCAGCCCTCAGAGTGAACCCTGGACTATGCTGTCGGTTGTTCTACGGCAGTTAAAGAATGGACACAGTGAGTTCTGCCCCGTTGCATATATATATATATATACAGTTGAAGTCGGAAGTTTAAATACACTTAGGTTGAAGTCATTAAAACTAATTTTAACCACTCCACAGATTTAATGTTAGTAACCTATAGTATGGCAAGTCAGTTAGTCAGTTAGGACATCTACTTTGTGCATGACACAAGTCATTTTTCCAACAATTGTTTACAGACAGATTATTCCACTTTTAATTCACTATATCACAATTCCAGTGGGTCAGAAGTTTACATACACTAAGTTGACTGTGCCTTCAAATCTTTAATATTTGGTCGCATATCCTTTGCATGCATGACTTCCTGATGTCTGTGACCCAACCACATCAAAAGACTCTTGATAACTTATTTTCTCGTACTGTAATATCTTATTTTCTTGGCTGTAAGTCAACAAGGGTCTGACATATCAAACAAGCCTCAAAACATCACTCTGCTGCCAGATATGCAGTAGATATGGATGGATCACTTTGAGGGTTGTTATTTCCTATTGAACTCTATGGAAAAATAAGCCAGGAGAAGAAACCCTTCAAGTTATCCATCCATATCTACTGTATTTCTGGCAGCAGAGTGATGGTTTAAGGCTTGTTTGATACGTCAGACCCTTGGTGACTTAGAGCCATTTAGCCAACCATGTGTTCCATACTGTTCCAGTGTAATTTACAGCTAAATCTAGCCCCACCCCCCAATTCCCATAGATATCCATTCAAATGCAGAGACATTATAGTATCACATGTAAGAGTACCAGAAAATAAGATATCAAGAGTCTTTTCATGTTGTTGGGTCACAGGCATCAGGAAGTCATGGCATGCAAAGGATATGCGACCAAATATTACTTTATAATAAATGTAGGGGTGCCAATAATTGTGGCCCACGTGGTTTTGTTAAAAATAATTATTTCTTGATGAGGGATTTTTTTTCTCATAATAAATTTACTTCAATTGAAGATTGGATTTTTCAAATTTTTTCAGTGTGAGATTAAGCTAATTCACAAATCGGTGAATTTTTTATAACCATTTTTACTACTTATCTTTACCAGGAGTGCCAATAATAGTGGAGGGCACTGTATATATTTATATATATATATACACTATATAATATATAATTGTGTGCGCACATGTGTGTGTGTGTGTGTGTGTGTGGTAGAAGAAATATGACATGCTATTTGGAAGCAAATACTGTATGTGGCTGATGATATATCTGCATACTTCCTTTTGCTTATAAAAAATAAAAGTAATGAGACAAGATGTCAAAATGTTTAATAAATCAAGGCATGTCTACATATGTGTGCGCACTGTGGAAACAAACCACAATTTATGATCAGTTGAGTTCAGTTGACACGCTGACTAGAAACGGCGCATATTTCAAAACACAGAGATGTGCCTCTTCTCGACGACCTACAGACATAGACAGGCAAAAAAAAGAAAACACCGACCTCCTCAGCTTTAACCATGAGAAGGAGAAGTGCCAGAAAAATAAGCCTTTTGATTTGCAAAAATACCAAGAGCAAAATATTACTATATTACAGAGACCACCCATGGAACGGGTAAATACGATCTAGAGCCCAAGTCAGGCTTCTTGGCCTTCATTTTCTTGGGAAACCCTTTTGAGTACAAGCCGCAACAAACCTAGAGAAACACGCTGTGGTTTCCAACGTGACACTCCTGTGAACTATGGCCGCTGAATCTCCATCTCAACTTGAGGTTTGACTCTCAAGATTGGATTAGAAACTCACCACTTAGGGCATTTAGCAAATTAGCACCCTCATAAATAACTCTCAGGCCAACGATATGTAGGCAGATGAGGAGAATGAAGATATGCGGCCCCTTTAAAAGTCCAGGCAGGAGGGGGAGGAGCACGTGTACGAGACAGTCCCACTGTGTACATTTACCCTACGGATTTCCTGCTATGGCTAGCCACTGGACAAGCTTTTGTGTTTTGAGACAGGCGAGTAAACATTATCGTTGGAACTCCCAACAGAGAATTGCATAGGGATCGGGCAACTGATTTTAATTGTGTGTGTGTGTGTGTGTGTGTGTGTGTGTGTGTGTGTGTGTGTGTGTGTGTGTGTGTGTGTGTGTGTGTGTGTGTGTGTGCGCATTGATTGAAGTTTAATGCATTGATTGAAAGATTAAAGAATGTTTTTTTATTCACAGTGCATGAAGCAGTTTAAGTCGAGTGGCCTAATCAGAAGCCACCTGCTTGATGGCTGGCCACTGTTCCCCTTGCAATTCTCCTTCATAGATGCATTTTATAACACTGCAACTACTTGCAAGCGTGTGTACACATCGTTATTTTGATTCTTATATTTGACGACATTTTCATTTTTAGGAGTCAAATAAGCTTAGTATTTTCTGATGGCAGTTGTTAACTGCAGTACTAGTCATTAATTATGTGTGCACATTACATAGCCTACAGCATTATGAAATACTGGAGCATCACAGTAAACCTTTAGCAAACTCCACAGGAGAAAGTTATCTGAATCTGGAGTTATTAGAGGAGGGGTGCATTTGTATGTATGCCAGCATGTGCATATCTGCACATCATAGTTATAAACAATACACATTTCAAGAGCCCATGTTAGTTCTACGTTCCTTCTATTTTTCATAATCAACATATTTTTGGTTCGAGAACAACAGTTATCTCCGCATGCGATGCATTCCATTTATACTCATTCATTCCGGGGGATTGGAAGCAGACATTTGGTTTGATACCCAGCGAAATATGGCCGGAAACTTTGTTGACGGAGCACATAGCGTGTGCAATAATGTAAGTCTAAGTAAGTCTCTTTATCGTCACCCTTGGCTGACTAGCTGGCTGGGATGCAAATTAAATTTCATAAATTCTTTTGGGAACTGGCTTCCTGTATTCGGTTTGCGTCTCACGGACCACAGGCAGCACAGAAGCGGCAGCACTCCATGCATTGGACCAGAGGAGCACTAAAATAAGAGAAATCTCTTCTGTGCTTTGAGCAGTAGTATTTCTGTCGACTGGGCATCAGTCAAAAATCAGCTTTAGCTGCTAGTTCACCAGCACTGGTTGATGTTGATCTCCAGCAATAGAGTGGCAAGAGAGGACTAGGCTAGGCTAGGCTAGCTAGCTAGATACCTATGTCGGTTCTCACTGTCTTTTTTCAGAAAGCTAAATGTTAGCTCGTGCAAAGTCTTTTGAATCTGAAGCCTAAGGTAAGCTATCTGATGTGGAAGATCCTTACAGTACTTACATGTTTGGTTCTTGAATAGTTTTCTAAAGCAATTTATTTTAAAAAATAGTAAAATGCAGTAGCATGGTAGATATCACACCATTCAAGTGCGTATACAACAATATATGGCACTTCAGTGCGTTGTGGTTTAAGCTACATGTGATTATCTTGTGATTATCTCTTTACAACTCACTCCCCCCAGCCCTCTCCCCCTGCATCGAGTGCTTGTAGTACCTTAAGTACTACACAAAGAGCAGTAGGAATGTGGCATAGTGGGTAGGAAATGGGTCATGTAATCTGAATGTTGCATGTTCTGGGTGGGGCTCTACTGTAGATGGGTGGGGCTATACTGTACATGTCTCTGTGAGTCTGTGGCTATGTAAATAGACGCCATGTAAAATATGAGGCCGTTATAATAACATTGCATTTGGCCCATTATGGAGGACCAATAATGAGCCAAAGACAGAATGCAGTGCCCCAAAACTCTTGCACAGACAAACAGTCACACTTAGACAGCTATACTGTGTGTGTTTTGGGCAATAATAATATTTGGCCAATGGGTAATAATTTTAACATGGAATTTGTTACATCCTACGCCTTTCTCGTGGGAAGAAAAACGTTTGCGGACCTCTTTATTAGTGTTCCCTGGCAGATCGATGTGTTCTTTTGTCCGTAATTAGATTTAAATGTGGGAATTTGTCACCACGGTCCCTGAATCCGTCAGACAGAGGTTCCCAGATCTATAAATATAAGGGCATAGTAAAGTTTAATGAGGTAAGAACAGTCATGGCCAATCCAAGGGTATCCATTTACACCACTAGTCCTTCCAACTATAAATAAATAAATAAATAAATAAATTTTAAGCTTTACAGTGCCAGTCCTACAGGGTGTTGACACAAAGATTTTGTTAATTTGCCTTATAATTGCTCCAGAGCCTGTTATTAAGAATGTCATTTTTTTGTTTTGAATATTTAGTTGTTTTCTTGATGTGGTTAATGTTGTATTTGTTAGATAAGATTGAACAGTGCATAGCTGCCGAGGAGCAGTACTCTGCACATTTGGATGGAAAAATTCTAATCAGTTAATGTTTGTGAAGAAGAGCTTGAAGAACCTGCAGGCAGAAACCCTTGCAAAATATAATTTTTATCTTTTTTTTTTTTTTAAAGTAAAACATGGGTGCGAAAACTAATCTTGTGATTAGCGTACAGGAAGAACGGTATCGGGGCAATAAATTATCAATGATCCTTCAACCTCATGAAATAAATTGTCCTTGCTCCAAACATTTAAATGAAGGTTTACATTTTTAGAAAAAAACATTGGTGTAATTGAACAGACAGGACTTCAATGAGCCTATCGGTGTAACAATGGCACCTGTCACTCTGTTTACTAGTACTTTTAATCATCTCCATAACTTCCTATGAAACATCTCTCCATTCTAAAAATGGAGAGATAAATAGAATCGGGGGAGAAAATGTTTTAGCGTCTAACCATGCGCAGGGTACTTTTTTTTTTGCTTGCAGTCAGTTTGAACACAGGCCCTTAGCTATTACGTTGTGTTCTCTCCAAACCATTCACATGGAACTGCTTAGACAAATTCCTTCCATAGAAAAAAAATATATATATCTGGCAAAATGTAATTCGAAATCATGAATAGAAGGTCCTCTCTAATCATTTTCTGCGTTGTTTTCCTTCTAACAATCTCCGTCTCTCTCCTGTTTTCACATCTTTTTTTAGAAAACCTGAAGATGATCGTTGCCAAACGAGGGAAACAGACAATTTGGTTCTAAGCAGAAACACTGAGGGGAGGGCTTTAAAGTGAGTGAAAAATTCTCTCTCTCTCTCTCTCTCTCTCTCTCTCTCTCTCTCTCTCTCTCTCTCTCTCTCTCTCTCTCTCTCTCTCTCTCTCTCTCTCTCTCTCTCTCTCTCTCTCTCTCTCTCTCTCTCTTCTTTAACAGACATGCTTACTCTGCTTTAACAGGAATATAGACAGTGCAAAGAAAGTAAGAAACCAGTGTAATTATCTTGTGTATTTTGGCTTTTACACTGTGCGCTGAAAAACGTTCCCATACCTAGCAGTGCCCATGCTGCGATATGTAACACACAGTGGATACCTCTGTCAAAATATACAGAACTGCTAAAAATTACCCCTTCGTTCAAAATCAGCTGGGGTGTGCAATCAACATGCTTCTCCTTTTTGGACAACTACGGGTCGAGTAAAAGCATTTCTTTCCTAGGATGCCCTGACCTACGATACGCCATACCATTCCAATCTGCCACACCCCACTTGTACACACACACACACACACACACACACACACACGCAAACCAACAGATATATGTACTGTACAGACACATACACGCACACAATTCAGCATATCTGGCAGGAGAAGTTGCTGTCGATTTTTTCGAATGTAATTTTTGGTGCTTTGAGCACCACAAACTTTGGATCCTTTGAGGTCCGTTTCTATCAGGGTGATATCACGGTTAGCTGCAGTGGATATCTACAAAACTAGAGTTCTACAGGTATGGATAGATAACACTCTGGGTATGTAGAAACATATAAAAATATTTTTTTTGGATGAACTGCCCCTGTGAAATGCAGGTAAACAGATGTAATTCGCCCAGATTGACACACTGTGCATCCAATCAGCGATGAGGAATCATTGTTCATATACCTACATTTTCCGGTATGAGTTTCTCATTTGTTGTGTTTTGTTTTCTGGTTTTCTGCATTTCGTTTAATGGTTTGGTGTGTCTTGTTTCCTGGTTTGCTATTTTGTTTTGCACTTCAGGGCCACTGCACTATTGATCTATTGCTCCATCAGCATTACACGTTGTAATGCACACTCATATAGCACACACTGTATACAAAGAGATGGAGATGGCAGGAGTCAAGTCACCAGTCGGACCACTGTAATGTAGTGTAATGCCACTGCTGACTGAAATGACGTAACATACTACTATACCTTTTTCCATCAATCTGGAATGCCACAAATCCATCAATTAAACACTCTCCATCTCTAACACTATTCAAATATCACCTGAAGCAAATGCTTAACTACCCATAATATCTGTTTTATTGTATGTCAAATGTATTCTATGAAATTTTTATTTATCGTTTTCTTATCACTTTATGGAATGACCATTTTTCCTTCATTAATCTTCCTTACATTTTTTGTTTGTAATGTATAATATAAATTAATAAGGAAGGTAACTGGATAAGCCCTCTCGGGTTTCTTACCTACCCTGCACTGTCTTTTATATGTGTCCTCACTCTGTTGTATGTGTTTTTTTTATGTGTGCTAAACAATAAATACAAAAATACAAATTACTATTTGTGACGGAGATTGACAGCTCCTATATAGGAGAATTCAAATAAAGTGTTACTAACCCATAGTCATTGTGACATCTACAAAATGTATATACTTTCTTCATTACTTTCTTTCTTAGACTTATATACTGACTTTTCCCACTATCCTTTCAATGACTTGGTTGAAGCAAGGGTTTATGGGGCTTGTAGGAATGTACAGTATGTGCAATGTGTCTGCAAAGGTTTCTGTATCGCTGCAGAAACGAGGATAGTTTCCTTCCCTCGTTTATTAAACAACTACTGTTTCCCATCACGGCAGCCAGTAAGCCCTTTAAAACACAAACGTTAAGAATTCACCTGAATCTCAGCTCTGATTGGTCAGAGCTATGATTTTTACATGGGCAACGAGCGAGTAACAATTACCATCATTGTGTCTCAGCAGGGGATATCAGGACCTCATCGAACCTACCTGTGAATTTCCATAATGTGACTGCAAAGTGAGTTTTTATTTTACACAAACTAGTTTGCAGTTTTTCTGTCACATACAAGCGGGTTGGAGGCAAAAATGTTCAGTAAATCAATGATCGATTAATGAATTAATAAGACCACCGAATGTAATTAAAGTACCCACAAGCTTCTCAAAAAGAGCAGGTTTCTCAAAAAGAGCAGGTTTTTGTCTTTGCGTGTTCCATTTGCAAACAGAACGCAACCGGCTTTAGTCTTCTGCACCACGTCATTTGAAAATGATCTCTCCATTGGTGACGCTACGGCTAGCCTAGCACATGTGTCAATATCGCATTGCCAGCCCTTTCAAGCGCTCTCTGCCAACCACAGCCTGGGTGGGTGTATCTCACCAGGAAAGAATCTTTTATCCTAATACTAATCCAATGGTTATATCACAGGCCCATCTTCAGCAAACAACCACATGGTTTGGTTTCGGACCATGTTTATGCACGCTATTAACAATGTTTACCGTTGGCCTGAGTTCGCCAAACTCTCGGGAGAGGAATGCGGTCGACGCCGCCCCAACTGTGGGGCAAAGAAGCCAAACGAATCAAATAAAGGCCGGACACGACGGGCGATTCTCCCCGCGGCACGTCGAATTGCTCAAAGAAGAAGCAGGTGCGGATTCGCTTTTCCGTCCAGAGGGACGAGAGCTGACAAAGCTTTAGTTCTGGGGCGCAGTTTCTTGCCCTAGAGCTGAAAGCATATTTCAGGAATGTAAGCAAACTGCAAATATGGCGAAAGGATGTAGGGGTTAGCAGATATTGCGGTGGTATATTTTTATTGTGGGATTGATGTTTGGCGATATTAAAAGCGCGTTAAAGAAGAATGCGAATGCAACCGCTTATTGTGTCCCGGCCAATCAGGGGGAATGAATGCGCTTTGCTTTGTGGTTAATTTAACCACAGAGCAGTATGGAATACATTACATTGCAGTTGATTGCGTGACACTGATATCGCAATTAAGATAATAGCTCTCTGAACTTTGATACCATTGATAGTGCTGACTGGGATCATATGGTGTCGCTGAACAAATGACTCTCAGATAGAGTACTGATAAGCTGCCACTGGCAAACTGTCTGTGGTCTCATGAGAAGTGCTTGCGGTCCCATGATTAACCCTTCTGAGGGAGCTTTGAATTTAAGTGCTTTCATCATTGTTACAGTACGCATGGGGGTAGTTGGAAAATAAAAGTGCTCCATGGTCCAGTGTATCTCCATGTCTCTGCTCATTTTCTCTGAATTATCAGAGGCAGCACTGAGAAAATAACGACATCCCCTCAGCTTCAAAGGTCGAACCAACATCAGGAAGCTCGATCTGAATCAACTACTGAATTCTAAGGACGTTAAATGTGTCAGTTGTTAATTTTTTTTCTTTAAGCTGAAACCATTCACTTTTCAGCCATTTCTCTGTGAAACATACAATACGCTTGTCTGAATTTCCCTCCTCTTTCATTTTTTACTTGAGAATTTATCTCAATAATGTTCCATCTCACCTCATCCCGTAATGTTCTTCGGTTGTAAAGGACACCGTCACTGTTAAAAGCTTCTGCTTCATACAAGGGTCACCCAAACGTAGCCCCAGAAGGCTACAGGTTTGTAAGAGGGTCAATGTACCTGTAAGAACATTTGGCTCCGGCTGAGCTGATAACAATGACCCCCCCCCCCCCCCCCCCCCATGCTCCGCCCACAAAGACAGTTGCTAAGAGGCCAAGCTCAGAGGGAATTTTCAGGGGGGTCTGAGGGTACTGAGGTCACAAGGGCTGCCAGGCCTGGTATACCTTCCTTAACAATGGATACGCTGACTTTCTCACGCATTTTGTGCCCAGCTGGCTCTACCCTGTTCTTCGGGACCCCTCTACAAAACCACTCGGCCCCGCCCGCAACCCCCTCCCCGTCCCGTTCCCCCCCAACCTGCTTCGCTGATCCTCTGAAGCCCATTTCCGCAGCCCCTGGTGTCACACTGCTGTGACCCTTTTCTCTAACCAATTAACAAACATAGAGACTAATGCAGCTAATCTCTCTCTCTCTCTCACACTCATTCACACTCGATCTCGCACGCCCTATCTCTCACACCCTATCTCTCGCTCCCTCTCGTTTTCTCTCTGAAAGGGATCCAATTAATCTCAGGCTCGATCTGGGGGCCGCAGCGCGGGTTTCGAAAACAGCGATAATGGCGGAGCGAAGGTGGCGGCTTCCAGGCCCATTTGCACTTGCCAGGTGGCCGGTTCACACGCCGCGGCGGAAGGCGAAGGCAGCGATGGCTGCACAGATAGGGCAGTCTGTGTTTCTGCGGCGTCTGGGCCGTCCGCGAGCCAAAAAACATGTGGTCCGTAGCGCAGCGAGGTGATCCAGAACACAGAGGGGCTTAAGATTCCATTGAAAATTAGGCACACCAGAGTTTTTTTTATTTTTTATTAAGACAAAACAGACTGTATCAGACAGCCTTATAATTTTTCCTCGTTTCTGGGTAACAGAGGGTGGGCGGGTGCATGCAATAATGTAAAAGGCTGGTCTCTGTGCATGTTTTGGACCCCCCCCCCCCAATTTATTCTGAATGGACACGTGGGCGGAACCGCCAAATGTCTCCAGCGCTTGTGTTTGGGATCAGATATCCAAAGGAAATGATTCATTATTTCACCCAAAAAGAAGGGGTAAAAAGAGAGGCAGGGAGAAACAATAGCACCCTTGATATTTTTTTGTTTCCTCCCTCACATTTTGTATGGAATGGTGTCTAGATTAAAGACAATATTATGGTTGGCAAATTTGCGGCAGCTTCCTTTGATGCCCGCTTTAGGCACATGTAGTAAGAAGCAAAAAAGAAGAATCAAGCAGAGCTTGTAGGAAGATGTAAGGGGAAGTAATTACAAAACGTGGACAAAAAAAAAAAACGTTTTTTTTAATTTTTTTCTTAAAGATGGATGGTTACAAGCGGAGTCCGCCCATTCACAAGGTAGGCATCTCACGTTTTCAGGGGGGCCGTTGACCTTTCACTCCAAACCCCTGAGGCACAGCAGAAAAGAGGGAAGCGGAGAGAGCTGACGCAATAACTGCCCTTGAGTTTGAGGAAGCAGTGAATGTGCGTGGGAATCGGGAACAAGTTTCAACTGTCCTTCATTGGTGAACTCTCGCTCCTCCGAACCCCACCACCCCAAAGACAATCGCAGACACACACGCGCACGCACACACGCAGCACACACACACACACACACACACACAATCCCCGCCAGCCAAGCCCCCCCGAAACAACAGAAGCACGTAGGAACATAATCAAACTCAGCCGCCGACTATCTGATCTTGTTGAGGCGATCTAATCACATTTAAGATCTACAGAGAGAAGAAGGGGAGTTGGACCTTTCATCCCACACCAAAGTCAACAACACGGGATTCATAGGTAGCATTGCAGACATTCTTGAATGGAACGAAAAAAATAAAAAAGTCCCAATCTTTCTTTCAACTGTAGAGGGCAGTGGGGGGAAAAAAAAAACAGCAGCCCAAAGTTCATGCCTGACGGTCTGTTGATGAAATAACAAATTGCAACCACATTGCCTTGTTTTCTCCATGCCGGGGGCCAAAGCTAGAACGCGACGGCATACGGAGGAGTCGGGCGGATTTACGATCGGGAGCGGAACGGACGGTCCACAGGTGGCTACGTTCGGCGTCCGGGCCGCGTGCGATCCCTCCCGCTCCGTCACGGGGAGGGGCCGAATGCTTCGCGAGTGACTCGGGGTAATTAATAACCGCTCTAACGAGGGGATATTTACACAGATGGGACCTCCCCCCTCCTTTTTGAACCGCCCTCTCTCCCTCTCTCGGGCCGCCGCTTCCTCTCCTTCGCCGGCTATCGCGTCCTATGAAAACAGACGGGCCCCCCGAACGGTAGAAGTGTACACTTCGCGCTTCCCTCTGCTGCGCCGTGGGCTAAGAGGGGAGCAGGAAAAAAACGCTGCACCCCACTGGTCACCGATGCCTAATTTTTCACCAACTACTGACATAGTTCCTCTGTAGTTTTCCTCTGTCTGGAGAACTTCAGTAAAGCATGTCAGACTGAACGAGGAAAATAAAAAACCAATTGGGGGTGGGGTGGGGTGGAGATTCTGAACCGAGACTGCCAAAAACGAATCGTCGGAAATCTTGGCTCCAGTTTGTGCGGTGAGAGCGACTTGGACACTGCCTAAATGCGAAGACCACAATGGCTGGCCTTCGAAGCTTCTCTCATTAGTGCTTTTTTGAATGTAGAGCACCAAAGGATCCAGTTGTGAGGTGGTCACACGAGGCCCTTAAATGCTGGAATGCTCCCGATTGTGTCCCCTTCTGAAGTATGTTTTTATGCAAACTGGGAACATATTGGCATAAGGGTTTTCACCATCCCATTTCAAACGTCTCCTTTGGAAATTTGAACAACGGCATTATTTCACCTTTTTAATGATGTGGGGTGGCATGCACTAGGGGGTTACTGGTTGGTGAGAGAGAGAGAGAGAGAGAGAGAGAGAGAGAGATATCGAAAAAATACTTTATTAAGCAAAAACTCCACTTCCACTGCGCAATCATACTGAGAACATATTCAAAAAGTGAGAAGATAATCATATAAACCAAATGCTTGACTTACATTAAAGACAGACAGAAAAAAAAAAGAATAGAAGAGAAAAAAACAAAAACCTAAACAAAACCAAAACAAAGAAGAAAAACAAAAAAGACAATGTCTAAAAGGCATACAATACATCGCCATTATCATTCACTGTAAACAAAGCATCCCCCACACACCAAGTATGGACAAATCCTGCCGTATTTCCCACCAACCCGTAGTGTGCTGCCTCCAAGTCGAGCACCTAACATCCCCTTCGTCATCATTACAGGATCCACAGTTCTCAAGCCCTGGATCTTGTTGCGCCTTGTTTTCCAAATGGCCAACTTTGCCATACCGGAAACAAAATTAAGAAAGGATGTGTACAGGCCGCTTATTTTTTGTGTACTTAGGCGCACAAATAAAACAGTCAAATGAAAAAAACCTCCCCCAAGCTAAGAAACAGCTCCTCAACAAACCTAAACACCACTGCCAACCTAAAACACTCAAAAGAGAGAGAGAGAGAGAGAGAGAGAGAGAGAGAGATATGTGGGGTCCTCAGAAACAAATTAGAGGGCCTCTCGAAAGTAGTAAGTTACATTTTAAAGACACTCAATAATACCCACAAGCCCCTCACCACCTCCAGTAAACAAAGGGGAAATATTTAGACCCACATGTTCAGCTGGAAACCATAAATGTATAAGTCTAACAAGGCACATGCGCACATAATTTTAAGAATTGAAAAGTCATACAGATACACATGTACGTCCTGCACAAAATTACCCGTGCCATGTGGATCCAATAGCTTGCTGTAAAATACGTGTGTATTGTCCTGTTTAACCTTATGGAGGGAGCGCCATAGCCTCGGGAAAATGGTAAAAGCAGAATAATCATTAAGTTAGCTGGGGTGAATCTGGATGCTTTGCTTGTAAGAGCCGGTCTACATCAACTGGAGTTGTAAAATTGAAAAACTTACCTCACCGCTTGCCTTAGCAGATGTCCGTTTAGCATACTCAATCTTATTTTATATATAAAAAAAAAGGTTCATTCATTTGCATTTGTGAAAACCTAACTGAGAGGGTACATAGGCCTGCTATTCTAACTGATACGTATATGGATCATAAATACTGATTAGCCATTAAGGTCTTTTAAGACTAGAAAATGATACAATGAAGAAATGCTGCCAGGGAACCCCAAACAAACCCGCACAGGAGAGGCAGTGTCAGAGAGCAGAGATCATTCATATCCAGTAAGCAAGTAAAATCATACTTAATCATAAAAAAAAATGCATTTCTTCCCACTTATCCTATACAGATTTGGTGGGGGTAATACTTTCCCAGACAAACGGTAATGGTCTAATACAGACAATATTATTTAAGTTCCAAATCCCAGTTTACATATCCCTCCCCTCCCATAACTTACAGCTTCTCAATGTACATATTAGGGCTGGTTTGCCCACATGGGGCAGACAGTCATCTTGGCGCAATAAGCCCCAGCTGCAAATACCTAGTTGATTACCTCCCCTTAAATGCGCTGCTTGTCCACATTGGCGGGTCACATTGGTTTGACGCAAATGCGCCAATGATGTCGGAAATATCTTCTAAGCTTATTGGGCGCATGAGAACTGGGTGTACCGTCCCTCGGTCCATTTACAGCAGCAGTCACCAAAACAGGCACAATTACCCCCCAAATTAGTCCATCTCTCAAATCTATCTGGCTCATAGTCTTTGCTAAACAGGGTGGTTTGCCACTAGATTGTACCCCAGGGGCTCTCTTGAATGGGCCACTCTGGCCATGTTTAGGGCTGTACTGTAAGGCATGCATGGATGCATGGAAATAAAAAAATAAAAAACCTGTCCAATGTACAACCCCTCCCACCACCTTTATCCTTGATCTTTCCACAAATTTTCCGTAAACTGTACACCCCTCCAACAGGCATGATGAATGAGGTGCATAGTAACTCAAAGCAAAGATGGAAATAATGACTTGATTTATGGTTCTGGTTATCATGAGAAGGAACAGGTGGGCGTCTGTGTACACTGAGACACCGAGAAACGCACGGCTCACTTTTCTCATGCGTGTTCAGACATGACATTGACATGCACTTGCCATGATCGTTCACTTAACGCCAATGCTAAAGTGAATTATGTGGCAGGTGGTGGACAGTGATTTCCAAGCAGTTGCGTCAGGACAAGTTTATATGTAAAATCTAAGATAAGCAGCTGATATTTCCAGTGCAACATGGTACATGGATGGTGCATGTATGGCTGTAGCTGAAAAACTTTACAGGATATAGGATTGTGCTTATAGGATATTTTTGGTTTACAGCGTTTATAGGATATATATATATATATATATATATATATATATATATATATATATATATATATATATTGACAGGTAACTGCCTAACAAGTCATTAGAAAAACTTTTCTTTTTTTTTTGCTCACACAGCACAATTTTTTTCCAGCTATAAACTGTAGCCTACTGTATCACTGGGAGTTATTTTATTGCTGTCGTTTGTGCTCCTGTAATTATTGTATTTGTTCTGCCGTATTAAATTTGTATCTGTATGAGATTGTGAGGGGTGGCAGTGGAGTACAATGGGTAGGGAGCTGGACTTGTAACGCATAGCTCTCATATTCCAGTCCCAGGTGGGACACTGCCAGTTGTAGCCTTGAGCAACGTACTTAACATAAATACCTCAGCACATTCCCAGCTGTATCAATCTATTGCATGTAAATTAAAGGCCCACTCGCATATTTTTCGTGTTTTTGAGCTCTATCATCCTGGAGCTTTTCAACTGTGTTCCATACTGGTTTGAGTGAAAAAAATTGCAATTTTGGTCGAAGTATGCATATTTCAGGGTTTAAATGTGATTTTCCCGAGTTCGCCGTAAAACGTTTTCCCGCGTGATAGGACGTACGTTTTCGCACGAGTCGCAATTGATTGTGTACAGACAGGGGGCGGGGTTTGGGACTTTTCTGAGAAAGCTGCGTCACTGCTCTTTGCTAACGTTTCGTGGCCGTTTCAGATACTAAAACCCGGGAAGAGAATGCCGATGCGCGCGGGCCTTTAAAAGCTGTTTTCTGGAAAAGAGCAGCTCCACAATGTTTTGTGCGATAACGGTATTCATCACCGTCACCCTGTGTGCGTCCTCACTATAACATGCCAGAATAGCAGAGAACACATTAATGAACAAAATGCACTTCGACTGGAAGCAAATACCCTTGTGTTAGACTTCTTTTTTATGGCGTGATTAATATTTTAATTAACAAGTTAAATGACCTTTCAAGCTCTTAAAAATATCAGTGCAATAGGTTAGTTTTCTTTGTGTTTGTGTAAAGAGCCAAATGCTCTGGAGGAAGCGCTTTCCAACATGTTACTGAATGTTTTATTTATTTAATTAGTTTCACCATATTTTTACCCACTTTATTATGAGCCGTAAAACAAAGTGACAGAACAGTAACTTTTTGACTAACATGTTAGGTTATTAGTTACAAAGATACTTGCTTTATTAAATGAGTAACATATAAATATAATAATGTTACGTCTAAATAATTATGTATGTCCCATATTTCAGGAGTTCCCATATGCTGCTGTACTATAAAAGCTACTTCTGCCTTTTGACCTGAGAGTATATTCTGACGTTGATGATGAAAACAATTTGGACTTTGCCGCTGTATATCAGCCAGGCTGACACAGGGCACGTGGTCAGACATGTACGGGCTCTTGAGTCAGACCCGCTAAATCACAGCAGCAGTAGACACCCAGCCCCTCAAGACCCAGCTTTATCAAAGAGGCTGTCTCAGCCACTTCCCTCTTCCCTTGACAATACATAAAGAACGTCGCCGTAAATCACGCTCGTAGATCCCACAGCCGGGAGCCAGAACAAAGTCTGCATCCACCACCACCGCACCATCGCGATCCAAGAAACACAGAGACGCTTACCACTCACCCTCCTCTTCAGAAACTTCTGGAATGCTAAATAAGTTATGTTATTATTGTTATTGTTATTAGCATCATTATTGTTTGACGGCCCATGTGGGAGTGCTTTAGCTGATTGAGGTGATCCACCTTTTAAACGTGGCCATCTGTTTGGTCGGTGTGGACCACACACAGAGCAGAGATGCCGTAGAGGCGATGCGCTCTGGGGAAGACGACTGTTCCGCTGAGCTGACTGGACGCTGCTGCCCAAAGTTATCTCTATGTATTATTACCGATGTCACAGCCTCCAGATGTTAACACTCAGTTAATTAGGCACGGAGACGTTTGCACCGTGTCAAATGAACAGACCTGTAGGAGGTGGAGGGTCTCCCTGCTACTGCTGCTATGACCACTAATCCAAAATACTCTTTTAGGGTAAAAATGTCCTAAAGATAAACCAGCATCCTATGGGACTTAATTAATATATACAGTAGAATTTAAGATTCCATGAACCTGTATTACCTATTCCTGACCAATAGGCATAGTTAAATCTCTGATACACACTAATCACGGATATTTTGAAAGTATTTAAATTTAATGCCTTATACAGAAGCAACTGGTTTGCTAAATCAGATTTTTAAACCAGTGTCCATTTCTTTCCACATTTGTTCCAGAGAAACTGATCACCAATTATTTTAGTTTTTGAGACTTATGAAAGCCTCTGAAGCTAAACCACTCCAAATTCCGCTTTGTGTGTGCACACGCAGTATCTGCTTTCCTCCGTTATTATAAGAGACACCAAGGGCAGAGTCACACAATAAGAATTTTCAGGCAAAAGGGAGGGAAATGCAATCAAAGCGACTGATCAAACGCTATCTGAAAGGCGTCTGACACTAATTTTGTCCGCGGCTTTTCCATTTCAAACTTTGGCCTTTGTTGTGGCGAGGCGTCGCTCTGCATCTCTAACCACGGCGAGAAGCGATTCCAGGTTTTCGCGGTGACAAACCCAAGAAACGCTTCTCACTGCCGGGACGGAGACATCGCGCTAAGCGGATTCAGAAACCGCCCGTGTGCTACTGAGTCAAACTCAATTACATAACGTTAAACACCTCTTTTACCTTGGCAAATAAAAATCAGATGGACTACAGCCTTTGACTATTTAGCCGTTAGCCGGGGATTAAGTTGCCAGTCTGAGAAGGATAAGGCCCTCTATCGTGACTGAAAAGTCTTTCCCAAAGCGTAGAGGGCTACGGCGGGCCACGGCAGGATACAGATTACAGATTTGGATATGAAGGTAAACATTTAGTGATGTTGATTGTACTTGATTTGGCAAATACAAAAGCATACAAACAGATTTTCTCATAATGTAAAACAAAAAGAGGGATACTACTACTAATAATAATAATAATAATATACTTGTAATATGGAGAGGGCATGATTATATCTAATGATGTTGCTCTGTATATTTGTGTCTGCTAAATGCATAAGTATAACAATGACGAATTCAAGCCTGCCAAAGAAAGATGTTTTTATTACGAATAAAATTTTATTGAATATGCGTATCGTCACCAAAAAAGCATCTGCTGGCAAATGGCTGCGACCACATGCAAAATTAAATGGGTTTCATTTCTAAAGAATGAACGAAAGGTCAAGCGTGTTGATTTTTGGGGCGTTTACTCGATCGCCCTGCCGCTTCTGTATCCCTGAACTTTGGGTGACCCACGGGGACGGGGTGATTTTTTTTTACCGACGCTCCATTTTTGAGGTGAATCATTTAGGGAAAAAAACGGGAGGGCGATAGAGCGAGTGAAAAAGGAAGTTGCACATTTACTGCACTGTAAAGCCTGCCCTGAACACACACAGAGCTCACCGTGGACCAAACTGAGCAAATCTTGGTGAATGCGTCCCGCTGTTGATTTTGAAAGAGTCACTCCCAGGTCACTCCCCTAGGTTGGCTATGTTAGACCCAAGGGTCACCCTCTGTAAATGGTCATTAGTTTCATTGCAGCGGGTGTTAAAGCAAGGCCAAAAGCGAAGCCGTTTTTGATTAAGAAACATAATAAACAATATATGAAATATGTAAAATAAAACCATGTAGATATTTGTTTGTATGCATTCACTGTAGTACTCTGGTCTGTTATGTTGTCTCGTAAATTTGATGGTGGTGATAAAAGTGATCTATAGCTGTGTTTGAGAATATGTGTTTTTCTAGAAAAAAATGTACTTAAATAATGATTGGTTGGCATCTAAGTTAACATGTCCTTACCCATCACTGATGTGCTTGCATGAAAAAAAAAAAAATCTATTAAATAAAATTCCAGACCTTGTAAAATATTTCTAAGATATTAACTGCCAATAGATTTTAGGAGGTTTTGGAGCTTGGTGTGGATTTTAGGTTTTAGAGCTTAGCATCTCGGGCCTGGTCATGCATCAGGAGATCAATTGAAGAGCAATCGGTTGTTCCTTTTTATTTAAAACTCAATTTCTGCCAAATAATTTTGCCCTACAAAGCCTATATTGTTAGGGAAAGGGCTGTGGTTCCTCCAGGCGAGTGCCACCCGAACACTGCTTTTTCAGAACACGATCCATGTTCAGAACACGATCCATTTTCAGAAACGACGCGTCTCCCGTCCGACACGGGGGAGAGCCGGAGCCGCTCCGCACTGGCTCGGCTGGCGGGATGAAGCGTGTCCCGTCGAACGCGGTGAGTCCGACCTCTCTGGACGCGCCCCGGAGAGAACGGGCGCGCATTTCGACCGGCTCTCGTTTCGATCGACATTTTCGCCCCGGAGCGAAGCTTCGAGGCTTCTGCGGGGGTTGGCCTTGTCCTCCGTATAACGACCCAAATGTGGCTAGCCTCCAGGTGACATTAGCTCTCAGCCTATCGAATGTCTCTCCCCAGCTATTTCCTCAGACAAGAAGAGGGGAATAATCTGTCAGTGTGCAATCGGGGCTCCGGGAGGTTTAATTGCCAGGCTCGGTTCGGTGTGTTTGCACAAGGAAATGTTCCAGGCTGGGCCAGAACATTATTTAATAGCGCAAAAGTTCTAGGGACCTCGCCTCTAACAATGCCAACTATTTCAACTTTCTCGCAGACACTTTTACAGTTTGTTTAGCGTCGTGTAACTCACGCTGATTTATTTGACTTTTATTCCTCAGCTGAAGTCTAGACGCGCACCCCCTTACCGCGCACAGCGGAATTTCTTTTGTACGGCGAAGGAGGAGCAGAAGGAAAAAGTGAAGGAAGAGGGAGGGGAAATTCCTTCACATTCCTTATAAGGGAACAAGCAGGCACATTTTTGCAATTCTTCGCAATCATGAAAAGACTTCAGAGAACATGATGGATTTCTCACAAAAAAACAAAAAAAAAAGTGTGTGTGTGTGTGTTTGGGGGGTGACCAGGAATGAGTGGGCGAGGTGCGAAGTGGAACAGAATTCCCAAGGGTGACAAACCTCTGTCTGCATCAGATAAGGCAACGCTGAAATGAAGCCCTCCCCATATGATGGGTATAAACAACACTAGTGTGATTTGTATTACTGGCAAAGCCCTAATTGCAACCTTTCTAGGAGACAAATTTACAGCATTTCTTGCCATATCACAGACTGCATTTCTTTAGGCCACATGCGGAGAAAAGAATGACTTGCCAGAACACAGCCAGTCATGCATATATATCTAGCTAAGCATGCTTTATGGGCAGTGCTGAAGGAATGGAAAACCCTGCGTGAAGTACTGCAGCAGAACTCAGGATGCGCATGTGCTAGAAACTTCCAATTCTACACTGATGCGGCCGTGTACTACGAGGAGAGTAATTCACAAAACTAGTCATTTTTGCTTGTTCGACATATTCATTATGTCCCAAGCCTTAACCTTTGTGTCTGTGTGTGTGTGTGTGTGTGTGTTCGCGTGTGTTCGTGTGTGTGTGTGTGTGATTGGACCTTGAGGCGCATTTGAAATTATCCAGAAAAAAGTGTTTGAGAGAACCTGAGCAAAAGTGTTTAGCTTTACATGCCAAACTCTTGGCTTGTCAGACGCAACCCTACACCTTTGGTTTCATTTTGTTATTGAACCCACCTGAGAGCCTGTATGGGAATGAGAGGAGCGTTCCTTCTGGGACTTGAACCCACAATCCTCTGGTTACAGCACAACTGCTCACCGTCCGAATCAACTTGATTGAGCGAAACAATTCCCCGACATCATGCACCTGCAAGCCTTTGTTTCATAACAGGATACAAAATATTTTTTTGGGGGGGGTTTGGAATTGTTTGAAATGTTCAAGAAAGAATGTGAACGGAGTATCGGAGTATGTCCTTGAAAAACAGAGATGTGAAATATGTTGTTTTTCACCCTTAGGCCTCCTTCATCTAAATTATTGGTAAGGTTTCCTGCAATTAGTTAATCCGTTCTATGCAATTATACGTCTCACAGTTTATATGCTTACAGCAACAATCACGATTTCAATAAAACTACTTCAATCAAGAACATTAAGTGATAACGTGCTATTCAAATAATTAAAAGATTGAACAGGCGCCATTTGCAATAAAGTGATTTTTTGACTTTCGATGCTTGATGTCTCAGGGGTGTCTTTAATATATATGTGATTAAAGGTTGTATCAGCGATTTTGGGTGACGTAACTTCTGAAGCGAAATCCCAAACAAACAGAGCCAGCTCCAGCTCAGAGCCAATTATGTTATGTTTTAAAAAATAGTGTTCCAGCATCCAGAATTATAACCACGTTAATAACGTTTGTAAGAAACCAAACCGTTTGTAAATCCGTCAAGATTTCAGCGAGATAAGAGTATTAGCGTTTGTGGAGATCATTGTGATTGGTTGGAATACTGTTTATTTTGGTTTTGAGTGGTTGGTAGTACCATTTGTTTTTGTGTACGATCTCGGAGCATAGGCTGCCTACAGAGACGCGGTTTTTTGACGGCCTGCTTATGGGGCGGGCAGCTAGCGGATCGTGAGGAAAAATCAGATGAATGTGATCATTTATGTTTCGACCCAAAATCGCTGATACAACCTTCAATCATACATCTTATCACCTTTTTATTGAGCGGTCTTTTTTATTGACCAAGGGTAAGAACTGATATGTTGCTGTACAGGGAGAGAGTGTGTGTATTGTTTGGGGGGGGGGGGGGGGTGGCAGAGGTAGCTCAGTGATCTTGTGCATGCAAAAAAAAGACAGTAGAGGAAGCCGTTGCAAGAAAACTTTCATTGCCCCTGGTCCATTTCTGAGGTCACGGAGGTTGTAACAGCTACAATGCAATGCGTGTGTTTGAATGTGATTCTATGTCATTGACAGGTATTTTTTCGGTACAACAAGTTCATTGGCACTGTACAAATGTTCTGTGTTTTGGTTCAACTCGACTTTCTGGTTATCAGCACCAAATGTAGCTCTGCCAAGTTTGCTTGACGATTCATGAGATTAACAAATTAAACACAGAACCCCTGTTAAGTTTTGTTTCAAAATATTTAACTTCCAAAATGTTCACTTAAAAAAAATTTGAAACATACAAACACAGTGAAATTCAACTATGTTTTTTTTTCAAATAAAAGATTAGAATTAGTAAACAAAATGTTTTCAGGCTCCACATAGAACATAAAACCACAGCAATAAAACCACGCCAATTATGCCCATTGATTACTGAGTAAACTTAACCCTCTTGTGCTCTTGTTTAAAGTACAAGATCTATTACTGAGATAGAGGATTATCACCCATGATGCTGTACAGGACATGTGACCCTTGTAAGACCCCCCCGAAGGAGGAAGTGAAGGAAGCACTAATTTATTATACCCCTGGGGAATGGACTATGCACTCATTGCTGTTAAATGTTTTGACCCGGAGTCAGGAATTGAATTATGGTTACAATACTTTTGAGGTTGGAGTCTTTCTGCATTGGCCTCTTCTTGCGAGACCCTGTGGTGCTCGAGGGGTGAGAACAAGGCATCGTCACGTCTAGACGTGCAAGTCAGAGCTGGCGACCCTTGTCCTGGTCCGATTGGTGCCCTGTCAGAACTGGCGACCCTTGTTCTGGTCCTCAGGCAGCTAATTCAGTCGCAGGCAGCCAATTCATCTTTTCTGGGCGTCCTATGTGTGTGTCCGTGTGCAAATGGATACGAGCATCAGAATGGGTAGGTTATTTACAGAGAACATGAAAAAAAAAAAGTTTTTATGACTGCTCTGTACAGGACAGCTTTAAGTTACATCTTTTCGAGCAAATCAGTTGGAAATTATTTTAGAAATTATGGGACACTTACATGGACCTTGGACCTCCGTGAGTGAGATCCAGGGGTCCTCTGATCTGTTGCAGAGAGCCCACTGGCTATAACTCACCGGAAGGCCATTCTAACCCTGTGGACCCTTGAAGGCCTCCGTCTTTTCTTTCCAACCAGGTAAATTACAGTCGAGAGCAATTTTCTTTTCATAGACGAGGCCTAACCCCGTCCACTGGTCGTAGTATCCTGGAGCTTAAAAGGTATTCGGCAAACCGCCCGCAAAGACCGACGACTTCAGTTGCATATCCCCACTTAGTGCCGCTTCTGCAGCCCACTAAATTACATCACACTGCCACCTAGCCCCACCTCCCAATGCTTTTGTATGCTTTTGTGTGAAACTGAGTGTGTTTACGTGAAAGAAAACACAAGTATGCATCTGTACATGCTAGTTTGTAAGTGTGTGTGTGTGTGTGCACCCGGGCACATTGGACCCGCCAAGACCCTAACTCAATCCGCGGGTAGTTTATCGGGGCTGCAAGCCAGCCAGCCATTTTTGGAATGTGCCATGGATATAGGATAGGCCCAGATTGGAAATCTAAATAGCCGAAGGAATGCTAATTACTGTGGAAATCAAACACCATCGATTGCTGAGTTTCAGCATTTCTGCGCTCCAACCCCCCTTCACCCCCCGACTCGCTACACTATTCAGAGCTCCTGTAAGAGGAGAGGACCGTACGACTGTACAAAGCCTTAAGGCTGAGAGAGAGAGAGACGTGTTTCTTCTACCGCTGGTGAGATGGTATGTGGGTAACCCATCATTCGCGTTGGGTCATTATCCTCTACACACAATCAGACCATCTCCATAAACACACCAGCACCATGGACAAGCTCTGTGAGGAATTTCCTAGATAACAATCGAGTGGCTGGGAAATGATAACAGTTTGCTAATGTTAAGAATCGGCTGTGTAACGCGGGTATAAACACACCGCTTCTCACGGTCAGAGCGCACTGTGCGCAGATCATCTTTTTCACATTCCCTAACCGCAGGGCGCAAGCAACACACTCCGGGAAACAATAGTGAGGTATCCCACAGGGAGACCGTCTCCAAGCACCATGGGCTTTGCCCAGAAGGTCCTTGCTCATGTCTCACACCTGATGGCTAGGAGTCGGTTTTAGGTACATTTCCTGTGCAAGGTTACAAACCCCAAATAACTGTGTATAGAAATCATGCCTAGGTTCCAAGAGCTTGGCTAACACTGTGCGCTCATTCACCTTCCTTAGGAAAAGGCATTAGAACCCACAACCGTCTGGTCTTTAGTGCCTAACATCCCCAATACTACTTCATACTGTGCTGTTACACAACAGATGGTTTTGCCTCAGATACATTTCAGAGATATATGCAGACAAGATATATAGAAAGACAAAATAAAAACACACACATGCACGCACGCACACACACACACACACACACGCGCGCGCACACACACACACACACACACACACACACACACACACACACACAGCATTCCCAAACCCATGCCTGCAAGCATTACATTACATTTACATTACAGGTATTTAGCAGACGCCCTTATCCAGAGCGACTTACACAACTTTTTAGCATTTTTTTTTAACCATATTATCCATTTATACAGCTGGATGTATACTGAAGCGATTCAGGTTAAGTACCTTGCTCAAGGGTACAACAGCAGTGTGCTACCTGGGAATCGAGCCTGCAACCTTTCGGTTAAAAGGCCAGTTCCTTAACCATTATACTACATTGCCACTTCAAGCCTCTCCTTACTCCACTACTGAATTAAAATGAGTGGGGGTCATAGCAGCAGAGCACCAGGAAGCCGCTACCAAGGGCCTGGAAATACTCTCCCACATCCATCAGACAGCCCCACCCAGCCTTGCCCAGGCCTACCCGAGACCCCCACTACCGCACGCACCCCGTATTTAAGGAACGGTCGGGTGCAGCAGAAAGTTTAATTACCGCTCATTTCTCAGACAAACAAATTACTCCTTTGGCAGGCCGAAGTCAAATATCTGAATACAGGCCGGGCATAAAAGGAAATGTTTTTGAGGAACGAGCCGCCGTAACTTCATCCGAAACATGGAGGAGTGTACGTCCCGGGGCCGGGGGAGACTTTCACTGCCAGAGAAAAACAGTCATTTTGGCGGTTACTCATCCTAAAGGGTTATTTCTGGAGGTTGCGGTGAAATGTACATCAAAGTGGGTTTGTGACACCCGATACGAGCCGACGTGCTGGCGGCAAGAAATAAATCGTACAGAATTTGACAAATTCCGAGTAGAGGAAATCGTTTGGCTCCTTCCGGGATCATTTGGCTCCTTCCGGAAGTTTTTTTAAGAAAGCGCTTGGGCTGTGTGCGTGCATGTGTGTGTGTGTGTGCGTGTGTGTGATACAGCGACTATGTGAAGGAGGTTATAAATCTCAAGGTGTAAGAAGCTGATGAAATATCTTTGATTGTCAGAAGAGGTAAACCCTGATATTTTTTGAGCAGGCCCTGCTCTGAGCGGTTCCAAGAGCATCTCCGACTCCGAAGGGCAGCATTGACGCCAGTGCGAGGCGCGGTCGAGCGTCGCTGAACGTTGCTGTCAGACGCATGCGCTCAACGCCGCGCCGTGGCCCCCCACTTCCTGTTTCCACACGCTGATGGGTGGGAAGACAATCTGAGGAAATCGTTGTCGGCTGCCCGCGCGGAGGAAGACGCTTGTTGAAACAGGAGGCGCAGGCCCGTGAAGATAAGTGAGCTGAAGCAAAGCAGGGTGTGAAATAAATGCTCGAGTGAGCGGACGGTTCTTGGAAATATCTTTCCCTCCGGCTGGAACGGGTGACAATGCGGTCTCTCCGAGTGAAAGGCCCAGCCGGAGGCTCCGTCGGAGGCTCCGTCTAGGCGCGGCGCACACGTGAAATGTTCGCAGTTCACAAGCGCAACGTGAAAACGTCAAACTCCATGCGAAACTCCATTCGTCCCTCACAATCGGTCAAATCTGAAGATACGAGCACAATGTTAGACAAGGCTAGTGAGGCCAACAAAACACATTCGGCCAAAAGTCTATTCAAAGGAAAAAGTGTCAACAAATTTAATGGGTTCAAGCAGCTTTCATCAGGAGAGCACAGGAAAAAAGAAAACATCAGAACGTGTCCAATCAAACCACGGATTTGCATACAATTCCACAATGTGGAAATTGCTGATGTTTTTTCGACTATAATAACAAATGTCAATGGAAATAAACACGGACCCCATCTTAGTTTAGATCTATTTCCTGTTTGACAGAAAAATACTGACAATAATACTAGCCTGTCGACTGCATGACAGACCAGCCCTGTATCTGCAATAACGTTTATTTCTGTTCACCTTTATGGGATTCAGGCTACTGTTTTAGAGCAGTATGTGTATGTGTGTGTGTTTGGCCAGTGATTTACACACACTGTACTTACAGTCATTCCACCCCACGAATTTGAGAAGTGGACCTTAACAGTCGCATGTCAGTCATCTTTCACAGGGGACGTTCCTCCCCTAAATGAATCGGCACGGGGCCACGCATCATAAACTGGGGCCTAATAAAGGAAATCAAAGCAAAGCCTTCGCCGTCCGATGACAGACTCGACGTGGCCCCCGACGTGCCTCCCTGTGTCAAACGACGGTTCCCATGGATACTCTCGCGGTCTCGTCGCGACTCGCTACAAGAGAGAGACCGAGAAGAAAAGCAACGGGCCCTCGGATAAACACCCTCAGACGCACCTATCGTTCACTCGCCCCCCCCCCACCCCACCCCTCCCCTCCGTGGTTTTCATTTCCCGTGTCCTTCAGACATTCCACTCCCCCACGGCCCAGCCCCTGGACACAAAGAGCCGCCGCCGAGTTTCTGCGCGTGATTTACACGCTAGCGTCCTGCCCCCAAGACGGCTCGCGACCGGCCAGCCGAACGTGGAGATCTCCGTTTTTCGACAGGCACTAAAATTTGAGCGGCTCACACCCTTTATGGGCCCGGTCAGGCCAACCTCCGACCCCAGGCCTGAAGTTTCCCACCGTCCTCCGCCGAGTGGCGTGAGGGATTGGCCTGGCCCGCCTCCCGAAGTGTGTTATTCTGCCTATAAATCTGTACCGGGCCGAGCCGGGGCAGCGCGGCCGATAACAGCCCTGTGTCCCATTGAGCGGACGGTAGCGGCAAGTCCCGCACTGTTATGCTCGCACTCACAGAAAAAAAAGTGTTCAGAGGCTGCCTTACCCACATACCACTGCACTGATACATGTCTCAGACTGACCGAAGAGCAAGCAGGGCATTGGTTCAGAGCATGGCCATTGGTTCAGAGCAGGCGCCATGCTGATCCACAGATCTTAATAACATCATAATGGGACTGATGCTAGGATCTGATGTCTGTGAAGGAGATTCACGGACCTAAATAACATCACGATGGGCTGATGTTGGTCACTGATTATCTGCTAGAGGCATCCACATAATGTGCAGATTAGTGACTGCTAGGATCTGATGCCTGAAGTGAAGGACAAACACTTAAACAATGCTTAAACAATGCTTAAACAATGCTTAAACAGTGTTCTTGTGTTTCTTGTTTTTTTCTCCAGACAGTGACCCAAAGCCTCTCAAATGGGGACGTTGTGGCCGTTGGAGAGGAGAGTTGAATTAATCCAGTAACCCTGTGGTCAGTCCCCAATTTAATTGTCACTCCGACTCCGCAGCATCCCTGTCTGTTTCCAATTTCCAGTTTTAAAATTAATTTCATCCTCCTCGTCAAGCTTTCCCAGAAAAGTGCAGCCTTGGCCTTTATCCGGGAACGTCATAGCGACTCATTCCATTTGGGCAAAGAGGTACGCGCATAAGCGCCACCGAAACCTTCCTGCCCTACCCTTTCAGTCACTGCTCGATGTTCTGGTTCCAGTTTTTTAGCAAAATAAAGATTTAATCTTTAAACTCTCATATGTTAAGAAATGCTTAGCCAGCCATCCCTTCCAGTCCTCAAATGCTGACCATGAATGATGTCACTGTGGTCAGTGTCACTTGTGTGTCCAGAAGTTCAGCATACTTGATACTTGGGTATTTGTTTTGTGGGCCCAACCAGTATTGCGTTTTATTATAACTGTTTTAACTTCTTATTAACATTGTTTCAATTCTAATTTACTTTTTATATAATGTCTTTCTATGTCTTATGTAAAGCACTTTGAGTTGCCTAGTGTATGAAATGTGCTATACAAATAAACTTGACTTGACTTGACTTGATAAAATATGTATTGATTTGCTTATTTCCACAATGGCTTTGGGCCTGGTCTCAGTCTTCCAGTGTGGCTTTTGTATTGGACATATCACAGAATGGCGACTGCCAAGACCATCCTCTTTGTGCATATTTCCCTTCAGAAGGATCAAACGCTGTCGCCATTGGACGAGAGCCCACTCAGAGTGTGGCTCGGACGACTGAATGGCATTCATGCAGAAAGCTGTCTGTGGGCGTTTCCAGGCATCTATTGATTCATCAGAATTCCTCTGAAACCAAACACTAGCATGCAGACCTCACGCTGAGTGCATACCCCACCTTCTTGAGCAACGCGGCAATTTGTGGGGTAGGGACATAATGGCCTTTGCTTTTGTTTCTGCAAGGACTCAAAAGGACAAATGACAAATACGCAACTTGCACCGAATTATATTTCATATTCACCCGTGTTATCATTAAGACTGCTTTTCCAGCCATGGGGCTGGTTTCAACATTTACCCAAAACGACACACAGCCAGAACCTAGACTGGTGCATTCTGAAGGATAATTATGATATAATGCTGCAGTGAACATGTGGGTTCAATGGAATGACAAATATGGCACACAAGTGCCGTCTCAATGACATTATAATTGTTTTGTTTGAATTGTGATTGAGCCTCACACATTTCTCAAGGGAAAGTTGATGAGGCTAAGTATAAAACTGCACTTTTGCATATATTCTGGTTTTACCCAAGAGGAACCTGATACATGGGAACCTATTATGTTTTGTTTGGTCTAAATATTTTTTAATGTTACTTATGGGGAAAAATGTGCAGTACAGTTCTGGCTGTTTACTGTAGGTATGTAGTTTTATTTGAGCAAAGGTTACTGGCAGTATCTCACGCGGTAGTCAAATACATGACCCCCTTTTCACAAATCCAAAATGTGGACCAGAAAGTGAGACTGAGACTTACTTTACCAGAACATGCCCACCATTAGCTGTTCATTATTTCCCTGCAATATCATGCAGAAGCATGCTATGTAATAAAATGTTTTACATTTGTTTGTGGTAGGGATGAGGTCAGAGCTTAGATCAATTTGAAAGCAGTCGGTTGGATGAGTCTGGGGCTTAAAAGATCCTAGTGTTACAACTATGCATTTTCTTAATGCCATTCCTCTTGAAGACAAAAGAAGCCATTTTGGCTCCAGGCCACAGACAGGGCTTTCGCTGAAAACTTCACTCAGCTCAAACTTGCTGGGGTGATATTTTCCTGTAACCAAAGCAAAAATCCAGAACAAAATGTAGACAGACTTGGCTGAGAACCTTTGTTTTACTGTCTAGCTCTCTCCTAATAAAGTAACTTGCAGTCCTTTAAAAAAAGTAAAACTAAATTTGGGAATTAGATACAAGGATGTAATTTCAATTTATTGAAATAGTACACTGCAAAAAAAATGTCTGTCTTGTGTTTTAGTCTTTTAATGAGACTTAAAATCTTTTTCTCAAAAGTGGAAAATATTAAGTTGTGTTAAGTTACTTTTTGACAAGTGAAATGATCTTACCCCACTGGCAAATCTTGAAATTAGTAAAACTATCTCACCCCACTGGCAGATAGTTTGTCTTATTTAGCAAAAATAACAAAAATAAGATTCTAAAGTCTAAATATAATATTACAATTCTTGTTAAGATTTAGTTTTTGCACTATTTTTACAAAGAACACATATCCCAGTCATTTATTATAGAACTACCAATACTGTATGTTAAACCTATTACTATGACTGGAAACTTGCTGCTGAATTTTTGATTATGAATGAAACATGTGTTTGAAGGGGTTTCCAAATGTTGGTTACATGGTCTGAGGTCACATTTGTACTTTCCTTTTTTTTAAATTCCAGGTATGATGAAATCTGCATTTCCAGGACATTAATAACCCACCATTTCCATTACTTATATACAAAAACTATACTGTGCCTTAATGTGTCTTGTTCCAGTTCTCCAATGCTGCGTTGGGTTCCAGACCTAATTGGTTGCAGAAGCAGACTGTGAGACTACCGCTGCCGTTGCACTGAAAAGTATTTAAGAAACGGAGTCAGCGACTCGTGGCCAGGGGTAGACAGAACTGATGGAAAGCTATGAGGTCAACCACATAATTCTCTGATAGATCAGCTCCTCAAAGACCTTGAACTAGGCAAACGGTTTCGAGCCTTAGACGGCGCCTAATCCCTGCAAAAAGGATAGCGTGGCCATTTCATTTTGTGTGAAATATCTAACAGACAATGCCAAAGTCCAGAGTTCTGTGCGCCCCGTTTCCAACTGGCAGGGGATAGGATGGGGTGGGATGGAATGGACGGGCTGGAGTTGGGATGGGTGCTTGTCCGTTAAACATGCTGCGGTTTTTCCATAGCCTTTCATCCAGTACACGTTGCTCATTCAGTACATGGATGAGCCCGCTGTTTCACTTTGTTAAAACAATGTTTCCAAGAAAACAATACAAATAGCCCCCATATTTCCAGCACTGTGAAGGGCAATGCATTTTGAAACTACCGTACAAAACATTGCAAATCAAATTAAGATGACTACATGAGGAAAAGAAAACTATTAGATTGTGTATGCAGTGATAAATCATAAAATAAACATAATAAAATTAATTCTACACAAATTCAAAGTTCATAATCATTATGCTTGTCTTTCCCAACCTGTTAACTTAAATGGATGTACAAAAAATGTTTCATAGAATAAATACATTAAATGAATTTTGAGAGCATTAGTATTCAAGAGACGAGTAAAAGAGGCATAGCTTCACAGGGAAAGTTGTGCAAAGCATTTCCAGATTAATGTTTGGCTCTAAGCCAACAGAACTGAAACATTAAACACTGGAAAAAAAAAACAATTATATCCTGGCTTAATATAAAATCCTGGCTTAATATCCAAGCAGTCGAATAATCCCAATAATAGGCCTGACAATTTGGATTTTATTCATTGATTCATTTATATTTCATGTATGCGCATACATTTTTCATGTTTTACAATCGTCAGTAACATTATGTTACTGTTATGAAAAAAAAAAAAAAAAACTACCTAACTTCTATGCAACAAAACTGTTACATAACCTATGCTATTACTACACAAGTTGACAGCTGGTTTTCAGATTACGGAGAGGGTGAAGTTTCTTTTTTTTCTTTTTTACTAATAATGTGCAATTACATGAACCACAATCACATTCTGGACGTTGATTTATTTGTCACTGTGGTACACAGAACTTGCATTGTTTTTACACTGGTAATAGTAGCAGAGGTCAGGATAGTGGTGGGAATAGTAGTATAGTACAAAAGTAGTATTTATAGGGGGTGTCCTGAGTTCATGGTAATCCTAACTACTCAAATGTACATCATTAAAATAAACAAGTTTAATAATTACCATTGCATAATGTTCAAACTCCCCTTAAATAAATACAAAGAAGCAACACAATTTTAATGCAATAGGATCTGTGTTTTTCATAGCAGATTGACAGGAGAAAGTTATGTTAAAGTGGTATGGTCTTCAGCTTTGACAACCAAATACGTAAATTAGCAAGGTTTGCAGCCATGATGTTTCTGACCCAGAGGTTCTCAGAATACACACGGTCACCCTTCAGACTGATAAAATAATTATCAGGTTGATCAAGGTTCAGCCACGGTAACTCGGTACCTCCAGCCAGCAAAATGTATTTCCCAAATATAATAATAATAATAATAATATTTCACATTTGTGTGTGGTGTGCTATTCACATGAGTGTTTCCCTAATTGCAGTCACATGTGAGAGGGGAGTACACGGAGCTTGAGCATGTGCAGAGCCTGGCTATACGTTCCCATGAACTGCCCAATAATTACCGCATACCAGTCAACACTGCTTCTTATGCACTTCCATTCATAAACAATCATAGCGCTTTTCCTCCTCTCTGTGAATTAAGTGAGAAAAAAGGCTAAACACGGCCTGTTTTCCAGACACAAAGTGTGTGTGTTGGGGGTGGCACATACCCCATTGATTATTAGTTTTTTCAACACAGCAGATTTCATCAAACATCAAACATAGGCATATTTAGTTTAGGGCAGTAAAATTGACAAACAACATTGGTATACACATGTTTTGTATACTAGAAGTACAACTGACAATGCATACTAATAATTATGATGAAGATATCACATTGGAAAAGTTGGGTGCATTCAGCTTCTCCGCCTGCATGGGACCTTAACGCTAACCTTAATCCTAACCCTAATCCTAACCCTAACCCTTTAGCACCTTTAGTTATGAAGCTATAAGGGCTCAAAAATTTTACGCAAAATAAAAATAGGTACTTCAACGGACCATAACTCGCAAGATATTCTTAGTACAAAGTTTGCGTTTTGCATAGCTTCATTAAATAGATTATAGTTAATGTGCAAATAAATCTGGTGTTCCTGAGCGGGTCAGGCGGGAAGCATTGATTTGTATTATATAGAATGACCCATATATATATATATATATATATATATATATATATATATATAGCTATATATATATATATATATATATCTGTAAACAACAAAACAGCAGTATCTTTAAACAGGTTGTTGCCAAATAGCCAATGAAAGCAAGAATCCATGGCTGCCTCAGCCAGCACCACAATTAAAAGGATTTGCAATCATATTCATGGTTAAAATTACAGTGGAAATATTTGCACAAAAGGCCATTATCACCACAAATTACCCTTGACATGTTTGCATGCTCTCTTTTCTTTTTTTAAGTGAATGGCAGGGAGAGAGAGTTCAGATTTATTTGGGCTGGAAGTAGCTGAAGGAAAGCAGAGAGAGAGAGAGAGAGAGAGAGAGAGAGAGAGGAGAGAGAGAGAGAGAGAGAGAGGGGGGGGGGGTTCAGAAATTCTTAAGTCAGTAGAGGGCATGCATTCTTCACAAATACCCAAAATGTACAATGTACAATGCACAAAGGTGATTCAGTTATTTATACTGTTTTGTGATTACCTACAGCTCCTGAAAAAATAGGAAAATATATGTAAAAAATAAATAAACGAACAAACAAACAGGCAAAAACGCACACGTATCTCATACTTAAAGTTCAGGAAAGTTGGGACAGGAAGACCGAACCTGTCTCGGAGTTGGATGAGGCTAGCTTTCTCACAGATGGAGTCCCAGCTTGGCACTGCCAGTGAGGGAATTTGAGGTGGGGGAGAAAGACACAAAGAAGAAGTAACGTTAGCCGTATACGTAGCTAAATACAGTGGGTAGGTCGGAGTAAGGTTTCAGTGGGAAAGAAACATATGCAAATGGTCAAGATAAGTAAATAGAATGGTGCCACACATCAGGTTGTTGTAAAGGTAGTGAGGAGAAAGAAAAAGGAATTATCTGAGCTGATTGGCCCGCTGATATCTGTTCTCCACCATCTGAGTTCCACCACGTCATCCTCCTTAGGTTTACGAGCAAGGAGCCGTGTGATAGGAGGATTTTCGCATACCGACTCCCACTGGTTCAGGTTCAGACCATGACATCGCTGTTTCTCTCCATATTTGAAAATGGCACAGTCCTCTCGAAAGTGATCTTTGCTCCATCGATAGCCAGAGTAGGGTAGAGCATGAGTGCTTTGAAAAAGCTTGAGCCACAATTGCAATCGCAAATGACCCAGAGTGGTGCATTGAATTGTATTAGCGATACAAAGCAATGATTTTTGTCAGAAATATTTTTATATAATTTTTTAAAGTAATTAAATCTTTCTAATTTGATCAATGATACTGTACATTCCACTCTAGTTGGTGATAATCTTGGTTTTGAGGAGCTCATGTCTATTTATCTCGGTTTTATTATGCATACTTCATTGGAAACCAATGAAGATGGCCATATCTGGCATCAGGGGCGTGTCTAGACATTGTAAAGACCCGGGGCTCAGCCCAGGACATAATGTCAATTTTTGTAAGAAAAGGGCACATCAACCAAGAAAAACTATTTGACGACACCGAATGATTCAAATGAATGCTACAATAACAGTACAAATGTAAAACATTTTAAATCAAATCAAAAGGGGTGGTTTGGCATCTGTTGGGGACACTTCACTTGTTGTTTTAAATTTTTTTGAAAAATCATTTTTTTTTGAAAAACAGAACTTAAATGCTAATTTCTAGTGCCTTTCGAGAACAGCATTTATTAATCTGCTTTTAAAAAAATTATAACGTTAAACAAAAGCACTCCAAACGAGCTAACAATATCCTACTGCAAAACAAACCAATCTTTTAACAAAATGTTTAATTTGTGTTCTTGCAAAGTCTCCCTCCCTCCCTTTCCTTTCTCATGTCGCTGGATCACATGCTGTATTATTAGATATTATTCTGTTTCTATTTAAATACTGGGTTGGATAATACTACGCTACGCTAGCTGAGTTAGTGAACACATAATAACCAAACATTAACGTTATACATTATCGAGTTATACACATAACACTTTTATCCCACATTTGGTTTCTAGCTAACGTTAGTTGGAACACTAGCGAACAGTGACCCTGAGAACAAAATAAAGTTAATGTGCATAAAAAATGCACTTGCTTCTGGGTGGTTGATCTTGTTTGAGTAGCGATGGTGCGGTGGCAAGATAAGCTAACTCGACAGCTAGCAACGAACAAATGGCTCAACTGGCTACAGGACGTTTCATCAGTACAAACTTATAAAACGGATATCGTAATAATAATAATAATGTAATACACGATATCTTTGCTGTCTAGCTCTACGTTATATCGTGTAATGTTAAGGTTACCTTTTTTATGTTTTTATCGTCTCATCCCAAATCAACTAACTTAATCCATCCCGCCAGCAGGCAAGTAAGTACTTTGCGTGTGGGTAAGAGAGAGAGGGAGAGAGAGATAGTTACGTTTTACACATGGCAACTCGCCTTCTTGAGACCCCGGGGCTATAGCCTAATAGCCAGGGCCTAGGCACGCCCATGCCTGGCATAAGCTCTATCTGGGTCTACGTGTCACTGGTAGATGTGGATCTTGCGATAGCTTCTCTTAATTCAGTCTGTTGGTGAGTTAGTGTCTGGGTAAAGAAATGTCTGCATGGACCCAGGCCAAGCACAGTAAATAAAGCATATGTTTCCAAATGTATTCTTCAGCTGGAATTTAGGTTAGCTGATCTTGATTTAAACTGCTTAAGTCCTTCATTCAAAAGTTTGATTATCTCTGATTCACAGATTGTTTGGTTCAGATGTTGTTGCACAGAAAAGAGTAGCAAACTCGATAAATAGCATGCAAAATGATCACTACCAGAAAACAGGTTGGGGCGGCGTTTCCTTTTTTCTTTTTTTTTTCTTGTGCTTGTGCTTTTTTTCATTTGTTTTATAGAAATATTTTAAGAGCCTGACATACTTTCCGTCTCGTCTCAAGCATGGCTATGATGAGAAAAAGCAACGGAGGATTCCACATGAATTCTCTCATAAAAGTGCCTTTGAAACAATGCAGAGCACCTGGACAAATATTATCTCAGAGATGGTTTGGGGACAACTGAAAAATATCTAACAGAAAAACAAAAATCAAAGGCCTGCTTTGTTATAGGATTTTAAACCCTTTGTAGAATCCATTTTGAGGCCACATTTTGACACACGCTTACAGGCGCAAAAGGGGAATCATATATTTTATAAATTCCTGTTTTATTCCACCTTTAAAAATAATAACAGTGGATGTTGTATCCATCTGAAGCAAACAGATTGTAATCCATTGTGTAATCAGCCAATTGACACAATTAAGACACAACAGGCTCTGAACTCATAAAAATAGGGTGTGCTGTTGCCCTCAACACTGATATAGGCTGCATCCTGGCTGTGTATCCTGAAGAAAGCAGTGCTCCTGGAAGATTTACCTCCTGCTCAGTATTGATTAGCAATATTTATATCTTGGACAGGTCAATTTTCCACTCGACTTCCTTTCCCATGCCTCTCCCAATAGAGGATAACGAAGAGGTTGGAGCAAGAGCCAGAGGCCATTGAGGTGGCAATGAGAGATAGCCATCTTTTAGCTCACGCCTATTCCAAAACTTTCCAAAACCAATACTCAACTTAGCAGGTGAACAGAGTTGATGTTACAAGCCAACAATATGTGAAGATATATTACATTTCAAAATAACAATTTATTTGAATTTCAATACAAGAGGTATAACTTGGTATTTGCACATATCTTCACACCCTGCCTCACAGCTTCAATCCAGACCAATCAAAACCACATTTGAGTTATAGTTCAGGTTTAATAGGGCGTCACTAACTTCATATCTGGAATTGAGAAACATTCATTTGTTGTATCTTTTGAAGCTGTTGGCACATCAAAGAGGAAAGGAAACAGCGATCAAAAGTTTTTTTTACATTTTTTTAAATAGAAACAAAAAAATAAATAGAAATTCTTGATATCCTCTAAGTCAAATAATATACCAGTGTTTCCAGTACATTCAGGAAGCAAAAATACAGTACCACCTTCCACTGGATACTGTTTTTTTTATTTTATTTTAAATAAAGTAGGGAAATAGTTCAGAACTATTTGTGATGATGGCAAAAATGTTATGAGCGCACCACTGATGTCTGTATGAACCTTCAAAAGACTTAACATCTGGGCAGGATGGGGCCAAAATCAAGGTCAGCAGGAACTTGGCTGCTGGATTGTGACATACGTATTTCTTTCAGAAATGGACCCTGGCAGTTTCTTGGCAAAGATGCATCGTTTTTAAACCTCTCTTTCCAACATGTTAAATACGTATATAGATTTACGGATATATATATGGATGAATGGATGTATTTCCTGAGGCAAATGGCTGATATATCCGGTGTGGACGATGTAATGAGGCTTTGGTACATTCTTAGGGGGAATGTCTGTGATTTCCTCCCTGGAAAGCTTAGTCCCTCGGCAGGCTGTCAGGAAAGAGAAGCCCTGGAACAGAGGGCTGTCCTGTTCTGGACGATGTCAAGGAGCTGATGCGCCCCTGTTATCCATTTCCAGAGCAAGGCAGGCAGGGTTTGTGCACAAAATATTTTAAAAATTAGCCAGCGGTAGCCCTCTGATGGAATGTGGCGGGGACAATTTTTCTTCATGCGTGCATTTTGATCCATCATTATTATCCTTCCTGTCAGAACAATTGAGTTCCCTGTTCTCCAACTCCTAACCCAACCCCCATAGTTCTCCTGCAGTATTTCCTCACACTTTGTCCATCAATCCTGTATTCCTCATTTCACGTTTTTTGAAAATAGGACTAAGAATTCAGGCTGCAAACCCCAGTTTTTAACCAGAACATAACACACTGTTTACTTAGCATGATTAAAACTGGTCAGAAACAGCACTAGAGGAACCACTAACGGAACCACAGTCCCTGACCCCCATCAAGCTGAAAGCCTTTCAGGTTTCCCCTCCTGCTACAACAACAAACACTGACATCACATGACACCTTTGCCCACTCTGCTCCAATTAGAATCGAATATTTCCTCTGACCGCCACTGCGAAACTGTAGAACTCCCAAGTCACAGACGGAATAAGTTACATGTTCTCCCAGCCTGCCAGAATACTTGCAATTTGAAATGCAAACCACAGTTCTCTATTTATGATGAGAATAACTTTAACGGAATGTTGTCCTTATGTCTAAAATACTAGTTTCAACGTTGCTAAAGGTTCTCATTGGACCAGGGGAGATTTTAGCTAGGGCTTCATTTCAGAACAACTGGCTCCAGTTGATTGGATAGTTTGGCTGATTTTGAAGTAATATATTTGATAGGAACAGTGGATCTAACCAGTAGGGGGCACCAGTAGTGCAGTACCTTTTGACTCACTCCTGCTGAAGAGCATCAATGTGGTTTCCATTTACTTTCCCTAAAACATTCCCAGAATCAACCACTGACAGCTAACCTGTCTGCCACAAGTTGAGATACCTACTCATCTCCTTCATTCTTACATGACTGAGATTCACTTTTATGGGTTTAACACCAACAGATCAAAGGTCCCTGAAGCCATGCATCATACGGGTAATTACCATTCCCAAGTAGGCCACTTGCACCTGAACTTTAACCTATAGGAGTCATCCAGTAGGCCGTTAACAGTGAAAAAGGGGAGAAGAAGAAAAAAACAGGGATGTAAATGAAGATTTAACGGTAACATATGGTGTGAAAGACATGCCTCTGATATACATGTCCCTCTTCATCCCTGTGTCCTGCTCTTAGATTGAAATATGCGAGCGCGACAGTCTAGGAAACGTGAGCGGGGCAGGGAGACTCGGGAGAAAATGGACGGACTGTGAGAAAGGATGTGAGACTGTGGGGGCGCTTCTGCCTGCCAAACGCCCGCTGGAACGAGAGCACATTGAGGGTTTTCCTGTGGCTCCTCCTCCTCTGTGAGGACACTGACTCGGCTTCTATTTAATTTCCCCTATGCTGAGCTAAAAGGCGATACAGGGCGCAAGCCATATTCTCCCCCTTTACATCTGGTACTAAAAATATCGAAAATCAACTGAGCAAAAAAATAAAATGTAAGTACAGTTTGCACAATTTTATGTCCGCGTAAAAAGACAGAATATACAGTGTATGCTAATAGTAGCAGAATTTGGAAGCTTTTCAAATGCACTTTGAGGTAGGAAATAATGTCATTCCCTGTTGGAGCGAGGCTGCCATGATGTGAATGTAAACTTTTGTTCTAAATTTGATTTCCCTTGATCCTCTCTGCCCGAACTAAAGGAGTCTAGTCTGAGCAGACTTAGTGCCCAGATTAAAAACCGTCGGCTATTGCCGAGTGCCAAATCCCACCTGCAACAGCATCGTATAAATGGGAGCCAGTCATACTCTGTCTCAACCACAACCCAGCCATTTCCTTTTGTCTGAGCCTCCTCTCTTTAGTGCAAGGCAATCGGGGGCAGTTTGACTGCTGCCCTGGTCCTCATGAAGGACACCCTTCAGGCTTCAGTGACATTGACTGTCCTGTTACTCTATTTCGGTCCAGGAGAAGGACTTGAGATTGATGATCATTGTCCTCCATTTCGTTCCACAGCTTTGCTTTCGCACATCTAAATGAGGATAATAGAAGCCAATTATTTAAGCCCAATGACCCTATAATGAGTATCGCCTTTCTAGTCATTATATGTCCATAATGATTGTTGCCATGTTGAACGATTATGGAACGGTAGGGTATTTGCTTTCAGTCGCTGAAAGAATATTACAAGGACGTTTCCTGATGACGTTGAGGCTTCGATGGCCGGCCAGCCCTCCGACGCGTCACGTGACCCGTGTGTTGTGCACCCTGTAGGAGGCGTCCAGGAGTTCAGAAACCTACGGATGATCGCCGGCGAGTAATAGCTTAGCCGCGGCTAGCTGAAGTGTGCCCCCCGTGATTCCAAAGGTGCTTGAGCGTGCGCGGAAGAGCGGACAAAACGAAAGAGCGTCACTTCCCGTCACTACGCAAACCGATGCTCGCCGCCAGGAGCGCCTCGCCCTTTGTTCCCTTCCGCTACCACATCCCGGTCGTCAGCAAGCTTGGCAAGGATACGCTCGGAGCGTCCCTGTGCCACGGGGAAGACAGAGGTGACGAACCGCCCGTCTTTGACCGGAGATGGAAACGATCGTACGGACCACGGCCCGCCCCGCTTGCTGCTGTCTTTCGCGTCATCCGCTGTCTTTTGTCCTTTCGCGTTGTTCCTTTTTGCAGCTTAAGGAATTGAGGCGATGGACTCAAGGTTAAGAATGCTGAGCCCCAGCCAAACCTGTGATCTGCAGCCCACTTATAATTAAAGACCACTATCTACACACTGTACCGCAGCACGTACGAGCGACAGGTTTGCTGAAAGACTTATTAACGATGGTCATCTTTATGGATTGTTAAACAACAGGCATGTGCTGTAGTGTAGTGGAGGGTATGCACAGTATAACAACTTCTTTCTTAGTGGGCATAGAGTATACTCACTTCTTATTCCCCACTGGTGCACATATCAATTAGTCATCGATTTTCTAAATTAGAGTGTACCCACTTCTCGAGAGTACACCCACTTCTCCAGGTACTACTTCACCACTGGGCATGTGTGTGTGTGTATCTGTGTGCGTGTGTGTTGGTTAACACAGCACCTTGTGGCTAAGAGCTTGCCGATGCTACACGTGTGTAAATTGGAACGGACCTGGGAATGCAGCATTTTAAAATGCCCCGTGGAGCCTGACTTAGTCTGTAATGCAATGTGCAGACGTTAAAAACCTGCTTCTAACCGTCTCCTCTTGTGCTGTAACGTGAAGTCACCTTATAAGTTATAACTACTAAAGCTTCGGAAAATGCGCGGAGCAGAGAGACGAGACCAAATAAATTCTGAGCGAAAGTACGGCTGTAAAAAATAATTCGAGAAAGAAATCACAAATTCACTCCCTCCTCAAATTTACCTCTCTCTGTTTGTCTTTTGCCATTTGCGGCGGGCGAGTGATGTAAGGCAAACGTATTTTGGGTGAACTCATAAGTTTAAAATCTTTTTTTTTCTTTTTTTTTTTGACGCTCCTCAAACAAAGCTGCCTTTCTGTGTGTGGGGGGATTTTCACCCCTCTGAAAGCTTCTCTCTGGCCTGTCCCGGGCGATGACATCACTCTAGTGAATTCTCCCCTGCACACTGACTCTCACATAAACGCAGAGGTGTGGGGTGGGGAGGGGGGGGCATAGCCATAAGCTGTAACCTGTTCATATGGGGACACTGGTGGGTGGTTGTTCTGTCAGATTTACTCTCCTGTTAGCTCTGCCACCCACCCCCCCTCCCCCCCCTCCCCCTCAACGGAATATGTCGGGTACTGCATAGGAATGTCAGACCTTCCAGGAAATGATATCAGCTGAAATGACACGATCTGTCAAAAAAAGGCCTCTTGGCGCCAGGGTGTAAAATATGTGTTGCCTTAGGGAACTGAAAACTGAGGGTACTTTATCCGGGTGGTAACAAAAAGAGGGGCAGTAGAGAAGGGTGTGAATTGTGCACATGACACAATTCACACCTGTTGACCTCTGAAAAATAATTACAGTTCGGGTAGACGGGCCTTCCTGCACAATCACACAAAACTATTGTTTGGAGGCCTCTAGTGGAGGACGAACACTTGAAATCACTGGGAATGGCCTATCCTGATTAATGCATGGCCGTGTTCGCACGGCGAATGGTGGATTATTCTGTCCATCAGGATGATTCTCTCTTTATAAAATAGAATTGACTCACTTTACTTGTCACTGACTCTGTTACTTGGCAACATGTGGCTGTACCCTGCAGCAATGTACTACTGAATTGCAACAATCCAAACCCAACTGTTCACAAGGGGGATTAATAACTGGAAAAAAAACACACAAGGCATGAAACTTGGGATAAAATGCTCAAAGATGAAACCTCTCTCTCTCTCTCTCTCTCTCTCTCTCTCTCTCTCTCTCTCTCTCTCTCTCCTCTCTCTCTCTCTCTCTCTCTCTCTCTCTCCCTCTCTCTCTCTCTCTCTATCTCTCTCTCTCCCTCTCTCTCTCTCTCTCTCTCTCTCTCTCTCTCTCTCTCTCTCTCTCTCTCTCTCTCTATCTCTCTATCTCTCTCTCTCCCTCTCTCTCTCTCTCTCTCTCTCTCTCTCTCTCTCTCTCTCTCTCTCTCTCGCCTTAATGAGATAATGATGGTAAACTAGGGCTCATCTTGGGATTTTATTACTCCTCCAAATGACTGTTCTCTTCTGTCCTCCACCCCATCTATCAACCCCTGGGCTTATGAAACAGGCAGTCACATGCACGAGTGAGCTCAATTGAGTCTCAGCCTACCCCGCTCCCCAGATGCCTGGACCGCAAGACCCAGAAGCTCCTGTAAAGTGCCGCCGCCCCCTTTAAGACGGGGCTGATTGCTCCCACTGGACTCAGTCTGACTGTCCAGACAAAATAATCTGCCTTTTAAGAATCCTCAATTTGTCTCACATCTCTTTAGGAGAAGATAATCACACACAGGCACGCTGTTACATGTGCAGGCATGCGTACACGCGCACACACACATACATGGAGAAATGGAGGAATATAAAAATATAGAAAATTAAATATAAAAATGAAATGACATCCATCCTGAAAGTATTTTTATTCAATTAAATATTTTTTAAATAAATTTAGTGTCCAACGCGAAGATGAGCATATCCAATCCCCACCCCAATTTGGAACGGCCAATCATCTGCAACCGCAGCCGCGTGCATTGTGCAAACCCCTCTGCCGATTCAGGAGTGTGGACATCCGTGGCTCTCCTCCGAAACACGTGGTGGTGCCGGCTGCTACTTTTCACACCGCAGACTACAGCCACGCTCGCATAGGCCGAGCCAGAGGAGGGACCTTTCACATGCGGCTTTGACTGCAATCTACGGGCACCCAATCGACCAGCAGGGGTCGCTAGATAGCAATGCACACGGGTCCCTATCTGACTGACCAACCCCATTCCCTAGGCGACGCAATCGCCGTTTGCGTGTCACCTTTTGGAGCTATTGGGCACAGTCAGCACTGCCACGGTCCGTATTTGATCTGATGCCCTAAGGCTCATCCATCATCTAGCCTTTTATTAAATTATTGATGTTATTTTGTATTTACCTTTCTGGAAAGAGCTCCGATTACTATGAGAATTGCTAGACAAATAAAATGTATTATTTTATTTGTATATTTTAAAATTGATTATTTTATTTGTTATGACACAAGGCAAATCAACCATACAATAACTATATAAAAAAACAAAACATAAATTCTAAATTAAATAAAAAGAAGCAAAACTTACCTATCCCATTTACTCTCTGTCTCCCTCTCTTGAAACCTCATTAACATGTGCAAAGCCTGTGTGTTCATAAAAACTGCTTCACAGGCATGATGCCCAGACACCTGTCATTGTCTGCAATAACATACATACATACGTACCTACGTACGTACGTATATACATACACACTAAAGATGGCTGTTGTTT
>CM056396.1:17127946-17357946 GCA_029718625.1 Synaphobranchus kaupii
AGACCTCAGTACGCTGAAATTTGATTGGGTACCTTATGTCTTGTTAAAGGTAACAACTTTGGCCTGCTGTGCCTGGATAATTTCACATTAATAGCTTGCATATACCTTGCAGTATTGAACAGTCTGCTAAATAACCAATTAGGTACAGAGAATATGACTAAAGTCTAGTGCCAATCTTTAGGATATGTAGCTAGCGTGTCAATTTGTAATTATAATAGTCAGTGAAATAGCTTCGGATTATAGCCCTTAAAATGCCAAAAACATAAGGGCCCCATTCCGCGTATGTGGACAACTCGGCTAACTGTGCGAGTGAAAACTGGTATGTTGTTTTAAGGTGATCCCGTGTAGCATCTTGCTGTAATGATTTCAATCCTGGTGATTTCAGTCCAGTTCAGTCTAGTGCTGGACTGTGTCCAGGAGTTGCACGGGGCCGATGCATGATGTTACACAGTGTTGCTTAAGGAGGGAGGGTATCTCATTACATTACATTACAGGCATTTAGCGAAGTACACAACTTTTTTTTTTAACCATTTTTTTACATAGTATCTATTTATACAGCTGGATACACTGCCCGGCCAAAAAAAAAGTCGCACACTGTAATATTTTGTTGGACCGCCTTTAGCTTTGATTATGGTCCGGATTCATCATGGCATTGTTTCGACAACCTTATGCAACATCACAACATTTATTTCCGTCCAGACTTGCATTCATTTTTTGGCCGAGATCTTGTATTGATGGCGGGAGAGTCGAACCACTCCATGAAGTCTTCTCCAGCACATCCCAAAGACTTTCAGTGGGGTTAAGGTCAGGACTCTGGTGGCCAATTCATGTGTGAAAATGATTCCTCATGCTCCTGAACCACTCTTTCACAATTTGAGCCAGATGAATCTTGGCATTGTCGTCCTGGAATATGCCCATTGATGGGATAACCTGGTCATTCAGTACATTCAGGTACTCAGCTGACTTCATTTTATTGCTGCATAACGTTGCTGAGCCTAGACCTGACCATTGAAGCAACCCCAGATCATAACACTGCCTCCAGAGGCTTGTACAGTGGGCACTATGCATGGCTGGTGCAACTGCGACTATTTTTTGACCAGGCAGTGTATATACTGAAGCAATGCAGGTGAAGTACCTTGCTCAAGGGTACAACCTGGGAGTGGAACCTGCAACCTTTCGGTTACCTTTCGGTTACAAGCACATTTCCTTACCCATTATACTACTACACTACATCTCCTATCTCATTACACAATAGCAGCTCTGGTCAGCAGGGTGCCTGTGGCAGCTGCATAATGCGTGCTGGCTGCATGGCAAATCTGTTGGGACTGCATGCATTTTAGAAGACGTGTAAGGCCTGGGAGTCTGCCGTCATTACTCGACAGAGAATGCGGCTGCATTTTGTCAAACTGTTTATCTGTCTCATTCACTGTTTTTCCTTTCCCTCTTTCACACTCTCTCTCGTCACACTTTGCCAGGATTTTACGAAACGCCGAGCTTCCTGTCGGGCATCCAGTGCCCTCGTGCGACCTCTGTCCAGGATTCCTGGACGACAGTCAACGTCAGCGGCCTCTCCTCTCCCAACCCTGGACCATTCGCTGGACGTACACAAAGTCCGCTTCTCACACATCAGGGGACATTTTCTTCTCCTTTGCCACAATAGGCGCAATAGCACAAAAGGATAATTAGCAGAAGCGTGTGTTTCTCAAGCCTTTTTGGCTTTCCTCACTGGCTGTGGTTTCCGTGAGGAAACAAACAAAAAAAAAGAACAAAAAAAACCCCACTTAAAAACCCGCTGCTTGTTTCCCACTTGTTTAGTAGTTTTGAACCATTTTCCATAAATAGTTTCTGTTTAAATTCCATATCAGCTTAAATAATTCAGCCATTTCATACACATGTTGATACGGAGAGTCTGATGTTCCTCTATCGTCCCACGGCTACTTTTTCTGCTGACTGGAATATCCTTTATTTTTTTTAATCAGCGTCATTGTGCTTTATGTTCCCAAGCAGATGTTCCTCCAGGGCATATGGTATAAAAACATATACACAGGGGGAAACTATTTGGTCTGGAATGGAGATATGCACCATATATTTACCTCAGTGTTCATGGATTTTTATTTTTTATTTTTGTTTTCTTAGACTTGTTTTGAACTGTGTTTTTTTAAGTCTTTTTTTTTTATTCCCAATTTCACTTTTTACTTTGAATAAACCTCTTGTTTATGCTTGCAGTTTCAGGGAAGCATAAAAGCGGCTGGTGATGATAGACAAATGAGGCAAAAAAAGAGAAAAACTGAAGAAAAAAAACTGGAATTCTAAAAAAAAATATGATTTACTTTTACACAGTAAAAAGATATAACTAAATAACAATAAATAGATAACAATGTGTAAGTGTTCACATGCTTACGGTACAGAGGCTACAATCCGAGAATAGTTTTTCAGGGTGGACCACACATGTAAGCTGTGGTCTTAAGACAGTTTACAATGAGATATACAGCAGTAGCTTGTCTCTGCTCCCATAAACCACTGGGCTGATGCAAAGCATGCTGTGTTTTGCAGAGTTAGCACCCGTTGTGATCCCCAGGCCATCGGCGGACTGGACATCGTTTCGACCTGAGAATGTTCAGCTCTGTGGCCTCTGGTGCTTATTCGTTCTTCTCTGCATCGTTTTCCCCGTTCTAGAGATATCTTTGTGACTGAGTCAGCCGTGCCTCTCTCCAACCAACAAATTCTGCTCTAACTGATGTAGCTGTGGACTTGGCGTGGCTTAAGGTCATTTATAAATCTACCTATAAATAGATTATGGAATGCAGACCGATTGTATTGTTGTTTCTTTAATTTAAATTTAGCAGGAGCTAACACCCAGTCATTTTTTTTCTTTAAAAACCCTCCGTCTCCTCTCCCCTCCCTGCGTGCCAACTTAAATGGGCCACTCAGCGCTGTCAGCAAAGTGTCATGTTGGAGAGGTGTCCAATGAAAGAGATAGGGGGAAGGGGGCATATTAAAAGGGGCCGTGATATATGTCTATCCCCTCATTCGCTATGTTCAAAATGTGCCATGTTGCATGTAAATTGAGAACATTATCTGCCCCTGGAGATATGAGAGGAAACATGGATTTAATTCAATTTGCACCTGTGGCCATGTTCACGAAAATTGCCCCCACCCCCAAACATATGTTTTATGACACGGGTGTGGAAAAAAATGCTACTTACACAGAGTAAGGCAAGCAAGGAGGGGGTAAGGGGGGAGTGAGTGAGTGAGAGAGTGTGAGAGAGAGAGAGAGAGAGAGAGAGAGAGGAGAGAGAGAGAGAGAGAGGAGAGAGAGAGAGAGAGAGAGAGAGAGAGAGAGAGAGAGAGAGAGAGAGAGAGAGAGAGAGAGAGAGAGAGAGAGAGAGAGAGAGAGAGAGAGAGAGAGAGAGAGAGAGAAAGAAAGAATAATGAGTAGAGAATGTTCCTGGTCTAAAGCATTGTGGTGGTTGCTGTGCATTTTTGTGGCTTCCTCTTGTGAAGCCTGAGAGAGGAGGGGGTGGGGGGGTTTGAATGATTATGTGTGGAAGGAGTGGTGGAGATGGGGGGGGGGGGGGGTGGAGGTAGAGCCTCTGTACTTAAACAGCCCCTGGCACCTAAGTGACTACCCCTCAGCTGCTCCCGACCTCCGGCCGGCAGATAAAGAGCGAGGGAAAGAGGAGGTGAAGAGAAAACAAGGCAAAAGTGAAATAAATAGAGGGAGTGTACTCCGCACGTTTCCTCTCGCTAGCAGAGCAAGCAGCAGCCTGGGCGAAGAACAGGAAGCGCTCTCCTTATCCCCCTGTCCGGGCAGACAGCTCTGAAGTCAGAGGACCGCGGTGAAGAGGTGCTTCTGGCAGCGGGTGAAGTGCACTGTCAGAGAGAGAGAGAGAGAGAGAGAGAAGGGGAAAATAGAGAGGGGGAACAGAGGAAGTGAACAGACCTTGGAGAGAGAAGAAGGGGGGCCAAGGACACCAGCCTCGGGAACCGGCTCCTATTCTACCTGGAGGCCAAAGCGAAGGACGTCGCTTTCCTCTTACCGTGCCCGCCCTACATTTACCTGCCTGGGATGGGATGGCTGCTAGCGATTGGCTGCCTGGCGGCGGCAGCGGTGGCCGTGATTGGCTCGGAGCGGAAGCACCACCAGGTGCAGCACGGCCCCTGCAGCTACACCTTCCTCCTGCCGGAGGTGGACCACTGCCGCACCCCGGGGGACCACCGAGTGACAAACTCACTCCAGAGGGACTCGCCGTCGCCTCCGGACACTCCGCCCCTCGAGCCGTCCTGGCAGAAGAGAAAGCTGGAGACCTTGGAGAGCGTGACGGAGAATAACACTCAGTGGGCTGCAGAAGGTAAGGTCATTCTCATTTGAGCCTCAAAGTCAATTCTTCCTCGTTTGCCTAGCAGATGTTAGTGATTGAAACAATGTGTACTAGAACAATATATTAGTCATGAGTATAGGTAAACCACAGTACCCCGTACATAATTTTGATTCTTTTTGAAAGTATTAGTCAGTCCATACTACAATCCTAATAAATTATGGTTTCAAATTTACACCCATTGTTCTTTTGCAAATGTTCATAAGAGAGGATAATTCATTATATGTTATATAGATTTATTGGGCCATTGCCTGTATGCTAACGTGACTTTGTCATTAACATTTTTGATGCCTGTTTTCACTCTCACATCTAAAAGCTTGTTTATTTTTATAATAAAATAAATAGAGGCACATTTATATTTGTCAAGTGATTTACACGTCAGGCGTATGTTTCTAAATTTCCTCTGTTGAAAGGGCCTGCTTTAAATTTTCTCGGTTTTCAGCAGTCATTTCCTGGACTTGGATTCACGCTTAGCAGTTCTTTGCCCCACTGACAGTTTATTCTTTGGGTCTGAGGTTATATTTAACACCAGTGGGAATACAAAACTCTGTTGCATGTTAGAAGTCAAAGGCGAGGCTTATAGACATTACATATCAGGAAAAAGCAAAGTTACAGCTATTTCCTGTCATTGATGAAGCAGAATGAGCCAATGGCTGAAGTCATCAGTCTAAGAATAATAAATAAAAATAATGATTGTTCACCGTGCGTGTGCACCGCAGGAACTCCTGCACGTTTGTTTCATTGGTTACGTTTGCTGCACAATCATTCTAGCGCGACGACATACTATTGGACCAACTACAGGGTCATGTCTTTATTTAGACCTTTATCATGGATCCAATCAGAATGAAAATAATGACAGCATACCAGGGCTTTACCAGACATTAAAAAAAAAAAAAAACACGAATGCTCTTTTTCATGTGGTTTTGCTAAACAGCAGATACAAGCCTGACATATCTCAAAAAAAAAAACATGAACTTAGAAATATATGAAAATACGAGAAAACATTACTTTTAATTTAAAAAATAAACCGATGCTATGACATTGAATTTGAACATTGGAAAAGCTGGACATCGCACAAGTATTTCATCCGCAGCTAGAAACGATATCATTTTATACTCTCAAATTGTTCTCAAGTGAACATTAAGTTTTCTTGTCCCTCTGTGATCTACCTGTCCTACACTGCTCTATGTCACGTCCACAGAAGGAACGAGAGCCGGGCGGCTAACTGAACGCAATGCCTGTCCACCTTTATTATTCCTGAGGCCACGTGTATAAAACTCTGAGTAAAATAATGCGTAAAAGAACGCTCAGGGTGAAAGTCGGAAAATCTGCTTCAAAAAAGTTTTGCATTTTCTACCTCTGCCTTTCTGTCACGGGTGTCGCCATATCACACGGACTCCCAACGTTGCGCACGTATGGTGTCCATCGTGTGCGGAGGTACGCGGAGTCTCGCGGCACGTGTTATATTACACGTCTGAATTTCTGCGTGGAAACTCACTTGCGCGGCTTTCTGAGGGCATTTTTCTGCTCGGAGCTGTTTATTCACGTGGCCCCTGCAAGGAAAGTTTGGCTCCAGTACGAAGCCTCTCCTGGTGTTTGCGCTATAAAACTCATGCGGGTGAGTGGACTACGCGGGACGCGGCCAAGCGGGGCCCAGACTGCCAGGCGATGACGCGAGCGGATAAATATTCCCCCTCTCCGGCAGAGTCGGGCCTACGCGCTGCTCGGCTAAGCTTTCCCAGCCAGTCCAACATGTGGACACAGGGTGCTTAATTGACACAACCTGGACGCCGGGAGCCTGACGCACGCCGCCGAGCGCTTTCTCTCTCGGTTTCAGGCTCGGATATTAGCGCCAGGCAGCTGCCTTCCCTACGCCCCCAATTACAATATTCACAGCAGGACGTCGTAGATCACAGGCAGTGGAACAGCTCCTGATATACAGAAGGACACAGCCCCCGGTAACCTCCTCCGTAACCGGGTGCGATGGGCTTTCAACACCTCTAAGGGGCTGCAAAGTATATCAGACACCCTTCTTCTCTGGACTTTTTTTTAGCTCTGCTTGTGATCAAGGCAAGCAACAAACCTGATTCACCCTATGAGCTCTGAGCGCTCCCTGAAACACCCCCCTCTTTCCCCAACCAAACACACACACACACACACGCACACACACACACACACACAGACTCCCAAGAAAGGCCAGCGCACAACCCGGGCCTTGTTCAGAGATGAAATCTCCGTCAGGCCACAGGCCCTGTAACTCTATTTGAGCTCCAGATTCTTTCACCCGTGTCCCTGCGACTGTCGGATTGGTCCTCTCGCTTATCGAATATGCTTTTCTGTCATCGGCTATTGCGTCTGAGGGGAATTTCAGTCTTTTTGTGCACCGTGTGTGGTGATCTCAGACACAGGCCTGGGCGGACAGAAGATAGCAAAAAGGCTGTGGTAAAAAAAATAGAGACACATTCACTCTCTACAGCATACTTCAATCAAACACGTAACAGTCAATGAGAAAGAAAAAAAACCTAAAACGGTTCGACTTGCTGCTCTGAATCTAATCTGATAAAAAAAGGATTAGTGATGCCTCAAAATGTACTGTTGAGTACAGTTTGATGGATAGATCGGCAATTAAAATTTTTTGCTTGTCTCATGTGTCTTGCTCTGTCACAGCTTGATATTGTTCCTCTATGGTCTGTAACAGGCTTGCGGATATGCTTTTCATCACAATAATTGCAAACGAACAAAGACACTGCTTTTATTTAATTCAATACATTATACTAACACAATTAATTCGGCTTTAGGATCAGCTTTTCCAGACATCATTCATGCAAACTAGTAAATTAGTAAATGTACCATTCCGTAAAACAGAGTGTAATTTACTTTATCACCTCAGATAGTAGAGTCAATGACTTCATTCAGAGAAATTCCACTCCACTCTGCTAGTGTGTAGGAGGAGAGACTTTCTGTTGCCCTCTTCGTTAGGCAACAGCGTGTTCTGAAGAAACAGAGCAGCCTTGGATAATGTTCCGATAGCAGATGAAAGGCAGACGATTACTATGACGGAACATACTGGCTCCCTGACCATTTAATGCGATTACATCTGGAATAATCTCCCCTGAAGAAATCCTTCTACTGTCATAGCCATTTTCAGCTCTATATATCCCAGTTTCGACCCTTCGATGCAACTTTTTAACTGTGCCTCTTTGAGCCGCAAGCAAAATACGGTGCTATGTTTAGCTCAGGGGTGGGGAATCTTATCTGAAAAGGTGTTGGTGCAGGTTTTTGCTTTAGCCTGGCACTAAGCCACCTGATTCTACTTATCAAAGTTCTTGATTGAAGTGCACAATTAGTTAATTAGTTGAATCAGGTGACTTAGTGCTGGGCTAAAACAAAAACCTGCACCCACACCAGCCCTTTTTGGATAGGATTCCCCACAACTGGTTCAGCCCAATCTTTTGGCCTCATGAAACCACAACGACAGACCACCAAAAGAAAGAAAAACAGACAAATAATAGACCCTATTAAGTGCCATGATATTTTAAATTCAGAGTTCAAAAGGGCACCTAGAGCAGTTCTATAGGCGAATAAAACTCAGAGAAGCATTTGGTTAAACATGTAACGCATCAGGAATTTATAAACCCGCTCTCTATAGGCCATTGAATTGGCACATGCTTGGGGCGGCTAATGAAACCCTCTCCCAGGAGCTTATTCTCAAATATGTTTGTTCTTTTTATGTCAGCAAATCTTACAATTAATTTTGAGTTCCAATTATTAATAAATGCTTTAAAATAACTGAAAATCATTTCCAGAGAACAGTCCCGCGTGCCCTGTAAGACCTGATCGAAAAAAAAAAAAAGTCAAAATAATCAACTTTCTTTTTTTTTTTTTTAACGTGCTTTTTTTTTTTCAAGCCAGTCTTTTCATTTTCTCATGCACCCCAGTGAACTAGCTCTGCACTGAAACTTTATGATGCATGATGCACTTTTCATGACTTTTGTTTCGCCCACCAATTCAATCCCGCTGTGGTCCCATAGCAGGAGCCCGCGGAAGTGCTGAAAGCCCTCTCACCCAAACCGTAATACACGGAAACCCATTATCCACATGAAAGAAAGTGCATTCAAAACTTGACCAAAATGTTTCAATGCCCTCCAAAAATAAGAAGAACATTTTTTTTTATTTTTTTTTTATTTCGGGCCTTTTCAGCTTTACTGGGCAGCACTGTGTAGATAGACAGAAATAATGGGGAACGGGAGAGAGGAAGAGAGACGCGACGGAGGATCGCGCGGCCGGATTCAAACCGCCGACATCGCGGCTCGCTATGAGCATGTGGAGAGTGCTCTACAGCCATCGTGTTTGATGCAATGCATGCAGCTCTCAAACATTGCAATACGCGACCTCTCTTTAGTGATATTTAGCTAAAACAACATTTCACCTATCGACAAAGCTTGTCGCTTGTCTTAAGATGAGTGTGCAATTGTGAATCGCACAGAGGCCAACCTACGTTCAGAAAGTTCGACAAAATGTTATAAAAACAATGGCAGTACTCATGGAGCGCACGCGCTTGCTTCTCGTCCCGCGGGGATATCAAAGTCGCTAAGCGCCGTATGGATGTTAGTACAGTAAAACCTCTGGCATAAGAAGAAATTGGGGAACTGAGGGTAATTTGAGTGACGTGAACTAACAATGATTTTAAGTATTTTAATCTTTTATTGATTAGATTTTAAATTGCGTATGCTCACTTCGCTGCTGCTATCTCTGTGGTCTAAGTAGGTAGCAATATAAAAACCAGAAGACCCGATAATTCATTAAAAGTTTTCTACGCTATCTTCGAGCTATTTCGTCAACTGTTTCATTTTGTTCTCTCCCTTCTTTCCCACACATATTATTTGGCAAAAAGTGCCAAGATATGCCCCCTTCGTCAAATTTTTACAGTGAAGGGGGCAAGAGCTTAGAGAGTGGTGTACCAAGTTCACTAAATTCACAACCCACGGACAGCCCGCAATATACTGTACTGTTACAAAAGTATGAATTATACATCATCTACATATCATGTTTTATGTCTAGCCAAGTTTGAGTCCATTGGGCATGTATTGCCTTGCCTTTGCATACCTTTCTAGTGCACTCCTTGTCTCCTGTAATAAATCAACTGTCAGTCCTTAAATTTGCCTGGGCAAACAAAAACAAATAAAACATGTTTTAAGATTGGTGAGTTCATTTTGGCAATTGTGAACCTGTTAAGCTGTTTATGGAAAAAATTACATTATTTGTGAGCTAACACTGAGGATGAATGTTGATTTAATCCACGTCCAAGTGTCTATTGGTTCATTTTTCAGTCGGGCTACTAGGAGAACAACTAATACAGCAATGATATTGCACAGGAAAATAGTTCCTCAAAATGTGTTGCCTGAAAGTCACATTTGCAAGCAGTATAGTTCCAGCTCTCTTACGTCTCCTGCTTGTTTGAATACCATAATTTTTTGTTTGAAACAGGAAAAAAAACAAAAAACAATGAATTTTGACCTAATGCATTTCCAAAAATGTACTCCACATCAGTTAAAAAAAGCATACAACATTAGGTTGGGACTGAAACTGCCCCAAACAAATTAGGTTTGTATAAAAAAGCACGTCATATGATCAGTGTTCAGTGAGGGACCTCATGACATCTGTCTGAACATACGCAGATATAATGGAGAGACCAAATCATGCAATCTCTGAAGCGCTGTCATGAGCAGAGGAAGGCTAAACATTGGACCCTTCAGCTATGAAAATGCAACTACAGAAATGCACGATTGCCTCGGTGTGATGTACAGATGGGCACATTTAATTAGCTAGAAGCTCCTGCAGCATCCTGCCACCAACATGGTATTGGTGCACAGCAAATATCTCCACAAGCAAGGAACTGGCCTTACTTTCAGTACGAAAGAGCTGTTCTCCTCAGCAGAAAAAAATACTTTTAGTTTGCTTAGTGTAAAATATTCAGCAATACAACTATGTACAATGTAAGAAATGTAAGGGTCTGCGGATTAAGTTACATTCATTTTATTTATTTTATTTCACTAAATAAATACATTTGCTTTAGCTAATCTAGTTGATACTGGAAACATGAAATAATATTTTTAAAATGTATTTTAATATAAGGGCTAATATATGACTGTTTCATGTTAAATACTTCCGTCGAGAATATATTTAAAACACTCAATGCAAGAGGCTCAGGGAACCGTTGATTTCAGGCCTCCAGTCCTACTGTGGTTTAGCTGGAATGCATACAACACGGCCACATTGCTCTCATTTTGTGCCATGCCAAACTCATTACATTATGGAAGTAATAATGAAATAGCAATCTCCAAAGATCATCTGTCGCTAACACAGAAGCCAAAGGGTTTTAATGCCCCTTTAGGTCTTTTAAAACTCAGTCATATATAGACAGGACATGCTAGTCTGCCCTCGCCTGAGTTATCACATGCTGTTAAATAAAGCCTTATGAACCAAGCATTATGATTTAAACGATCATCATTTAGCATGGTGCCTGCTAGTGCAATTCTGGCACGTTCCCTGCCGCCAAAAAAAAAAAAAAAAAAAGTATAAATACAGATATTAAAATGAACAACCCACCCTTAATTCATTGGAATGCACTGATGCTTGCTCAATGCTGACTGAATCCTCATTACTCAAAGCAGAATTTCTAAATGAAATACCAGCACATAAGCTTGTCCTGTGCAGCTTACAGAGGAAAAAAAGCTGAATTTGTTTTCCATGTGTCATTGCTCAAAAAAAAATCTGAATCAGTAAAAAAAGATCTGTTTATTGCGTTGTGATTAATGACACTAGTATTTATGGCTCTCATAAATTGCAAAGATTTGTTTTCTGCCTGTTTTATTCAACTGAATGTGAAACTGAATGAAAACAACAGTGCACACATGCAAAGGTAAGTGGCAGAAACTCTGTCATGTGGCCCTGGCTTATGGAACCAATCAGAAACACATATTACCAGGTACTGTGAGGTGATATCATTTATTTATGGTGTGCAAAGTACTGAACACTGTTGCAGACTAAGAGCAACACTGAAAATTATTGTGGAAGTAAAGCAGACTTTAAGCGTTATGGTTCCCACATATTGGTCTGGACACTTACCACAGGGTACTGGATGTTGACAGTGAGATTTATATTGCAGTAGTTTTTCTGCTAAATCTCCTCGATGTTGCTGTTAAATGTTCTACATAATGTTTGTCCCAGTGATACATTTTCACTTGTTTCACTGGTTCTGTTGTCATGGCGATTTCTCCAGTGTAAAATTAAGACGCATTTGAATTCACACCAGAGCTACTGAAAACAAAACAAAAAAACGCTGTTTCCATATATCTCATTTTCTCGCACAAAGCCAAGTTCTACTGGTTCCCACACAAATCAAGATTGGTGCTGTAAAACACGAAGATTCAGTGTGAAATGGGTCCCAACCCATTTCCCTGTGAGACATGGATGACAATTATTATTTTTAGTGATAGAAATCTTGGTAAAATATCTGTTCAGTGTGGACACTTCGGTCGCATGGCTGTAAGCAACCCGTTTTATTATTCTTATAATGTATAATGTATTACTTCCTGCATACATTTTTTTATCACACAAACATTTGCTCAGCAAACAACCAGTCATAAACATTATACCCACCCCAACAGGTGTCACACCATGGAAACAATCACATAATAATACATTTTATTATTTTGTATTTTTTGTAACAGCCTTCATCAGATGGAGCGGACATAAATTGGACACCTTGTTCGGCTATGAGTCTGTAATACAGATCATGTACAAATATTTACACGCATCTTCAGCAGCACCAGCTGGAGGTTCACTCTGGACACTCTCCCATTTTGTATCTAATTTCAGACTTCATTTTCTTTTTCTCCAGGATAATTTTTGACAGACGCGTAATCCGAGGATCACGGGTGCAAATTCTAACTGAACACTGCTGTTATGGTTACGGTGGACGGTTGCTGGTAAACAGTATCTAAACGATAGGGAGGAACCTAAGGGTCTGAGTTTTTGATTTAAGTGTGTCTGCTCAGAAAATACCTGGGGCCACATGTATAAACAGTGCTGAGCAGAAATTTCCACGCAGAAATTCAGATGTATAATATAACGTGCTGTGAGAATGTGCGTACCTCTGCGCACGATGGACACCGTACATACGCAATGTCAGGAGTCCGTGTGATATGGCGACACCGCGACAGAAAGGCAGAGGTAGAAAATGCAAAACTTTTTTGAAGCAGATTTCCGCCTTTCACCCTGAGCGTTCTTTTACGCATTCTTTTACTCAGAGTTTTATACATGTGGCCCCAGGTATGGTAAAAACCACGGCTGGGATTGAAACAACATTTTTCCTTAACTTTGACTAACGATTAAAAGCATTTTTTTTATTTTATTTCCTAAACACCGTTTAACAGGTTCAGCAATCGTTAAAATCAACTTGCCATTAAATTGTCATAGGCCTATATGTCTTTAGCCGCTTCTGTTTGTGTGTTGGGTTTAGTCATATGGCTTTCAAAAAAGTAGCAAATCCTGTGCAATCCTAGATGCCTGAGATGGAACAGGTGATGGAATGCTTTGTGAGACATGTTGGATATTTTTTAACAGGAGGGAAGGAAGAGTTAACTTACAGTATGTGCCTTTGACAGCTTGAGAGCTACATCCAGGAGAATGTGCGCACCGAGATGGAGGACACACAGCGCAATGCTGTCCACACGCAGACCGCCGCCATGTTGGAGATGGGGACCAACCTCCTCAGCCAATCAGCGGAGCAGACGCGCAAACTGACAGATGTGGAGACTCAGGTGAGCCAATGAGATGAAAGGAACAAAAGAACGGTCAGCATTTTTCATGAGAAGGCAGAAAAAAACACTTATTTCTCTGTCTCAGACCGTTAGCAAGGATGATGTGAGAATGTAACTGACTTCAAGGGGGTAGTTTTTTATTATTTTATTTTCCTCTACTGCATGTTGTTATCATGAAGGTTTTCCATAAAATTAGTGAATAATTTAGTGAATAATTTCATATGCTTTTCCTTGCAATTCTGTCTGAGAAAACATAGGATTCATTGGCAAGGTAGGTTGTTTTTGGACTACTGACAAATAACAAGAAAAATGTTTTTTTTGTTTTTTTAAAGCATAACAGCAATTCCCACAATTCCCTCCTGCATCTATTATTTCAGATATCGCCCCGTTGTTTGGTTTTTATCCTTTTCTTCACTGTCTTTTTTGTCAGCTGTCCACTGTGCATGGCAGTTCAACCTGCACAAATATTGTACCGGTTTTGTTCAGACTTTGTTTGTTATATCAGTGAAACTGTTAAAACATGTCATGATCAGAGCAGTGAGGACAGGCATTCTTTGAGAAAACCCTCAGATGAACTCACCATGAGAAACCCATTGCCAAATTTGAAACAACAGGGGTTTCAAACTGCACCTTGATCAAGTTTTCACTGAGTACAATATCAAGTGAACCTGCTACCGTATTAAATCAAAAGGAATAATTCACACTCAGAAAGATACACATTTGGCTATTTCTCTAATGAAAAGGTATGGGGGAGAATGAGCTACAACATGCTTTGTAAGCTGCTGTGCTACTCTTAAGTGATACATTATTCTGTGGCATAGAAATCACATATTCAACAGCATATTCCAAAAGCTGCAGCTTCACCAGATAGACACAGAATATATTCTGGTCCAAAGACTGAGATAAGGTCTGCCTCCGATGTATTATGTAACATTAAACAGAGCTCTGTGCAAAAGGCCTTATGGGAGATGGCTTATGGAAAAAAATACCCACAAGTCATTTTGTTGCGATAAAATGCTCAGAGCACAAAAGTGCAAAAGCAAAGAAGCTGGTCCATGATGATTATGACCTGCTCATTGTGCCATTTTGGGATAAGTGATAGCCCTTTCCTATCTTTCTATCTACTTGGCTGTTTGTCTTTCTGATACCAGGTGTTGAACCAGACCAGTAGGCTGGAAATCCAGTTGCTGGAGTATTCTCTCTCCGCCCACCGACTGGAGAAGCAGATCTTGCTGCAGACGCAGGAGATCTCACGACTCGGCGACAAAAACAGGTCAGCCTGCGGGTCAGAACGGGAAGTGACGCACGCGCGAGGCGCTGTTTGACTACTGGCGGGACAGGGCACGGGGAGTCCGGGATGCCGAGGTCCACTGGCAGCCACGTGGCAAAAAGAACAAGTGAAAAATGGCATTCTGCGGTAGGACAAGATGGCTGTGTGTTTTCATAAGCACGGTCACTCCGCGGTCAGGAGAACGAAAAGAAAGAAAGCGTAATTAGGGAGCCAAGTCTGTTTTGCGTCCGTGTACATTTGTTTTTTTTGTTTTTTTCCCCGTGACCTTCAGACGAACATTTATTCATAACTGACACACCGTCTGAGCAGCGAGGGCAGCCCTCACGCTCTAACGGGCGGAACATTCGAGGCACCGCTATCTTCGGCGTCTGCTTCTTTGAACTTTTTTTTTTTTTTTTTTTTTTTTACCCCCGCAAAACGCGAAAAGGAACGCCTCTCGCCAATTCCACGAGCACGACATCTGGTAATGGGCCGATCGCGAGGAAACGTTCTGAGACATACCGGGCGGAGAAACGGCGGCGAAACGTAAAAGAAACAGCTGGCGATACGGTCTGCTGGAGGATCACTGTGACAGGTTTATAAAAGGGAGGGGAAGAAAATGCACTTAGAGATATTTAAGGTCTTCATTCATGGAGCAAGAAAACGTCGCTTATTCAATCTGGGCGGCTAGATTGTTTCAATAAATAACCTCGGCGAAGGCATTATTCAGATCCGTAAAAGTCAGTCAACGGGAACTGACTGTCTTAATTTCAAACGAGGTGCCGTTAAAAATTTCCTGTGGCTGTCAGGAGGGTTGCCTTTGGGAGTGATAGAAGGGGCCAGTCTCGCGCGTTGTCTTTAGGTGCCAGGTTTTCACCTTGTCCAATCACAAACCGGCTCTGTTGTTCAAAAGTGTCTGCCATACTTTACTGTCTCTTCCTAAAAAAGAGACACTGACTTGTTTTTGTGGAGGCAGGATCAAAGTCACAGCCTGGTTTTCGTTCAGGGAGTGAGGTATCCATGTGCCACACAATGCAAACTCCATCTTTGCAGTAATATCTTGTGTTACTTTAACAATATCTGTGTTAATTTAACTCTAACATAGTGTAGGCTATGTGAGCAAAATATCCAAAATTTACTTTATTTAACAGTTAATTTAACACTGCATTGTATTTTACTGTGTTTGCAATTTGTAGTTATTGACACCAAAGGTAATGCCCAATACCCAATGCATTTTACAATATCAGACCCTGAGATGAATCATTGCTCAATATCCCTCTGCTGGAAAGCAGGATTGTTTTACTTCTAGTTATCGCCGCCAAATGCATCGTCCCCTTGCCTCCTTGCTGTGATTTTTATTTCCTTTCATTTTGCGAAAAGTTAAAAAACTTGGATGGAGCATAGAGATTCGGTCTGCTCGACGATGGCTTGAATAATGCAGTACAAACCGAGAGTTGTGTGTTTGCATGAAAATGTTGAATTAAATTTAGCTATTGTAAAAAGTATTCAAATCTGAAATATATGAGCCGTGAGGTTAGACTTGAGGCCTTGCACAGTAATGTTCTTTGGCTACAAGACACTTTGTTCCCCCTAATTTGCATTACTCATTTCTGCCATATGGATTCCATAGACTATATTAAAAATGAGCAAAACAACATCTTCCCAGAAAACTCCTAGTTATATAAGACTAGACACAGCATCATACATCAAATTTGATAAATTCATGCTTTTTTTAGGTTACCAAATAAGGCTTCCGTTCGTTCAATCTCTTGAATTCCTTGCTCTTCTCGTGCCCTCAGTTTCCTGGAGCAGCGGCTGGGAGCCGTGGAGAGCAGGCATGCGCAGGAGCTGCTGGGACTGCAGCGGGAAAAGCTCCAGCTCCAGGAGTTGCTGGACAGGCAGAGCCGGCTGGTCACCGAGCTGGAGGGACAGCTGGGCGGCTCCACCCGGAACAGCACGCTGCTCCAGCGGCAGCAGGCCTCGCTCATGGAGACCGTGCAGAAGCTGTTATCCATGGTCACCCATTGTAATGGTCAGTCCCCCCGGCCGAGTCCACGCCTCCAAACCGCATGGCCGTCGGGGTCGGCTCGCTAGGGCGTAAGGCCACATGAGTGTATCAGCTGCCAAGGATTTGTTGATTACTGGATGAGTCGCCACACCTAAGATCAAAGACGCAGGAGACATGTTTTATGTAAATGCAATCAAAATGCTAACACGGAGACAATACAGAACACTCTTCACGTGTAGCATTTTGCATTCTGCGGAGGTATTGGTGGTATTGACACAAACCTTCGGTCTCCTTCCAACAGAGATCTCCAATCTTCCTAAAGAAGAGGCGAGACACTTCCAAGACTGCGCAGAAATATACAAATCTGGGATCACAGAAAATGGAGTGTATACCCTACACCTCCCCAACTCAACTCAAACAGTGAAGGTGAGGAGGTTGCCCCGGTGATGACTGGGGCGTGGGTGTGAAGAAATGTCTTTATGCTTGATCAGTTTAATGTATCTACTGCCGATTTTTCAATTAGGAAAATGTAGATTTATTTTCATAATTATTCAATTCATATTTTACAATTTGACATTTTTTATTTTTTTGCATATATTGAAATATTAGTTCGTCTCTGGGAGAAAATGTAACTTATCTTCTTTCCAAAAATGTGAACACTCTTTTCCTTAATTATTCATTTTTATGACAAATTGGAAATACAGTTGCGATAGTTGAGAGTTTTATGTTGAGATATAACTGAGATATATACTGAGCTATAACCAAAGCCAGTCAACACACTGTTTCTGCTAAATTACAAACTAAATTAATCTTTCCCACTGCTTTGGACTATTTAGAGCCAGATTATGGGGAAGTTGTGAAACACTGGGTGGGACTTCCTGTCACTCTATTCATAGGCTACTGAATTTATGGGCTTGAACGTTATGTTATTGTACAACACAGGGTTTACTATGCACAGTTCTTTATAAAATAAAGCTTTGACATGAGCAAACATCCTACGCTCAGTACTACAGTTTTGCTCGGGTAACACGGGGCAATCAAATGTGTCGAGAGAACGGACAGAGGAAAACATTTCCCTTTTGCCTTAAAACTGATTGGCACCTTGCCAGAAATGAAAGAAATGCCTCACAAACACTCGGTGGACGGTCTCTGTGAAATATAGCGCTATCTGGACACGACTTCATCCACTCACTATTCCCGCTGGGAATTAATCTAAAAGGGGTGACACGAGAGAAAGAAAAAAAAAAACCCTCCCATCCTTGTCAGCAGTGACATTTTGCAGTTTTATTTTTATTTATTTATATGTTTTTTCTCTCAAGGATTTCATTAAAACCTGGGGGAAGTAGTGCACCCCCCGTAACGTGATGCAATTTGGAGGATGAATTAATGTAATTCAATGAAGGTGCAAAAGGGAATTCGCTGCCTTCTAGCCAAGAATTAAAAAACAACACAACAAAAAAAAAAGTGTTACAGGAACTCATGCACTGGGGGCTGTGTGTCACAAATGATGTCGGATATGTTTAAGCAGCGCGCCGCTGAACCAAAGCGCCTTACTCATCTGCAGTTAGCGCTCGCTGTCGACTCACACAGTCGTCGAATGTAATCCCTGCCTTGGTTTGCTGTGGTAGACCTCGTTTTGGAAAGTATTGTTGTATATTTTTCTCCTTCTTGTATTTCGTTTCCTGTGGCCATGACAGCCAGGTGTTTGGCAAGAGGAATGTTGTTTTCTGCCAACTTGGATCTAATGCTGGTTTACGTAGCGCACGCTGGTGGGTGCAGTATTACCATCCTTTCAATTTGTGCCATGTACCCTATTGCGAAGAGCTGGGTGGCTGCCTTCACGTAGGGATATTTAAATTGCCCTATTTGTACACAGCATGCTTTTTAATGGCCGAAGACAAGTTTAGATGTGTTCAATGCAGAACTTATGTACAAACACATGGAAAAGTGGACCCTCATGAAAACAAGATTGGAAGAATGTTTTCTGAACAAAATGGCAAATCACACACGACTTGTTAGCATGTGCATTTTATTAATACGATTATTATTATTATTACTATTATTATTATGTAATTGATAACCTGTTGGGCCTGAGGGGCACTGATGCAGACCGGACATCGTCAGATAATGACATACGCCAGACTCAAATATTGAGGTTAGCTTGTCCTGGTGAGCACCTTTATTGACAGAGCCACATGGGGGCCGCATTTTAAGAAAGGTTAGAAATCTCCAGACTACACTCATTTTGTATTTGAACCCCAGCCTAAGCTCCTGCTTGTGAGAAAATGGTGCTGTGTGAGTTTTTTTTTTTTGTCCCCTCGAAAAAAATGTATGTCTTTGACATTGCCTGCTGGGAACAGAATCTGCTCATTCCACCGTTCACAGGAAATACTGAAAAGGTCCAAATGGAATTTTCTTGGGCTGCCATTCAGTCCTTGGGCGCCTGCAAGTACGAGAACAATGCCGAGCGAGCCAAGATTTGAAATTGGGTGATTTTGTCACCTAGCAACCAAAATGCAGCATGACTGTCTTGTGTTCCCAGCTTGCTCTGACAAAGACCAAATTGACTTTGAGTTCCTCGTTTCATAGTGCAACTTTCAGACAAAAGAGACATAGTTTTCAGCTATGAGGAGGAGGTTGGCTATAGTGTAGTCACCATGTCAATGTTGCTTTTTAGCATGTCTTAATGTACAGTATATTGCGTTGCTCAACTTGAGGGTAAAATGAGAACGCTACAGTTATCTTGGGTCATAATGTCCATCCTACTTTACCGCTCTGGAAATGGCCCTGACGGTGCCCTCACCATTAAAAACACATATTGAAGCTAGAGTTTAGTAAATTAATCTGGGGAGAATTGTCACAATATTTACATAAAATTTGCAACCTCAAATGGGGTATTTCTCTGCTTTTTAATGTTCTTACTGAAATTATAACACATCATTTTGCAGTTATCTGATTTGTAGCACACACAATGCACTTTTGCCATGGAAAATATTGGTAATCTAGTTTTACCATGCTTCAGAGAGCAAATTGCACAGAAAGTGAAACTTAAGGAGAACTAGCTGGAGGCAGAGGCTATGTAAAACCACTCCAGTTGTAAAAATATTAAAAATAAATAATTAATATAAAAATACCTTTTTTTAACCCTGTGGGTATCGGTATGATTCATTATATTTTGCCAAAGCATAATTGTGTGTAACTGAACTAAGAAAAACAGCGCAGGTAACCAAAGCCAGGTCATCTCCTTTCCATCCCCCAAACGAATGGAAAGTGGCACTTTTGGGTCCGTTAGCTCGGAGCAGGGTCCCCGGGCGACTGTCGAGTTTGCTTACCCTGACGCGTTCAAGCCGAGCAAGAGCGGTGCAACATTTCACCGCTAGGCCAACCCCTGAAGATCTGCATTTCATCCCGCCTAACAGGGTTTGGTTTGTCATCTGTTCGGCACGGCGACGGGGGGAGCGTAAGCACCCGAAAAGCATCGCTCGGACGCCGGCGCCGCGTCCGCCGGGACGGTTAACAAAAACACTGCGAGCTGAACCCGATCCGCGTTTTCCGCACGTCGCGGCTACCACGGGAACCATCCATCTGCGAGAGGTGTTGACCTCTCGACCGGCGGCCACTTTCACAGCTGCACCACATCAAGGTGTAAATTCAATCCAAAATGGCAAAATAAGGCTCAATTCTCAGATTCGCATGAAACAATGCTGCTAGTTATTGTTCACTGAAATCATACATAACACAATATAAAACACCATGGTCACTTAAGCAGATATTATAGTCATTTAAAAACACCAAGAAGATAAAACTTTAGTATTATTATTGTTATTATTATCATTCACAGATTAGAGTTTTTGAGCAACTGTTTGGGAAAGTCAGTGTCTCCCAGTTTGTTTGCTGTCTAGGCTACTGTAGATGTGCTATACAGAAAATGCATTACTGGATATCAGCTCGTACCCACAGCTATTATTTTCAAAAGTGAACAGCATTCATTGCTCGTCTGCGCTCGGCGGCTCTTTGCAGCCCGTGTGAGATATGACAGGAATTTCAACATGGAAAACCTTTCACACAAATGCAAAAGCGCTGAAATAAATGGGGGAAAAACACTATACGCCGTATAATACCGCACCCTTCAAAATGATAAGCCAGTTTTTTTTCATCAATGGCCTAACAGTTCTACTGTCTGGCCTTCTGCCCCAGCAATCCAGAAATGCATTATGAACGGTAATTATGATTCTGATGGAGTCGCTCTCCCAGCGTGAAAAGTGTATTTACCCAGGTCTCCCGCAGGTGTTCTGTGACATGAAGACCAGGGGTGGGGGCTGGACTGTGCTGCAACACCGTCGGGACGGCTCGGTTGACTTCCACCGCGTCTGGAAGGACTACAAAACGGTAGGTAAAACACGCGGGCGTCGTACGCGTGCGTGCACCTGTAGGAGGGGACTCTTAAGGACATGAACTGAGGACATAAAAACGTGTTGTGTTCATGTGATTTGAATGTTGCCTGGTAGCCTGGTCATAATTGCCCTTTATTATAGACTACAGTTGTAGATAGGGTGTTTATCATAATTGTCCTTTATTATAGACTACAGTTGTAGATAGGGTCTTTAAAATGAGAGTATACAAAGCATTTGAGTGTATTATATGTATTATGTGCTTGGCATGTCTAGCAAATGATTTACCCCAAGGGCTCACTTTCATAAATGTACAAACGTACACCCAAAAGTGTTGGGGGACTAAAAGCAATTGCACAATTAAACATTAAAATACCATAAAATTACTGCTGACAGTCTTCACTTTAACCTCATATTCATTGTTTCATTCCACATCCAATGTGGTGGAGTACAGAGCCAAAACAACAAGGATTGTCAGTACTATACGTTGAAATATGTCAGGTGATTATTGCAAATTATTTTTCAGAAGACAGCACAAGGTGCATTTTAAATCCCAGTGTTTATGAATTGAATAAACCTCTGTCAGGTTTGATTTAGCGAAGAGGGAAGCAGTCACGGCTATGCAGAGAGAGGGACCCACTCGAGAAGCTTACGATTTAATCAAAATAATCTCGGAAAAATGTGAGATTGTGTTCCAAAAAAACAATGGGAAAAAAGACAGCATGTTTTCACAAGTGCACGATAAATGTTTGCCTTCAGTCTGAGTGTGGGAACAGCAACCGGACAGATGTTCAACTCTTAACTGACACATGCTGTAGCGTTCCCGCAACATTACTTTAGCATTGAGCAAACGTTGTGTTAGCCGGGTGGCCGCATCGCATTCGCTTTAGGGCGGGCCAGCGCGATGGGAAACGCAGATCTTGAAATATAATTAATCACAACAATTAAATCGCATAAGGCCCTCATCAAAGGCCGATGTGGTCATTGAACGGAAATATAAACATAGCACGTGCTTGTCCAATGGGCCACATGGTGAGGGCTTTCCTGGCGGTCTACTTGGCTATTGGGAGAGCTAGCGATAGCGAGAGGATTCTTTTGAATAATTATGATGATCATATTGTTGTTTAAGTAGTGTTATCCCCTCTAGTCATTCTAACAACAGTATGAATTGCATTTTAAATATCTCCTTATCGCATTCTGGCTTGATTCTTGGCCCTCACTTGCGGAATTTTATCAGACCGCAGTGAGTACACGGAATCTTCTTTTTCCATGGATCTGACCCTGGCTCCATGTGTCCCTCTTCCCTCGGCATCCTTCCTACAGGGATTTGGAGATCCTTCCGGGGAGCACTGGTTGGGCAATGACATCATCCACCTTCTCACCTCATCCCAGGACTACATTCTTGAGGTGCAGCTCAGGGACGCGCAGGGGAATGAGGCCCACTCGCATTACGACCATTTCTATATCGGCGCGGAGGAAAAGAACTACAGGTACCAGCAGCCTTTTCGTTCAAACCAGTGCTTAACCAGTGCTTAGGTTCAGTAGACGCCTGCATATTTTGGACATTTAGATTTAGGCCCCAACTCTCACCGCATTAAGTACGCATAGTACGCTTTTTACACATACTGCATAAGGACACATTCTTAGCATTCTTCTTTCCTTCATTAGAAAGGCCTTATGAGTAACCCCTGATTCTTCCTTTGTCAGCTCAGCCCAGCTGGGTTCTGAAGGCCACCCTGTCTTCTTTGTTCCGGATTATTCCTTGGTCATTAGTGGGGATGTAAGTTATGTAGTTATGCACTGAATGATACATAACTACATTCACATCAAGACTTTACGACACCTGCTGAAAGTAACTATGTTGACCAAGTCAAGTAAATCAAGCTGAGTATACCTTTCAGACGGCAGCTGTTAAAATGCTTATGACCGACGATGCCCAATTATGCCGCCCGTGAACCCAAACCAAGACAATAGAGAGAATTGTGGCCCGGGGAGATCTTGGCGCATCGAATGTCTCCTCATTAAGGTAGCGCGGCACAGCAAGCCGCCGCACTGTGGCGTAGACGGGCCTCTCGCTGGTGCCGAGCACCACCTGACCCGTTTCTCATTTCGCCTCATACGCGCATTTTGTTATCGCGCCGAGAACACTGCCTTTTTTTGCCGCGTCGTTCAGGATCCTATCAGGCCTCGGCGAGATGACCTGCGGTGAGAGGAGTTAGCGCCTCTTTTCCCAGCCAACACATCTCCCCTGCATCCCGTGTTGTGTGGTCCTACCGCCTGGAAGCTTTCCGCCTGCAAAAGTGTCATTAAGGCACAGTTTCAGCAGTTGACGTGTTTCATCTGCAGATGAGATTGTTTGCTTAAAAAAAAAATTACCCCAGACCGTAGCACCTGGGTACTGCATGGGTACGGATCAAAACAGAATACAAAAACGTCTGTAGCTAATTTATAGTTTGTCAGTTTTACTGTTTTTTCTCTCTCTCTCTCTCTCTCTCTCTCTCTCTCTCTCTCTCTCTCTCTCTCTCTCTCTCTCTCTCTCTCTCTCTCTCTCTCTCTCTCTCTCTCTCTCTCTCTCTCTCTCTCTCTCGACTTTTTATGTTAAAAACACCGTTTAGAAAACAAAGATTAGTACATCTCTCTCTCTCTCTCTTTCTCTCTCTCACTCCATAAATACTCAAATACCCCTTTAAAGCTGTACGCAGTCTCCTGTGGAATGAATGGGGCTCATTCCAGCGCAGAGTTAAATGAAGCGGCGCACGATGCCTTGTGTCTTTTTTGACTTTCAGCCTACACTTCGGAGGGTTCAGCGGCTCTGCGGGTCGGACCAGCAGCCTGACCCACTCCGGCACCCAGTTCAGCACTAAGGATCGGGACAATGACAACTGCAGCTGCAAGTGTGCTCAGATGGCATCTGGAGGTAGCTGTCACCCTCTTGCCCCGCGACTCTCATTATCAGCCCGAATATTACCTCAGCTGAACTCCAGCTGTGCTGCGCTCGCTCTCTTCCTGTCCTTTCTTCCCTCCACCGCTCCTTCCCTGCCCGTCCTCCTGCTCTCTCCTGTTTTTTTTTCTCGTCTGAATACCCTCCGTATGAATGTAGCCCAAAACAGTACGTACCCAAATGAAATTGAAACTGAGATGACACGAGCAGTGAAGAAGTCTGCATAACCCATTTCTACCTGCTATTTTCCATTGGGCCCTGACCTCTCTTTACTCTGACCTCTCTCTGCTCTCCGTCTTCTCGATTGATAGGCTGGTGGTTTGACGCCTGTGGGCCCTCCAACCTCAACGGCATCTACTACGGCAGCGGCTCCAACGTGGTCCGTTACAACGGGATCAAATGGTATTACTGGAAAGGACCCAGCATGATAGCCACCGTGACGACGATGATGGTGCGGCCCGTGGACTTTCTGAGAGTGCCGTGATGATGTCACAATGGGCACCGTGTGATGATGTCACCCACAGACTATCAGTGCCGGAAGACCGGTGGTGGCCAGTGGACTATTCACTTTGGCTTACGTTTCCTTCAGCTTGTGTTCTCGCTATCATCGAGTGGGCCTATTCAAAGAGATATTGTGTGAGACCCGTGGTCATCACTTGTACAGAAAACTTACTTTCGGCTAGTGTATAGCGTGCTAAAACTCACTGTACAACTCAACAAACAGGATGCTGGAGCTATTGAATGTAGCATGCTTGTGTACCAGTGGGGTGTCCTATGGCGACATCTGCTTTGTGACATGACGGGACACGATTTAATTGGACTTCACGGCCGTGGGGTAATACTATGCCATAACTAAAGACTTATAAATGATAGCAGACGGCCAGGACACTCCACTCTTCCTTGATTTGGCTGTAATTAGTTCTCTCTTGCTCTAGGCTATATCTTTTCCTTTGTTCCATGGAATCTTTGATTAAAAAGTATGCTTTTTTTTTGTTTTTGTGGTCTATAAGTTGATAAGTTCCTTAAGGGTTTTGAAGAGACCACCTTTTTTCAGCTGGATGTGCGTGTTACATGTGTATGAGATATGTATTTTTATACAAATTTTGCAGTTTTTTAAAAACATTTCTAATAAAAGCGATAAGCAAAAATCCTACATTAAAAAAAGTAAGTAAGCTTTGGTCTATTTAAAAGAATGTTCTTTAGTAAATTATTCTTATTCATAATATGACTATTCTGATCCTGCTATACAAGGCATAAAGTGACTATTGTTAGATACAAATTATGCTGGGATTTAGCCACACTAACCCCAATCAAAATAAAACCCAAAGCAATGATTTAACATCAGGGAATATTTCACCAAGGTCAAATTTAGGTACTTAACACTACCCCTTGTATTTAAAAAAAGAAATATTCAACTTTCAAATTACGTCACAATGTGATTATTGTGCCATTGAAGCTATACAAATCATCACAAGAAATATGCAGCACTGGAACCCATTCCCCAATTGTGAGAATGAAGACGAAGTGAATTCCCTGACAAGCACGTGCATTCATGCACACCTCCCGACGCAAACAACTGTATAACGTGTGGAGCTGCCCTGTGACGAATCACGGCGTCTGGAAGCAGTCCGACGGCTCACGCTTTATAAAGACCGTCCGGTGATTAACGCTCTGCGTCCGGAGGCTACGCCGCGGGGCTTCGGGAGGTGGGCGGACGGGCGGGTCTCGGATCCGGGGGGACCTCTCGCATTAATTTGGATTATTTTCAGCGAAGCCGGGGCCGAGCGATGCGCAAATTAGGTCCCCTTTCGACGGTGTTCTGCTCCAGTAGAGGGCTAAGCCTCGTCCTCGAATCCATCTTCTCCCTTTCTGTAGAGGGGGAGGGGGAGAATAAGAAAGGGGGAACGAGAGAGGCCTGACCAGCCGAGACTCATAAATCTCTGTCCGGCCTCAAAACCGTATGATGACTTTCACAGGACGGGCTGCACAGGTGAAATCAGGGACAGGGTGGCGGCTTCGGCGGGTGGGGAGTTGATGTATGTGGGGGCCCTGACTGGCCGTGATGATTCAGCGAGTGTGCCCAGAGCCGTAGGGCCGCGGGGGAAATCAAATCAATCAATCACGCGGCATTATCGGAGCAACAAATTAACTTCCCCCCAGCTGGTAAAATACAGGAACCGTACACAACCATACCTGATGCGCGGTGGAGATTAAGCGAGAGCAGGCTCAGTGGAGGAGCGGGCCAGAGGTTGTTTCTAAGCGAGCCGCTTGTTTTTCACGGTTTAAGATTGGAATCTTCCGGCTGGAGGGCACCGGGCCGTACTGGCGGCCCAGGAATAGCGCGGGGTCAAAAGCGGCTCTGCTTTTTCTCGTTTTATATGAGCAGCAGATGTATAACGTGAAACCCAGAGAAACGCACGCACACCGCGATCCGCAGGACACACTGCCTCTGATGTAAATCGCTGTCAGTGTAAAACGCGAACGGGAACCACAAAGAGCGAAGCACGCACATACACGCGTGCGCACGCAAACACGAACAAGGAACATACATGTACACAAATACGTACATACATGTACACACATACATACATATGTAACACATGGCACACGCACATATGCATGCGTGCTCAGATGTGCTTGCACGCACACGCACAATGCACGCGCACATGCACGCGTGTATGCGCGCACGTATACTTGGAAGGGGGCTTCGCCGCTTCCATTCACAGTCCGTGCCTCGTGCATAAATTATCATTTGAGTCCAGTTAAACTAATCGTATTAATCACAGCCATGTTATTCTCTCTCATGATTACCAATTGAGCCTTTTTTTGTGTTTGCATAATTATTTAAGTGCGCAATGTTCTCAGCGCTCCGCCATTGCCTGCAGACTATTACCTCTAACCGCTTCAGCTTCCTCTTCCGTGCATATCACACGGATATACGAAGGTAGAACGAATACAAGCACAGATGGTGATTTTATTAATGATGCCTCTACTTTATATTTTCTTCCAGCCGGCTGCACAACATTTACGGGCATGTTTTTTCTTTTACGGGTACAGCGCTTTCATATGCATTTATAATTTATTTATTTTTGAAAAATACTGAAAATCAGTGGTCCTCATTACTGTGGGTTTAACTTCCAGCACACACATGACATCAAACATTAACCTCTCTGCAGTAACATATATCAAAGTATTACGGCAGTAAATGTCTGTCAGTGTGTGACATCGCCGGGGCCTCTCAATGTCTGACTACTGCTTTGAGGGAACGCCTGGCGGTAATATCAACGTGGTAATGAGGGCCTCTGTTTGTCACGCCCCGTCCGTAGGACTTTGAACTCTGACAGCTTCACAGCGAGCGATGCGTTCCTCACAAGGTAGCGCGCAGCGAGAGACATCGTTGATCTGGGGAATGCGCCTGGTGTCCTCGGTCGAACTTTACGCCGTAGCTCCTGCGGCGTTGTTTCCGAGCTGTTCAGACCGCTTCATAACCCTGCTGGCGTGGGGTCGCCGGGTACCGGTGTGGCGGCGTGGGGCCGCAGACGCGCCGAGCAGCGGGCGTTCCGCCGCGCGAGCACGCCGATGCATTTTCGCGGAGTGCTCCGTGGGCCGTAATGTTCCTCCGCATTCTTGCGTCTCCCCGGGTGTTAGTCAGCTGTTTTACTGAGAGCACCTGACAACTGTGTTTTGCTACTCCCAAAACTTTGTATAGTAAAGGTGCAGGGTTGTTTATGGAGAGGTGGCAGATGTCCAAGCCACTGGATATTTTTCGGAGCACACAATGACACACGCACACACACACACACACACACACACACACACACACACACACACACACACTCAATGTGTGGCAGCCAGGCCAGCTGGTCAAACTATACACTACACTATAAAATAGTTACTTATTTTATTACGGCTCTCAATTAAGTGATGCATAATTCCTCGAAAGTCAAAATTTCATACGCCAAAAAATGTGGAAGAAGGCTAATAAGTCAAAATTGCAGTACACTTACCTTGGCAACTCTGAAATGACACCAAGGTAACAAATCTACCTTTATAACATGCACATTCCCCAAAGAGACTTAGATTGCTCAGTGATGAAAATGCATGGCACTTCATTCTTGGAGAATTCTGCCCAGATTTTGACAATTAATTTTGGGTCACATGTTCCGTGCAGAACATACGGAAGGCCAACGTGATGAAGGGATGCATGACCTCGTTCCACCAGGGGGCACTAAAAGTACAGCAAAGATCAGGAGGGAGTCTGTGGACCTGGGTTGTGTGTTTCATATGTTCAAATGGCCAGAGTCTGTCTGAAATGGCTACTCCTGTCAATGGCCAAAGTGGCCTTGTGTTTCTCTGTATCAAGTCTCAGTAGCGTTTTAATGTTCTTCATAGCTTTCACTTACTTAATTTACCTCTCTCTGTCAAACGTCTGCACGCTAAAGGCTACTGTGGAAATCTAAAGAGACATTGCACTTTGTTGTGGATCATGTAAATGTGTTGTTTGTTGTGTGTGTGTGTGTGTGTGTGTGTGTATGTCTGTCTGTGTGTGTGTGTGTTTGATATTTTTATTAAATATCTTGGCAAGCTGATGTAATGGTGAGACATTCTTCTCATCCTTGTATACTAAGCACAGCATTACAAATGGCACAATGGATTTTCAATGTTACCATAATATTAATGGAATCAAACACCTTTCAATTGCCATGGAAATTGCACATTCCGCCTAATGGATTCTCACATTGGTAGTGCTTTTACTGCTGTTTTCTGACAGTTTGGCATTCTTATATAATCTATTTTCTTTTCCCAAGAGATTTCAAAATTTCATCACAGGCTCCATCAAACATTCAGGAGAGACTTGACCCATATCTCACATTAAATAATTAAACGAGGGGGGGGGGGCTATGATTTTATTGCTTTAATTATTTATTTAGCTTTTCACTTCTTTAGCTGATCTTTAATCCTTCCACTATAACAAAAAATGTCTGTCTCCATGACCTTTTCTGTGTGCCAGACTTCATGAGAGAGCTTGTGCTAGTGCAAGTACTATTTCACACTGGTGTATTTCAGGACTCAATTAATAAAAATAAAAATAATAATCATGTCAAAAATTATATCTGGTGTGGACTGGCATTCTGCCTTAGGCGTGAACTTAAGTCCCTGACGTCCAAAGCTCAGCTCTGAAGTGTCTTATCAGTTAGAGGCAAAGCATGGCTGTCACTCCACTGTCTGCCCAGGCCTGAAGATTTGTGTTTGCCACAAACGGTATGGAACAGGGATTATATGGATTGACACGTGTGTGCATGCGTGGGAATCAGGGCAAAGTGTGCCCGCACTCATGACATCACTCACCACCAGTCATACTTGGGACACACAACAGCCATTTTATCCAATGGAAAGAAACATCTCTACAGAATTAGATGAATGTGGCTTCATGCTCCCCCAAACCTCAGCATGCACACACACGCACGCACGCACGCACGCACGCACGCACACTCACACACACACACACACACACACACACACACACACACCTACGCACACACACACACACACACACACACACACACACACACACACACACACACAATCAAACAAACAAAAAAACATCCCGCATCTCTGTTCTCATTCATTTGAATTGTAAATTGTAATTTGGATTATGGAAACCCCACAGAGATTTTGGTCAGAACTGAGCGCAGCTCTGGCGCTACAGTTTGTCATCAACTCTTTCAGGGCCCTGTGATTTGAGCGTTATTGTGGCTGCACACACAATTAGCGCAGACAGAGAAACGGTGTCTCGCTCGAAGAGAGACACTCTCCTGAGAATAGCCATGAAATTGAGTTGGGTTCAAAAATCAAAGCCATGTTTTTTTTTCCCCTACTTTATTTTTACAACTATTCAAATCAGCAGTTTTAAATCCGAACATGCTCTATCCGTCCTTTACTGCTGGCCAGACATAATCACCAAGAAGTAAGAATATTGTTACTCAGGGGAACATGAAAGCAAATGTGTTTGTCTAGAAGTTCAATTAATTTAAATAACAGGGAAACACGGTGCATGAAAGAAGAATGTCGCTAAATGTCATACATGGATAAGAACAGCTAATTAATAAATGTTATAAATGTTATTACTGAATTGTGTGTGTGTGTGTGTGTGTGTGTGTGTGTGTGTGTGTGTGTGTGTGTGTGCATGCACATGCAGGGGTGGGGGGTGGGTCTGTTTACATTGAACATTAATAAGTCAGCATGTCAAATGATGCACTGCTTTGTGGGAAAAAATAAACAGTACCATGATAGAGGGCTAATGTTTAACACGTGTCAGAGCTGATGTTTCAGAAGTGCATGCCCAGGACTATTTCGCAAGATGAAATGCCAAAGATAATCACTACAGCTAGTCCTGTGTTCATCCCATCATCAAGCAGACATTGGCACAGCTCCGTTTGCCTTAAAAAATACATACAAAAAGTGGAGAGGAGAAGCACAAAATTGAGGTAAGCTTAATTCAACACGCTCAATGCTGGAGCGGTCAAAAACTAAACAAGAAAGAAAGTATTTGAAGTTTAAATATAAAATGTTAATTAAGATATTCAATTTTAATGCATTCCTAATTCCAAGAATGAGATAGCTGATATATGAAAGAAGAAGGAGTAGAAATAAAGGTTTGGCGTAATACCTTTAATTGTTGAATTGAGATTCAGTCCCTTTAGCGCATTTCTTTTGTTTTTTGTCTCACCAGTTTCAGCCCACTTTGCTTCGCCTCTTTTAATGAAAGTCAGGCTTTCAAATTCAAAGCGACTGTTAAATTTGATATTCAAAGCGTATCCATATGCTTTGGGACTGCGTGTAGCCCGACACAATAAAAGAGTATTGAGGGAATCTCCATCTCTGTGACACACCTGTAATGAAATCACACCTTACGACAGGCACGCTGGATTGTCTTCCTCTCCAGTGGGGTTGCTGGGAGCAGTGACATGACCAGGAAGGGGGGGTTTCTAAAGTATGAACCAAGAAACTTCTGAGTGGCAGGAATTGTCAACGGAGAGGTTCAAATTCTTTGCAATCAACTCCCACATATATAGAGAATAGGCAGATTTTTTCTGTGTGAAAAAAGTCCAGTACTAAAACACAACTATAATAGCAGTGCAATAGATGTTAGTTTAGTTAGTTAGTTAGTTGTATTGTTTCCTGTCGATTATACACAATAACAACAAATTGTCCATATAGTTATGAAAGTGGTTCAATAATTATAAATCATTATATCAAAAAAAAAACATAAATAAAACAAAATCAAACATTGTGTTCTCTGACCGAAAAAAAAAGGTGTAGACTGAAGCCTAAGCTTCAGCATTGACACAATAAACAATTCAATATAAATAATATTTCAATATTTGGGGGATTTATTACTTTCTCCGTTCATTAGCCGCTCCTGCAGCATCCCTAGTTCACACACAAATGGCCTACACTGTGATCAACCTTCCACTCCCACACCCACATAATACAACTACATTAACAGGTGGTAAGAGTACAGGTTGTCCTCAGTGACATTCCGTTTTGGGAGGCCTTGAACTACGCTCTATCAATTGGCATTATCATAAAACTGGGACCCAATGTTCTCTGTGAGACGAGAGGACAGACTGCATCTTGCATTATACATCCAGGACGTCGTGAATTTAAGAGGCGGAGCGCTCGCAGGTGACCTGGAAATCCTGATTTATTTTCCATTAGCTAATGACATGACAGATAATTCAAATGACTCAGAATTGGGCCCATTAGATCATGCTGGGATAGGCACTGTGTGTGAGAGTGTGTGTGTCTCAGCAGAGGGAGGGAGGGAGGGTGTGAGAGAGAGAGAGAGAGAGAGAGAGAAGAGAGAGAAGAGAGAGAAGAGAGAGAAGAGAGAGGAGAGAAGAGAGAGAGAGAGAGAGAGAGAGCTGTTAATGTTAAATCAAAAATCAAGACATATCATGCATGACAACATATACCGTTCAACATTGAAAGTCTACATACTCACATAATATACAAAATCTATGTTCTCTGTACTGTATCCCATATATAAAAAATTCAGTCGTTCAGTGTTACTACGGAGCACCACACAGCACCACGGAGCTGCAGAGACTAGATGCAAGATCCATGGCTCTCTGGGCCGTGCGCGTAGTGTCACATAGTTGAGAGATTGCGACCCTGGCCAGTCACCTTCATCAGAGACCGAGAGAAAATGAAAAAATAAAAATAAAAAAAAGGCCACAGAAAAAGGAGAAGTACCAACAAGCTCACAATATTCACTGTGATACACTGACTGAATTAATGATTGACAACAAAATGACCTTAAAGCAGCCTGATGGATTGACAATTGCCGACAATCACAAAGTCGACTGGTTACATAAATTTAAAGTGACAAAAACGGGAATCAAAGCAGCTTTTTCTTGCTGATGTGATTCTAATTATTGGAGTATTAGATAGTTGGGTAGTGACACAGAGAAGGGGAGTGCTTATAGAGTGATATATTTTTTTTTTTACAGTACAGTATAATTTTTTTTAAATAAATTAAATACAAATTACAAAGTGCAAACTCAGCATGAGTAGCATTCTTAAATGCATGTTTCCTTCAGTTTACGCATTCACACAGCAATACCTGCAATTGCCGGGTATTTATTTCCTAATAAGTCCTACTGCAAATACTCGTTTTTCTGTTAGCAATTCATTGCATCTGGGCCACAACTGATGGCTGGCAAAGAGTTCATGCCTTACAAATATACTGGGCTCCCTCGTACTGGCGAGGGCTAATAAGGTCATGCTTCACATTCAACAGCATTACAGCTGGTCTCGGCTGAGTGGAGGTGGATGCAAGATCAGTCCAATCACTCAGCAGGCAAGACAGAATACTGTACTTATATAAAGAAGGGGAGTTGAGATGTGAAGGGAAAATGCTGAATCCATCAAAACCAGCTCACTCTGAGGCCTGTACAGAACAGCGCGTGACGGCAAAATGTAAGATAAAACACTCGAACATACAGTATAACGGTGACCTTTGACCACATGCAATGCTGTAGCTCAGATAGAAAGTATAGTTCTGATAAATTTAAATTTGAAGCTTTGAAAATACAAACAGCAGATGCTACTTTCTGACACGCGCGTGAAATTGTTTGCCATTACTGATACGCAGGACGCAACCGCCCGGTTTCGTTTCTGACGGGTGTGCCGCGGTCGCTTTGATGCACGCGCGGTTCTGCTTTGAGATATTTGCTTTCAGTTGCGGCGGCATTCAAAGGTGAAACACGGCACATTTGAAAGGCGACTACAACAAAGCGGTCGTCTTCGAAAAAATAGTAAACCTCGGGAAAGATCATTTTACTCAAAACCCTTGTTGGGAGCCTTCTTCCTGGCGTGCGCTTGGAATCGTATCCGTTTTCCGTGCTCACGTTCTAATTCTCTCTGCCTCTTTTGCAGAGAACTAGCAGTTAGCATTAAGCTGCAATTAGAGAAATGCGTACAATTACAATGGTAAGCTTGAGCATGGGAAGCCTAGGATGCAATTAACATGTCAGTGCTTGAGGGCAAGGGATGTGCTGAGGCGGGGGTGTGTGGGGGTGCAGAACGCTCAATATACCTTCTCTGGCTCTGAAGAGGGTGTGCGGAGATCAGGGGAAGCGTGTGTGGCGAGGCTCGTCACCAGCGAGAGACTCGGAGATTAGTCCAAGCAGGGAGCAAAATGCTTTATTCCAGCGCCGGCTGCTTGAGGAAGAACTGACGCATACGCAAAACTGGACCCTAATGCCGCGGCCCGGGATGTCTCTGCCAGACCGCGCCGAGAGTATTCCTTCCCGGCGGCCCACTCGCACCGTAACCTCACTCCTATGCACCGCAAGGGATCCTTTAACTGCTTTCTGTAACCTTGGAAACCTGACAAGGATAAACGTTCCTTTAGGCTACTCCCAACAGGTTTCCGCGTAGGTCCGATACTTTCCTAAAAATAAAACCCCTCGTATTTCAGTGCCGCAGATCCCATGCCAGCGCGCAGAAAAAAACACCAAGAGCAGATCTGAAACAACCCCTGAAACAACCTCATTTTGTCGGACTTCGCAATTAACTTGATGTGTGGCTCCGTGCATGTAATGGAAAAACTAATTATAGGTTCCTTTTTATGTAATCACATCATATACACATCAGCTTAGGTATATTCAAACATTGATAAAAACCAATGTCATGCAATCTTTCATTCAAAATTGTGCATGTCCCCCCAGTGAACTGTGTCTACGTATGTCGCTATATTGATATAATATTGAGCTGTCAATATTTTCCTTTCATTGCCTTCAAATAATATTGGAAGAATTACATTAGTAAAATCGTATATTTTCCATGCTTGAAAGAGTAATGAATTAAGGAAAAACTATTCAATCTTGAAACTCACCACTGAACAATACATCAAAATGAAGCCAACCGCCTATTCAAGGGCTGTAAGCAAGGTGGTTCTACGACATGCATTTAAAATTTTTGGTAAAATATCAACAACAACAAACAAAAAAAAGCATTTGTGGGCTAATTGCTAAATGGGCTAAGTGCAAAAAGTATTGTTACTCTGCTCACATGTGGACAAACAGGACCGTACTTGTAACACTATACTTGTACACCTACTGCTTTCTAACTGTATTGTATAAACAGGCTGTTAAAGACTGAGCGTGAACAACCCCCACACTCTTCCTAACCTAAGTTGCAGGGACAGCTATAAAGGTAAAACTGTCCAATTAAAATGTCTTTACTCTGTGAAAATGTATTTGCCATATATTTAATACAAGCGTTGCTTTGAGTCACTGGAATATTTCAATTGACTCTCTGTTTTCTTAACAGGATGAACCTAGCGTAGATACCATATAGTGTATAAGCATGCTGTACACTCAAGCACACAATCCAGCCTCAGAACGGCTGAAATACTGTGCATCCAAGGAGCCTTAGGGCTGCGATTAAGGCAGACAGAAATGCACGGTCAGCACGTTCAGGTCACTCATTCCTTTTCTTTCTATTTCTTCAGGGGGTACGTTGGGAACGGAGATAACCTCTAATGTAGCCAAGCAGCGTCCCCAAGCCTGGTCTAGTGTTCTCCCAAATTAGTTTTATATGACTCCCTGGTGCCAGAGACCCGTCATTGAATTTTTGTGACAGCCTCTTGGCGCGAGAGAGCGAAGCCTTGTCAGTCGAGGGAAACCAGAGCCAGGCCGTGGATCACAGGCCCGAATTGTTGGAACGGCCTTCTCCCTCCCGTCAAGAATAAACCCTCGGTGCTGGGGCCGCCGTGCCGAATCCAACGCCTCGCAAAATTAAATCACTCCCCCAAAGTGTGCCCATCGATTTCTCTGATGATATTTTCTGTTCCCTGGCTGCGGCCCGCCGCTCATTACCGCCAGGGAGCTCAGGTCGCTAACCTGGGCTCAGCGCCTCGCCCGGGAATTAATTCTGGTGGTGGGCCCTCAAAGTAGAGGAGAAAGAGGTGAGAAGAACTAAGCAGAACTGAAATCTTTTTTTCTTTTTGGGGGGGGGGTTAACCTCACCCCTTAAACAAAAGCTCTCTGTGGGGCGCCGCGCAAGCAATGCAGGGTCACGCAGGTGGTGAGCCCCTCCGGATGAAGAACTTGCCTTGAATTCAATTTTAAGGGCGCAGGTAGCAGCCGGATTGCAATGGCTTCACACAGAGTTGGTCTGCGTTGTTGTTTATTACTTTTCCTGTTAAAATAAAGGATAAACGAGTAAAAAAATTATGTCATATACCGGGCATCATTACGGAAGCACAGGGGGATGAAGGGTCCTTATTGCGTTCACCCATGGCCTGACTCTAACAAGCCTTTCACAATCACCGCGGTTGTCCAACGCCAGGTGGCTTCGGGTGGTCAAACCATATTTTATATTTTGCCTGATATTTTGGCTTTCTGTTCCACGGTGAAATACAAAACACGCATTCCCCCTCCCTGGAGGGCGCTGCCGCTCATTAAAACACTGTCCCGCCAAAGGATGAGACGCTTGAGTGTGGAGACCTTTGTCTGCACAGAGATAGAAGCACCTGCAAACACTCCTGGATGATTCAGCCAATGACTGACTGTTTACGACAGGGAATATCCCACACAGGCTCCCAGGAGAGGACTAAGACAGCACACTATGACTGCAGACCAGAAAAAAAGAGAATCTCACTTATTATTATTATTATTATTATTATTTTTATTATTAATAATAATATTTTTTTTTTTTTTTTTTTTTTTTTTTCTCTGCAGACTAGATTAATGGGTGGCTTTCCTGTGGTTTAACAAATTCCAGGCTATTATTTGAGATTTCTGTTATAATGTTTGCATTCATTGTTTTGTTCAATTGAAGATTGTAAGGAAGCAACTGCAGTGCAGTATTGCAGTACAGCATGACTCACAAGGGGATAAGGCCAACTATGTGGTTTATAGGATTTGGGTTTTGGATTAAATAAAAAGTATGTTTATTTTTTTTAATACCATGGATTTACTGCGCATTAATTGTCGCTACACCTAAAATCCACTCTGCCATGAAAATCACGGCCATGCATTGAGTTATGCGTCGGCTGGTCTGAAGGATGCTTCCACAGAGTGATAAAAAACAATTTCACATGTTAGATTACTTGCGCCGAGTCTCCTAAATATTAATGTGCATCAAGTTCATCAGTTTCAACTGCTTTACGGCAGAAGAGCTATTTGATCATCCAGCGGCACTCTGGATGTGTCATATGAGGTTTCATTAATTTAAATTCCAGGGACTCTACAGATATACCCCTGACAAACATAATTCACCCAGATTGTCCAAGCTGAAGCCCAGAAAAATAACTCTCAAAAACTGACAAGATTGTCATGGAAACCAATAGATGAAGTCTATAAGACAGGATGTATGCATGTTCTCTGGCATGAGTTACAATCATCTGAGAGTTGCATCATGGGGTTATAAGACACACAAAAAATAAACTACATTTTCCATTAGCCATTGCCCTTCGCTGTTGCCATGCCCTTGTACTTAGTGATTTTTTTTCAGCGTATTACCTTGTTCACAAACTGTTTTTGCTAAAAAAAAAAATGTACATGTGCTGACCCACAAACTGCGCTTGCAAAATCAATAACTTCAGACAGGCCTCTCTTATAAAAGAAGCAGGCAACACTATTATGTTGCGCCAAGGGAACTGGACGTGTAAACAGGGGGGGAACAGATCTAAAACCCGGTTGGGAGGGGTGCCGTAATTTTACTCTTGAACAGGGTGCTAAATCTGAATCATGTTACTCTATATCTTGCTATAAATGTAATGTAAGCGCCCCCCTGAGTAAGATCACTTCCTAAAGAGAGAGGCAGGGCTGCGTGTAATATGTGGAAATGTTTAGCTTGGCCACCTCATCATGCACTTCAGAGATGGACTTTTAGCCAGGGGCTGAAAGGACAGATGGAGATAGAATGCGCCAGTCACATTGTTTGGTGGAGGAGAAGAGAAAAAAAATCTGTAAAGGCGCTGCTGGTCACCCGCTCTTTTCCGGGGGCAAGTGCATCCAAACAGGTCTAATGGGGGGCGTGGAGGGGGAGGGAGAAGCGAAGCAGAGACAGCCAGAGAGGCATGTCTGTCATAAGCAGAGCAGGCATCTGCCGTTAGGACTCACGCTATCTCTGCTGGCCGCGTCCCTCCGCTCCATTCCTGTCAGTGGCTAATGGGCCTTGCACGCACTTCTGAGACGCTGAGAATATGAATCAATGTCACACGATCCACAGTCAATCAGTGACAAACTTTGTATTGCAAGCTCCTGAGGTTTCTCTGTGTGTGTGTGTGTGTGTGTGTGTGTGTGTGTGTGTGTGTGTGTGTGTGTGTGTGTGTGTGTGTGTGTGTGTGTGTGCGCGTGTCTGTGTGTGTGTGTGTCCTACAATACATCTCTTAAAATGGACTGGGAAAGGGGAAAGAAAGGGTACAGAACATGTTCTCTCACTTTCACGTTTTGGCTCAGTGGTTGAGTGAGAAAAATAAAAATAGCGATTTGGTACTGCATACACAGTAAAGTGTTCAGTGTTAAATAAACTCTTACAGAGTATCTACCCTGTGGTCCCTGTTGGACTCATATGTTAGAGTTGAATTAACGCCTTTTCCGCCTTTTGTTCGAAAGGAGGGAAATAACATGGCAGGGGAGTCAAAGCAACGGCTCCTCTGACCATTGGCAGACACCCTCCATCGTTCTGTCTCTCTCATTATGAGAGTTTTCCTGACCGTGATAGTTTTCCGCATCGCGAGGCAAAACAATTAAAGGGCCGGTTGGGAACATGTGGCACCTGCCCGATCTAAATCAGCCGTAACTCACGGGGCCCCTTTTCCGTCTCTGATCCATAAAGCAAACAACTGCAGGACAGGTTGAATCACCGCAGATGTGACTGAGAGAGTGGGGATGGAGCGCCTGCAGATACGTGCAATGACCACTAGGAGTGCCATATTAAAGATGGAAGGGACACATAGTCATTTTTCTTATGCAAGGAGGGGGGTGGTGTGTATGGCCTTTTTTTTTTTTTTTTTTTTACTTGATTTGAGTGAGACAACCTTGTAAATTTCCCTAAAGGGATTATGGGAAGATCTTTGAAGGAACACGTTGCGAGGACGGACCTTGGGGATTTATGTCATCAAGGGAGAAAGTGCAATTGAAAGGCAGTTGGGAATTTTCGGGGGGGGGGGGGGGGGGGGGTGAAGTGGATAGAGGCTCAGCATCTCAGCTCCCGTGTTGTCTCATGGGACAGTTTAATCAGAAATGGAATCACTCACAGATTTACCATTCCCACATCTACGCGACTAGGGGGGGAAAAAAATGGTGATGGAAGTAAGTTATGTATGGGTATGACAGCATGTGACTTATGACCTTTAATTTTCCCTCTTTCTCGTCTCCCGCATTTAGGTCACGCGCGGTACGGCGGGTGGTAAATAGTGTCAAAGTTCTCCCAGTGATGGATTCGGTGGGTGACAGTGAGTGACTGCCAACGCGCTGGATAATTCAGCCAGGGGCCACCCCACTGGGATCAGAACACTGAACACCTCAGGTTGATCCCCGCATTACGTAAGCAGATTATTGTTCAACTGGATATTTTTTTGGATTTATTTGAAGGAATATTTACTTGAATTTGGACCCTGAAGAAGGCAGGGTGAGCAGGGGACACGCCAATGATCTCGCTCAAAAGTTGGAGTGGACCTCTTTGTTTCTCATTGAGAATTTAGAAATGTTATTATAATTATTACTTATTCTGTCTTTTTGTGGTGAAAAGAGCTAACTGTGTTGGTTGGACATTTTTTACGATGCATAAAACACTGGTTGCTGGGGCTATTTTAGTATGACTAGTTTTACTACTGTTGAAACCTTAATTTTACACATCATTAATGTGATACTTATAATGAGAATGCAAAAATGTAAATTCCGCCTGCTCTTTTTTGGTCTAGTACAGCTTTATATAACCACTATTTCGTGAATGGATAGCATAGTGCACATTTTTATGTATGCAGATTTTAAATGCAGTGTGCTTTCTTATTTTGACTCACATTGCTTAGAAGTGGGTAGTTTGAATTCATGCAGATTGCAATTTGCAAATAAGTTGCCATTGACCAGATGTTTACAAGTGGAGACTGCTGTAAGTGTTTCCAAAATAATCAGGATATGTTTCCTCCCTCCTCCTTTAAACTAGAAAGTTCTACAGGAGAGCATTTAGTCTTCCTTGATTATTATTTTCCTTAAATGTTTGTCACAGTCTCCGAATCTTCCCAACAGAACTGCTGTAGAAGACTTCTGCAAATCTTACTATATGTGTCCTGTGCTTTCAAATGCAACAGTCTAATGCAAATATAACTGTTATAATGTAAATGCAAAAAAGGTTTGGTGGAAGTGAATTGCTCTCAGGATGATTAATGACTTTTGGACAGCACCTTTCAGTTTTGGATCCAGAACTTCTTCTTCAGGGGTTTGAAGCTGGAGCAGCCAAGGGAAACTGCTGATGGATACCAAACCCCCCAACAAAACCATGGACCACCCTTTTCAGACTGAGCAGGAAGTGGAGGAGGGAGTCAACTCTTAAGTGCGTTTGCACACACACACACACACACACACACACACCCACACACACACACACACACACACACACACACACACACACACACACACACACACACACACACACACACACACACACACACACACACACACACCTACACCTATGTAAGCTTTATACTCAAGACAGTCTACATAAAGGGTACTTCTATGTTTTGGTATTCCACGTGAAACAGCGCCCACTGGTCATTGGAGTCACTTCCATATTCAACATCTTAGTGGGAGGTCTTTTTTTTTTAAATGGTCTTTTCTCAATCTTCTTGTGATCTGTCCAGTCCACTGCTTGTTTGGCCAGAAGACTGTATGGGAAATTGTGTCAGCCCTTCTGAAAGCATTAATTAGCTTACTCAAGCTAATGACTTCTGAAGCACTATGTAGATTGTTTTGTCAAAATTCAAATTACAGCCAAGTTCTGTCTATTCCAATTGTTTTGTGAAGTGCAAAATCAGTTGAATGCATCTTCTAAGTTGCAATTAATTAGTGTAAATTGAATGACATTTTAGTTCAATAATTCACGCACACACACATGCACGCTCGCACGCACGCACGCACGCACGCACGCACGCACGCACACACAATTCCTTGAAAAGCTGGCTCTTTGCCTCACTACTAAATCTTGAGGTTGAAAAGCACCATGGTTGTAAGGGCTTTTTCAAATAAGTTTCAAGGACATCAATGAATAACACACAGACACACAGTACTAAACCCATTCGCAGCAGATAATCAACTGTGCTCCACTCTTCGCCTCCTTAAAAAGGAGGCAAGGCCGGGTGTTCAAATTTCTATTGTAGTCCTACGGCAATGCTTTTATGTATCGTTTTAATTAAATGTAAATCATAAATAGGGGCCTTTTGTGAGTGTTCAGCTTTGATGGTAAATGCTAAAGTAGTCTGACTGACAGGCATCCACTGTCAGGCTGTTATGCATCACATAACAATGGAATCACAATGAACCTCAGTGCTTTTATCCCACTGTGCATTAGAATTGTTTTTCCTGAATGTGAAATGGCAATCAAAACAAATTAAACATTGAAACTGAAAGAGATAATGGGATGAGAGGGTTTGGGTACATTCGTTCTTACAAATACCACACAGGCACATTTCTCCAAACTTCCATGAAGTACTGTTAATATGGACTGATGGCAATGTTATGCCGGAAAGACATGAATAGATTTGGAGGGGAATATGCCTAGCTGGTAACTGGAATCGAAATCCTGATTGCTGGTTTGAAAATAATCACCTGGATTGCAAGTGGCTTAAGGTGATCAGTCAGTGTGTTTTTGGGTGCAACAGCATAAAACGGGATGAAGGAGCAGCCTGTGGGACACACCGCCCTTGTGCAATGTGCCGCGTGGCCTTGTGTTGTGTCTTATCCGTCTCATATCTTCAGCAGCAAAATTTTGACTCATTTTGTTGGACGCTCCACATCTTTGAACTCTATTTCAACAGGAAATTCCATGGTTAAAATGTGGGAAAGCCAGCTAATTCAACCCAGCTCATCAATAATTGCATTTGACATTTGTTTCCTTGGCTGCTCATAGTCGCTTTAAAATTTCTGAAGATAAAACTTGTGGTTCTGTGGATTTTCATATTGTTAAATTACATTTTGCGCCAGGCCAGTTTAGCAAGAATAATTTGTTGGGTGCTATGCACTTCTTTGTCAACCTTATTCGTAAAGTGTAGTTTAGCTGTTTTTATTTAGTCATCTGTTTTAGCCTAAATGCATGTGGATATATTTACCTTTGTAGAGTCTGAAAATACAATAAATACAGGATAGAGAGTTTCGGGTACTGGCTGTAACTGTAACAACACCTTCTTCATTTTAAGCATAGCATGGTGAGTGATTGCTGGCGAAAACCCATTCATCTCAAGAAGGTAGCCGGCTGTAACACACAGAACAAGTCTTTGCATTTTCATAAAATATATTAATGCTCAGAAAAGGGTGCTTGGTGATTAATCCTTTTTCTTTAAAATGTGAATATAAAGTTTGACAATAAAGTATTGGCATGCTCTGTTCCCCAATGCCACCAGAAGAGATGCATACAGAGGGCATTATAAATAATAAGGTAATGAGTAATACCTTCATGACACTGAAACCAGAAATGAGCAGTACTGAATAATACATGAAAAAATAATAAATAAAATAATGAGTAATGTGACTGTTGTTACATCAGTGTTAAACCTGAGCTCCCTGCTGTATGTAAGAGAAACTACACGGGCGGTGAAAGGGGGACAAAAACGACAGACCTGTCCGTTTTTAAACAATGAACACGACATGAAAAGCATATCCCGCAACATGTGGCTGGCTATTGTACAACTGACCTGTCATACGGTCAGTACAAAAAAAGACGAATGAAAGAGCAACTGTCATCTGTAAGAATAAAACTAAATGAAATTACAGGCAAAATAACAGTCCTTATTTTCATTTATACATAGATTATATGAGTTTTTGCATATGTAATAGCTGAGCGACTAAATCTGCACAGTTCTGTCTCTAAAAGTTGTTGCTCACTGTGCCAATTGTACCATAATGCTGGCCATATGCTGTCAAATTAACTTCTGCAATCTCTGCCATATCTTTATAGCGCACATACTGTATATTCCGCTATGTTTTTTGCACCAGCGATACCCCATGAATGCAAAGCATTTCAGCGAATCCAAAGAGTTACTTGATGAAACTATGAAGGTGATGCAACACGTGCATTGCGCAAGGGACTTCAGATGATGTCATCCAAAATGGCATCTTTTTTTGGAAACATACATCTTGACGCGACAATGGCGAGGTGGTCTGAGGGACGATAGGAAAAGTCATGAGACTTGGGACCCGGGAGGAAGAAGAATTCCTTGCTTATTTAATTAGGCCAGAATGGAATCGTGTGTGAAGGGCCCCTTTATCAAAAGGGATTTGGAAGGTTAAACAAATCTGACTACCGTAGCACCAAAGACACAGGGAAGGTATCAGAGTGCCCAGAAATCAGTCAGAGATAAAATACATGGCAAAATATCCTCTCAACTTCTTCTAAATTTATCAGTGCAGGATAAAGAGGATGATATTGCCAGAAATGACTACCTCTTGGACCAATTTTGTCTTTAAAAAAATGTTGCTGGAGAATTTAATTCCAGTTGAAATGAGGGGGGGGGGGGGGGGACAAGATATATGCAGTTACAGCAGACTAGAACATTTTGAACTCATTTTTCAGATGTGGTCAGCCAACACAAAGCAGGATAAGAGCCTCTCTCCTTTATTAAGCTGGTGCCAAGAAAAATGGTGCCAGTCTGCCCAACACCATACGTATACACGTGTAAATGTAGGTTCTGGACATTGATGAGTAACAAGGCCATGAGAATAAGGACACCAGGATGAATATACATATTTAAATATAAAAAAATATATAGGTAACTATAATTCTTGTTTACTTTTTAAGATTAAGAAGAATGTAACAACAGGTGCGTTACACATTATTTAATGTATTGTTCAATAGAAAGTTGACACAACTTCGTTAATTTGGAAGTTGACACATGTCAAGCATGTTTTGGGCAACACCTTAACAAAAAAACATGCTTCCTTGTTATTAAGGGGAAGCATTTTTCATGTTCATAAAAAAGGAAAAATATAAATGGGTGCCACAGTACATTGGAAGCTAATTGTGTGAATTTGAGACACCAATCATAACTGTGTGTACATGTTACTTGAAAAATATCAGGTATATTAGACGATACCGTAAGTCACTCAATCTACATTTATTCTGAATTAATGGAAGTGAGCATCTGCACCTGCTAAATCACCTAATCAAATACAAAAACAAATATTTCGTTTTGTTTAGTCTCTGTAATTTATTCTGAATAGCTTAGTTCTCAGACCAGGTCAAACACATGTGTTACATGCATGCTCTATAGAATACCACAGGCCATTTACTAAGGCAATTTAGTATTTTTCTGAGCAAAGCCAAGGTACCCTTTAAAGCACAAAGTGACAGTTAAAGGTTGAATTGCTCAGCATTGCTTCACAAAAGACTGATATATTCTCAGATGCGGGCCCCTTCTGTCAGTAAGAGCTAATGGAATCAACCGCAGTGACGGATATACCAGGGAAAATAAGTTGTCAAAAAGCCTGTGGCCCTTCATCAATGGTGCCGCGATTTAGGATGCAAGCGTGACCCTCCAAAAGTTTCGGGGAGAAGTTTATCATTGTCAAGCTGAAATTGCAAGAATCTTTTTTTTTTTTTCCCCCTGAGATAAAGGATTGGGTGAGTTCACTCATGGAGGTCACTGTGATGGATCTTTCAAGATCATACGTCCACATCTGAAACCCTGCAATCATTGTCATGTGGTCAAGAAAGGAATTTGCCTTTTGCCATGGCAGGAAATTCTTCCATGGTGTTGCAGAGTTGGTGTGTTTATTGCTAAGAGCATTTAGGTCAAATGCATTTTTCCTGACAGGGAATGTTGACTTAAAAAAGTAATTGAAAGAAATGAATGAAAATAATAATAATTAAGGAAATATGCTGAAAACCCCACACATTGAGTGCAGTGGGGGGCCACCCCCCTCAAAGAATGCCGTCTAACATCAATGACCAATCCATTGTACTTGAACCTGGAATTTTTGGAAAGAGGACCACGACATTCTGTCAAGGAAAATTTATTTCACCTAACTGCTACAAAAGCAGTAATTAAATAACTATGCTGAATATACCATGGTTGGTAAACAGAGGGGATCAAATTATCCTTCTTCGTTGGGTGACCATAAATTGGTTAATGGACCTTCAATAACCACAAACTGACCAATGCTCATACAACAGCATATACAAGCAGCCTAGACATAAGACTTTAACCATACATACTTCCTCCAAGAGAAGTTACATGGTTATTTATGGAGCCACATTAATTATACAATCACAAATAATTTTCTTGAGAGTAGAAGCTGTGAAAGTAATACAATATGACTTTTTTCTGAAGAGGGAAATAAACGACCAGAAATTTGGTTTGGTCTTAAAATGGTGAAAGAGAAGAGGGGCGGGAGGGGGGGATTGGTTAGGTTTTTGAAGGTGGGAACCCATCAAGCCATGTCACATACACTGCCTGGCCAAAAAAAAAAAGTTGCCGTTGCACCCGACATGCATAGTGCCCACTGTACAAGCCTCTGGAGGCAGTGTTATGATCTGGGGTTGCTTCAATTGGTCAGGTCTAGGCTCAGCAACTTCATGCAGCAATACAATTAAGTCAGCTGTGTACCTGAATGTACTGAATGACCAGGTTATCCCATCAATGGGCATATTCCAGGACGACAATGCCAAGATTCATCAGGCTCACATTGTGTCATTGGGATAAATTGGTGCTCATTTTTGGCGGGTTCCATTAAATTATGACAAGAATGGTTTTTTATTTGTTTTTTTTTCAAACAAATAAGCTTGATAAGTAGAAGTTTACCGCTTTTACTTATTTGGGAAGTGCAGTTTTATAGCAAACTACATTATATCTGTCCAGGGAAGGAAACACTTAGCATTCAGCTAATGCAAACGCAAACCAATTTGGCATTGATATAATACATCAGATGTTGAAAAGAGTTTATATGTCATACTTGAAAGCGATCTTAGAAAAACTAGGACAGGACAGGGAAGTGGTGTCGAGATTAAAGTCGGTGACAGATAGGGGGACATTTTAGGTGAAGAAACAGGAAATGAAATCCTGATTGGATTGTTAAATTGCAAGAAAGGGAATGCAGGGAGACGAGCGCAGAGATTCGGGTGACCCACATTGCATTTTACCTTTGACACGAGTTTGCTCTCGTTTACTGTTTATTTCATATTGCTCCTTTCAATCTGCCAGAGAGGCTTTAGAAAAGTCTCATCTGATATACCAAAGGGAATGTGATTCGCCCCAATATCTTCATGAAATGTGCCACTTCTGTGAATGTTGCGCGGTGACCCCAATAGATCTGGTGTCATCCAAGAAAATGCAGGTCTTGAAAGTACAGCACATGCCTTTCAGTGTATTTCTTTCAAAGATGGACAGGTCCATTGAGTATCCATATATACAGTATGCAAGAATCCTTCACGTTAAACAAGTCAAGAACAAGTAAGGACAGTATTGGCCAATGCTGTTTCAGTTATATTATGTATACCTATTACAGGAAACACACACACACACACACACACACACACACACACACACACACATACACAAACTGACAAATATTAAATTCAACAGGCCAATCTGATAGAGCGTTTTAGGACCTCTGGGTTGGTAGTTGGGTAAATAATTTTCACACAGCGAGTGCCCACTTCACTGGCGCCAGGTGGGAAGTGGGCCCAGCCATTCCCACCAGGACTTAATTCCATGTTAGAGATGAATGACCCAAGCAGACGCTGAAAACAGATTAGTGACTAGCCCTCCATCTCCTACTTTCTGCTTCCAGACAGACGGGCTTGTTCCAAGAACCTGCCAGAATGTGGTCCAGCCTCAGTGATCCATGGGGGGTAGTGGAAAGGGGTTTCTGGGGAAAGGGGGGGGGGGCATTGAGGAGGTAGTGCTAGACTATGAGTCGTGGTATGGCAGTGTTTCCTCTGAGCTGCCTCACAATGTTGTCCTACAATACACAAATGTCGCCCCTCCCAAAACCCCATCTCTCCAGTTCCTGACTGTCAATGAGCCTGCAAGAAAGCTGTCCCTCAACAGATGTATGAATGTCATCACATCTATTTTGTCAACGCGCATATAGATTAAAACGTCCAGTTTTTTATGCTTTCTTTCTTCGTTTTTTTTTTCTCGATCTGATCCGCCGTTACGAGCCAGTGTCATTTCCTGCAGTGCAGCCCTGAGTGCTTTGAGAGCTGCAGCATAACTGTATCTAAGACCTGTGTTTTAACCCTACATAAATAAAACAGCAAACAGACAGAGGCAGAAATTAATCATCCGTCTATTGATGGAGCATGGTCAAGATTAGAAAATAAAAATAAAACACGTAAACTGGACATCTTCAGCTGGTCATGTTCAGTAGTTTGCTAGACTATCTGTACCATTGTATCATAATTAAATGTAAAAATCACTCCTATTTAAATGCTTCCTTAAACGCTTGCTTTCCTACCATTCAATGAGGCTAAATCGAAGCCTTTCCTGTCAAGAATTTCCCATCAATCGTTCCTCTTTTTTAATGGTAGCCATTGCCGTAGAGATCCATTTGCATTAGTCCCGTACGTAGCTCATTGATTTGTGGAGATTAACGAGAAACACACCGCGCACACAACTAAGTAGGTCAAGGATTCCAAAGGCACTTATTCGCAGACCGTTCAGTGCCTCTACAGTGTGGCACTGTAGATCCACTGAACCCCACTGACGGAGGCACCGCATCCTTCCAGATACACCCATTCTGCTATACAACCAACATCTGTTTAGTATAAGCCACTTGACAGGATTAAAACGCCACACAAATAAACAATCTACATCTTATTGTGTTTGATCAGCAGCGCAGATATTTCTGTGCATTGGAGCAGAGGAAAGAGTGCCAACAGAGAAACTCAGAGGCTGTTACAAACAAACAAAAAAAAAAAAAAAAACTTTTCAGAATGGGGATATAGTGAACCACTAGGATTTAGGTATGTTTCTCCTGGCTCGTTTCCCCAGTGCATTTTATTTTTTATTTTTTTAATAGGCGCTCCAATTTATACGTCTTGCCCCCTCCCAAATAAAGATAAAATGACGCAGACAAATGTTAGTGCGCGATACAGACACGGGTATCCATTCGCTTATGGTTAGATTCTGAGCTAGGTAAGATTCCTAGACACCTTTATCTACCAATACCCTCTGTGTGAATACTAAACGGATGGGGAATCTCTTGAAACCTGCCAATGCCAATAATTCCCAAAATTTGCATAATGCGCCAGTCTAAAGACAAAGCATTTGCGCAAGGAGAAAAAAAACATGGAGGGTGGAATGAGCCTTCCCACTCTTCTCCATGGGTTTCTTATGATCCATCCATCCATCCATTGTCTAACCTGCTTATTCCTGGTCAGGGTTGCGTTGGACTGTGGGAGGAAACCCACGCGGACACAGGGAGAACAAGAAAATTCCACACAGAAAGGCTGGGTGACCGTAAATTGGTTAATGGACCTTCAATAACGACAAACTGACCAATGCTCATACAACAGTGTATACAGGCAGCCTAGACATAAGACTTTAACTATACATACTTCCTCCAAGAGAAGTTACATGGTTATTTATGGAATCACATTAATTCACAAATAATTTCCTTGAGAGTAGAAGCTGTGAAAGTAATACAATATGACTTTTTGCTGAAGAGGGAAATAAATGACCAGAAATTTGGTTTGGTCTTAAAATGGAAACCGGATTACCAGGAGGAAACCCACGCGGACACAGGGAGAACAAGCCAATTCCACACAGAAAGGCCCTCGGCTGGGATGATCAGCTAGTTCAAATACTTTTTCCGTTGACCTAGGGTCATTGAGCGATGGGTGTGCTGCCCTGGGATAGGCCTCAGGACGACAGATGGTCACGGTAGTCAGGGCGCCCAGACGCGGTGCTTTTCCCTTTGCCGCTCTCGAAACGTGACCCCTCTCTCCACCTCGGTCGGCGCACAGGTGCGTCAGCTGCCTCGCCGGCGCTTTGGAGACAAACAAAGAAAAACAAAGAGGCAAGACAGACCCTGCCGAGGAGGAGCTGACTTGGAGAACAGGCCTGCTGAGTCACAGAAACCTATCATTAATCATCTTCTCAGCATTACCCATCCAGGAGGCTCAAGTCTGGGTATCCAAAAAACCCGCCAACCTCTGGGTAAAATCGTCAGTTGAATGATAAGGCACCCGTGGAGACTCTGTGAAATGGAGACTGCCGGTATGTGAACAAACAATAAACTCACAGACTCATACACACAGGCATGAGTATAAGAGATAATTTAAGTTAATATCAACATGTTATTACAAGGCAGTGTTGGGCAAACATTTTTTATTGTTAATTCTTCCCTTATGCTACCCCTCTGGAAGATTACACAAGAGGACAAGGATCAGAAGACTCCCGCAAAGTAATACTATTTATACATTTGTTTTGGAATGTAGGTTCAGTCCTTGTTAAAAAAGAAAAAAAAGCATTAGCAAATGTATTAAATTGAAAATTGCCAGCTGAGATTGAATGCAGCCAAACTGTCTGACAGCGTTTGCCAAACTTTCAGCTGCAGCACAGCAGGAGCTGAACAAACGTGAATTAAACAAAGATGGCATAGTACATTCAACCAAGAAACACAGAGCAGTCATATAAATACCTTTGCAAATCAGGCATTTATTGGCGAAAAATATAAATCCTGATTGGGTGAGTCTGAAACTGAAAATTAGAGGGGGCAGGTTCATTAAAAAAGCAGTTTCTGTTGAAAGCAGTATATGGCAGATGGCAGCTTTATTGCCAAAATGTGTATGGCTTTTTTTTTTTTTAAGAGACCAAATATACTCTGAGAATATTTATAGCTTGTGAATACCTTCTTCACTAAAATGCTAAATGTACTCCTGCCTTTAACACCAAAGGTGGTGCTTGAACATAATCAATAAGTCCCAGAGTAGTTAAATAGCATTAAATAGCATCCCTGGGGTCCACACATCACATGTTTGGAATTCTGGCATTCCTTTAGAGTGGTAACATAACTTTTCTATGGTTCTGGTACCAGGAATCAGAGAATGTTTAAAATAAAGCCTGCTTATGCCTCTCCGCGGGTGTTCCCTCTTGGGGCTGCTAGAGGGTGGTCTTGTTGTTTTTTTTCCGCATTCCGTACCAATTATGGTTATGGGGTTCGGGTGTGGCCGGGCTACTTAACCCCAGCGCCTTCTATGTTCCATGCTTTAGTGTCAACTCTGTTTATACTCTGGCCAGGTAATTGGTATAGGACTTCCGAAGACTGCATATCTTTTTTGTCTAAAAGATACGCAGGAACTTCGTTAGATTTGAGTTTCAGGATTAGTTCTTTTAGAACCTCTTTATCCTTTTATCTTTCTCTTTTCTAAAGTCTTTCCTAGGTTTTCCATAGTCCTCTTTGAGGCTGTAACCTCAGTTACCTTTATATTTTCTTCCTTTCGTATTTGCTCTATTACCCTTGCTTTGAGCGGGAGGTTTTTGTTATCTTTTAAATCCCCTCCTTATTGTGGCTCGTTTATTTTCTGAGAGCCAAATGTTCTTTCTTTTTCTCTGCTCGTTTATTGAAAGTTCTTTTAATGCCCTCTTTTGTGGGTTTTTTGTTGGCTGATACACCGGGGGTTAATTCCCCTTTGTTTGTTTTCCCTGTTCTATCAGGGTATCCCTATTTGTTCTCCTTCTTGTGGTTCCCATGTTAGTGGGTAACTTTTGGATCCCCTTCTGGTCGGGTCTTGTTCTCCGACCCCTTTCCCTCCCTTACACTTAGCTCAATGATTGTGTTATCATTGTAATGCCCTTTGTCTTTTGAAGACGGGGAAGGAACACAGACAGTAGATGCTGAAAAGGCTAAAGGGATCTGGCCGCATTACTACTATATTATCATTATTTATTGTTTTATATCAATATTGTAATGCATGCATTACTATCACTTGCCATCAATGAGTAAGATATCACATATTGGTTATCATGTGGTTGCTGTTACCAAAATATGTCTCTAATGGATGTTCTGGTTGGCCGACTGTGTCAGATTCCCCGTTTAGTGCATGAAGGCTCAGCTTTAAGGTAGGCTACACAAGGAACCTGTCTAAATTGGGTAACATCTAAATAGTCAGAACATCATCACAGAGGCCCCAAAGCAGCACTGCACTTAACTAGGAGCAATAGTCTCTAGTGTCTTACTCAGTCTAGTTTTACTATGTACGCAGTATGTTCAAATACACTGAAAACTCTCGCTCTCGCTTTCTATCTCTCCCTCAAACACAAACACACAAAAGGCTAATTATGTAATGTGTTAATAAAAAAGGGATTGGAACCGTATTTAAGCACCCTCTCATTATGTCAAAAGCTTTCAATAACCCAACCATCACAAAAGAAGCTGGGCTTGTTGTCTCTGTTGGTTCTTAATTACAGTTTTATTTACTTACGGAGCTACCATTTAATGAACGGAGGAATTTAATGCCCTCAATCAACCTTTCTTCCAGCAGGGATGACACTGCGCTCCTCCAGTCACATGTAATTGACTCTTCATGTTTGAGAGGCAATAAAGGTTTATGACTATTTGACAAAATATCCAGTAAGCTGTCTTTCACCAACTATTCACCACTTTAATTAATTGCTTACTCTGGGGCACCTAATTTCCAATTGTTGCTGTTATTAGCATATTAGCAGCGCAGTTTGATGGTTCCTCAAATCTTGTGTCATTCATCTCTGGCGAAGTTATCGTCATGCTGCCCAGCTCACTCAGGTTTGCACTGTTGGCTAATTAATCCTGCTGTCCCTCTGGGGCCCCAGCTTTGATCCTCTGCAGCCCTTTTGACTAGGGTACCCATTCTTACTCAGAGAGGTCCTGCGGCTTTGCCGTTTTGTTTCTGTTTTAGAAATATGAGCAGATTGGACTTTTCTGACAAGCCATCGGTCTTAATAGAATAAGAAAACAAATAAGAAAATAATATTTAAGAAAACACTACTTTTTGTGAATAGAAGAAAATGTTGGATGTTAAAGGCGGGTGAGCAGCACATCCAGTTAAAACATCCATCTGTCATGGTTTTGCAGCCTGCTTTTTCGTTTCTGCGGATGCTGCCTTTCGGGGCCGCGAGAGGGCACTCCTGTTGTTTTTTTCTGCTGTCCGTGACTCATTATGGTTATTGGTTTCAGGTGTTTTGCTGGCTACATCCTCAGCAACTTCTTTGTTCCATGCTTTTGTGTCAACTCTGTTTACGCTCAAGCCGGGTAATTGGTATAGGACTTCAGAAGACTGCACATCTTTTCTGTCTAAAAGCTACGCAGGAACTTTGTTAGATTTGAGTTTTAGGATTAGTTCATTAGGACCTCGTTATCCTTTTCTCTTTCTCCTTTCTAAAGTCTTTCCTCGGTTTTCCCCAGTCCTCTTTGAGGCTGAAACCTTAGTTACCCTTATATTTCCCTCCTTTCATATTCACTCTATTTCCCTTGTATTGAACAGGAGGTTTTTGTATCTTTTTATTTTCCTCCTTGTTTGAGCTCATTTGTATTTTATTGAGCTGGATGTTTTTCTTTCTCTTTCTGTCTATTTCCGCTCGAGTCTTTGAGTCTGTTTTCGCCCTCTTTTCTGGGTTGTTTTATGTTGGCTGGTATGCCGGGGGTTATTTCCCCTTTGTTTAGTTTTCCTGTTCTGTCTGTTCTGTTATTTCCCCCAACTTGTGGTTTCCCACATTTGTGGGTAGCTTTTAGATCGCCTTACGGTACCGTCTGGTTCTCTGACCCCTTCCCCTCCCTCACACCATCACTCCCAATGTAGTGACACAGCCTGCATGTCCAGACTGAATCCTGCCTTATGTGCCAACTGTGGAGAAGTGCATCATCTGGGGAGGAATGATTTCAGTCAGTAGGGTATTTCCCAACTCACGGGTGAAGAGAAACTCATATGGCATATGTATGTTGATTTATTTCAACTGAAATGGGCCTCTCAACTGGAACTAGTCTTGCCTCAATCATAAATAGAAAAAAAAAAGTTGTTTTATAAAAATCCCCACAGTGAAAAACTGCCCAGTAGTTTCCCTATTCAGTCACTTAAGCTATTTCAGTGATACACATCCATCCCATTGCTGAGAACAATTTCAAAAGAAAAAATAAATGTCTATACAGTCTTACTAAAGTAACAACTTTCTTTGGTGCAGCAAGTACATCTACAAAAACAAAGTTGAGCAATGCACTTTGAGAATTGTCATAAATAGAAAATGCTGCTTGCCAAACTACTTTATTTTAAGGAACTGTGCCTCTTATCAGCGACATGGAGAACAAGGAGAATGGTGATGGGAACGTTTCTAATCTTGAAACAGATAGGAGTATAGTCAGAGAATGAGGAAGTAGTGAATTGGAATAGAGGGAAAGTTGGCCCTAGTGATGGGCATTCCAAGTCTTTTTGAGGAGCCGGTAGCCAGCTCCCCCTGCAGTTGGCTCCTGATCTATTTCTGGTTTAAGTCTATCGCCTGATTGTGTAGTTGACACAGTTTTGTCACATGCATACATACAGATAGGCTACTGGGTACATTAGTTAAATTAATAATCTGTGAACTATAAAGGTAGCTAACAAAGCTGCCTACTAAGCTAGCAGTTGTGGATTACACTAGATAGCTAATGTTAGCTAGCTAGGTGGATACACCTACAAATCTAGTGAAGTGATTAAGACATGTTAAATATGGATAATACTGAATAAATGTCAGATTAAATGTTCCTAAATATTTACGCAGGCCTGTATATAATACATATAATTAGCTAATTGCTACAATATCAATTAGGATATTAGCCTGGGAAATATCTAGTAAAACTACCTAGCTACGTACCTAGCAGTTGTGATTTAGATAGCTAATTTTATGCACTGTGAAGATTCGGTTGCGCTTAAGTTTGTACAATTACAAGTAGCTGCGACAGTTAGAATACTTGCCTGCTAAATAGTACTATTAGGTGACCAACTATTTAGTGATAGCTACGTACCTAGGCAGTGCCGGCGCTAGTGTACTTTGGGCTCCGCTGCAAGGTGGCGGAAATGGGCTCCTACAAAGTTAATGTCATCAATATGATCTCTTTAAATAGAACTTTTGTATCTCTGCTTTAACTTTAGCCTATGTACCAGAATGCTTTTGAAACTAGTCTGTATGCAATACTCATAGGCTACTTAATTGCTACAACATTTCTGTTCATTGTAAATTATTATTGAATAATTTGATGACACATAAGCTGTGCAAATTAAAACACAATTAGACTGACCATCACAACTGAGCATGCCAAACTTTGGCTGCAGTAAACTGTACGATTACCTTTTGATAATCCTCATGTCTAGCCAATGTGTTCAGTAAGGCTCAGTTAGCTTGGCTATTTGTCATTATTCAAACATTTCCAAAGAATGAAAATTAGCCACTATTGGAGAGACCCCCTGAGGTTACCTGGCACACCTTCATTACCAACATATTGTTCTCTGATTAGAACCAATGTAAAAGTACTATTCAGAGCTGAGATGTTGCAAGGGCTTTGTGCATATAGGCTGTCCAACTCCACCTTTTCAACGGGGCCCTGTCAAGCTAGGGCGCTGGTGCAATTGCAGACATTATGTACCCGCTTGCAATGGCCCAGTACCTAGCAATTATGATTTAGATAGCAAACGTTAGCTAGCTAAGCACACTTACACTTTTACACTCCAATAAATTAATATTGAATAAATGTGGGATTTAATGTTGACGCTAACTGATTGCTGTAGATTTACTCTTCATTCATTTGACATAGAGCAGAACTTAGCCAGCAGGCCAGTAACTGGCAAGAATGTACATGATTAGATTAAGCACATAACGTATGCAAGTGATTACATAGTATCAAATAAGGGGTTGATACATATCACAATGCCGACGGAACCGGGAATAGACTAGAGCTGACTGCGCAGGGTGAGACGACTGTGCAGTCACACCGGGTCTCTTGGCTCCAAGTGTCGGACACATGCGACAGTGCTGCCACTGTGTCCCTGGCATGTCTATCATTTTATTTAGAGTAGGCTAATGTATAGGCATGAGTTTATTGTTTAACTTGTTATGTTAATCATTATTTACCCCCAGTTTAATCAAATAGCCTACGATAAGAGATCATATCGTCTAACTATGATATAGGACTACTAATGTGATTTTTTAAAAAGTGAACTAGTCTTTCTTTTTATTGGACTAGTATATTAGGTGTGTCATAATAAAGATTTCAACTAGCAAAATACCAATGATGATTAATTTAAGAATAATCAGAACACATTAGTGATGGGTCATTCGCTAACGAATGGCTCTTTTTTTGCTTGTGCTTGTACAAAATGTTAATGTAGCAACCTCAGCGCTCACAACACCAAGGTCTGTCTGGTCACGTAACGTTGGCTAACGAGGGGAAAAAAGAGCCACACTAAATGGATTGTTCACCTAAAATAATCGGTTCCCTTCATTCACCAAAGAGAGCCGTTCTAAAAGAGCCCATCCTTTGCGAAGGACCCATCACTAGTGGGCCTCAAATTGGTTTTTGTCAGAGTTTTCTTTACTACCCTTATAACATTTTATAATGGATGTGTATTTTTTTTTCCAGTGGATGGCAAAATGAATTTCGGATCAAAGGAACAATAAAAAAAGTCATATATTGTCAAAAATTTCCACCAGGATGCATTTACCTCTGCTTGAATTTGATATGTATTTACTCTGTGGTGATTGTCTTATATAATGTAGTAGTGTATTAAAATGCTTGTGGAAGGCTCTCTCTCTCTCTCTCTCCACCTTCCCTCTGCCTTGCACACAGGACATTCGTTGAATGCTAATCTACAGCATTTCTCTGATCTGTTAGCTGAGCTGTGAGCTAAAAATCATTCATAATTCAATATCTTCCCCTCCTTATTTCCTACTGCAGATTCAAGAGCAGAGAGGGAGATGGAAGTGTGTCCCCATCTGTAAAAACTACACAAAAGCACAGATCTGGCCCTTGACTTCTGTGGATAAAAAAAAGAGATTTGAGACTAGCGGAGCATTTATATTCCAGGTAGCTGCTCGTGAATAATTAATGGCGGGAAGGGAAAGGCACACTTTCCAGTCCCTCTGAGAGGCTAGGAGAACAGTGCGCCTTGGACAGCTCTCACAGAGCAAACATCAGAACTGCCTTTGAGTGACCAGATCTCTGAACTGGGACAAGGATGATTGGAGACGCATTTCTGAATATTGAAAGGGAGATGCTAGCGCTAGCCCGGGGAGTGCCAAAAGTATTTATTTCCCTTAAAGTGTAAAGTAAACTTGTGTAAAGTAAACTCTCTCCTTGTAGATACCTCACTCGATAGCTTTTTTTTAAAATCTCTGTCTGTGCCAAGACAGCTCTTTGTGAGCCTGTCTTGTCTCAAAATCATTACCACTTGCCTTGACAGTCAGGAAGTAGCAAGTAAAAAGCCTTCCCTGAATCATACAAGAACAGTTGAAAGCACACAACCGCGTACAAAGCAGAAACCTTCAACCTTCTGAGTCCACCCCGGTTAATGTGGATCCCAATGCTTCCTTTTATGCGGGACGTGTGACGCTTGTAATGAGGTATGGCGACGGAACATCCAAACGTCTCAAAGGGAATGGGATGCACAGAAAAAATGCCGGTGTAAACCTAACACTGGTGGCGTACAATTTAACACCCTAGGGTGTTTATACGAGACCATGGTGTCGTATAAACAACCTAGGGTGTTAAATGTGTACCACCATTTTATCCCTCAGCCACAATTACTGCAGATGTGGCACTTTTATTTAACCAAAGCTGTGCTGTTCTCAAAATATAATTATATTAGGACTGCATATAAGTTTGTGCAAATATTTGTATATTGGACAATTGGTGCATGGATGCTGTATAAAAATCAGATACAGTAAAATCTACAGTACTTTCAATTTCCATTTCACAAAAAGGACCTGGCAACTAGCACCATACATCATCCTACATTTGTTTATTATCTTTCAGCCAAATGTAAATAAATTGTGCAAATAACATATTTGTGCAAAGGTATTTTGTATTCAACATAGGAGTAGTTGATGCATCTTGGAAAAAAAATAATTAAAAATGCTGACACATAGACGAGACGTATGAATTTTCATTGAATTTGACCAATGCACGGCTGGAAATTGCTTTGAACCATAGAAATTTTTTCAGCAGCCAAATATAAGCCTATGTAGGTGAATGCAGGGGATTTTGTCATGCATAGGACTGCAAGTTTTGACAGTGTTCAGTCCCTTTTTCAATCTTGATTAGTTTTGTCTGACACCAGAAAAAATAAATGTTCTTCAGCCCTCTTACTTCTTGTGTGGTTTCTATGGATATGATGGATCATTTACATAATAGCAACTGGCTAAAACTTTTAAAACATGTTCAGTCTTTGATATCAAGAATGACTTAAACAAACTGACATCCTTCTAGTTCTGACAATGATCGATATTAGCATGATTCAAGGTCCAAATGAACAAACACTTTTTTTACTATATATTTTTTTACAAATTCAATATGACTTGATATTTGAGTCCTGAATGTGCAAGGACCTTTGGGATCCCTTAAATACATACAGGTAACAAAGCAAAGACATTCAAACCACACCTGTCCATGTCATTTGGAATGTGAACATTTACCCTTTAAAACAAGTAAGTAAGCAATATATGGCAACTGTGTAACTGCATACATTAAAATAACATTTTAAGATGTGTAATTCAGTTTATAGGGTAATGTTCACCTGAGATATACAAATATGTGTGCATACACTGTTCAACTTGTTAACTGTTGGCGTCATATATTTTTTTGGCTGCAAAACATGTTTTAGAAAATCCAGCATAAAGATGAACATGATACTGAGCAGATTTGGTGATGGATGAAAAATCTTTCCTTCAAACATTGCCTTCCATGTGTGACAATGAACAACCACCGTCTGCCTTAATGACTTGGCTGTGGAAAGAAATGATGGTTGCAGATCTTGGCCCAGGCAAAACGTTAGTTTTCACCAAAGTATGCACATCCTTAAATGCTGATAGCAATGTGTCCTTTAAATTTGCCCCTTCAAATTAGCATCCATTGTGAATGGTAGTGGAGGCCGTCAGACTGTGGGACAATGAGGGACCGCAGAAATCAGATCCAATAAGGGTTGATTTAAATGGCCCGTGTGTCTTCTCATGGCCGGAGCGAATGGCCGCCTGGCCAATGAGACTTGGCGGTACTCATCCATCACCCTGTCTCCGCTAATAGTCCTCACTGCTCTCTGTAAACATGTCCCATCTCGCCTAGCCACCAAAGCATGGAGAGGAGCTGATGGGGGAAGAGGCTCATGGGGTAATGAGAGAGGACAAGGCGCACCGCAAAAAAGGGACATACCCCGCTGGTGAGCACTTGCCAAGGCTCAGTGGGCTAACCGCTCCTGATTCTGTGTCAGACTTCGACTCCGGCAGCCGGCGGCTAAGTGGACCGGGGTACCACAGGGCGACCGCAGCAGCCTAAATGTGAAGAAAGGGCTTGCCCGTCTTCATTAGTCTCGCAGATGAGGAATCAAGACGCTCCGATAACCGCTGTTGAGTGTGCTCTCTTTATTGACTGTGTCCCAAGGTCTCTTAACATCTCATTGCTCTGAAGAAGTATAAAACACTGATGTACAAAAGGACTGAAAAAACAAATTGAGAGGGATTATCCAACCAGTTATAACAGGTGCAATTCACAGTTAAAGCACAACTGAACTTTGGTAGAACTTTGGGCTGTGTAGTTACCTGGCCATGATATGAGTCCAAATGGTGGCAACATATGTTTGTTAGTTGATCTGTGCACCCCTGGGGTGATAATCCAGAATAGGATATTTGTTGCCCTCCATTCACTTCTATAGGGCAGCTAAAACTGTCTCAAAATGACACTTCTAGCATGTATACGAACTAGAACAAATCGGATTCTGTCATTACAAACAATAACCAGTCCTCGTACGTATTTTTTTTTTGTGTAATTGAAATTACTTATAAAAATAAAATTTTCTTCAATGTTGTAAGCAAGCTACCAGAAAAGACTAGCAAAATGTTGGCAGGTTGGTTTGTTTACCGTAGATATGTACTACGCTTGCTTCCATGGAAATTTGGACCAATGAGTGGTTTCTGATGCATCGGCACATTAACGCTGTTTCTGGCACAAGAATTACCTACCGAATCTACGTTCCAAATAAAATACGAAAAAGCCAGGATGGGGCCATTTAATATTAAAAGAATAAAACGTACGAGGACTGCTTATTGTTTGATTGACAGAATCAGCTTAGTTCGCGTTCGTATATGTGCTAGAAGTGTGATTTTAAGACCGTTTTAGCTGGCCTATAGAAGTGAATGGAGAGCGACAAATACCCTATTCTGGATTTTCACCCCAGGGGAGCACTTTGGGATAGTGGCACATTGTTCTTTTGCTCCTCATAGATATGCAGTTTTTCATATATATAAATGTTGAGGAGATGATTTTTCAATTAGATTTTTAAAGTTAAATAGATTTTACATAATTATACAACATATTTATTTTTAACTGCCAGACATATGGGAGAATAATTTTGGCTTAAAAAGAGCATTAATCTTTATAAAAGCATTACATGCATCATTTAAAAAAGGTTTCCGCCATTAAAACTACATTTCCATGAGTAAAAGACAAGTGACTTTGATATGTTGAACATACTTAATGTAATTAAGTCTGAATTCACCTTATTTTACTTGGATGAGTGGTATGTAGATGTGCTTCAAATTTGCCCTGGATAACTTTGGCCAGTAAAAACACAATGAGACAAAAGAAAGAAAATATTCTGCCATTAAGGAAAACTTTTTCATGTCATCCTAATTTCTTAAACTCTTCCATTTGCTTTGCAGAGTGAGTTTTTTATGCATGATTTATAAGTTCTGTGCTCATATTTCATATTTTGACATTGTAATATGCTGTTCTTGGAAAACATATGTTTTCGCTTTTGTCGTCGTGGATTGTACCAGGAGACATGCCGGCCATTGTTTCACGTGATGCATGTGCTGCCAGCTTCGAAAATAAGGTGTGAGTCACTACGCGATTACCTGCTGTGCGTAATTGCCCAGGTAAATTGAGTGTTAACTTCACTCCGACTGCAACCGTACTTTACGCATGTTAATGCTCAGGATGTGGAAGGCTCACTCGGACTGAGATAAAAGAGTGCGTAACCAATAGAGTTCGACAGATGCAAACCTCATGTTTTATCATTTCAAAAGCTTATGAAAGAAAAAAGGACATTTGGTCCTTGCTTCATAAAGGGTGCTATGTCACACTTTATGAAGCATGACAATTGCTTATGTATGATTTATGAAGCCATTGTGTCATGTTTATGAAGGCTTTATATATGCTATATAAAGCCTTTCTATGGAGACTTCATTTAAAGTGTGACTGGATATTTCTAAAGCTTATAGCAGAGAAGGGGCCGTGATTGCAGCCTGCCTTTGTAATGGGACAGCACGTGCTAATCAACAAGCTTTGGCTACCAAATCAATACAATGAACTGGGCTCCCTCGCTCACTACCCATTTATAGAATTCCCCACAGGTTTCTGGTGGGCATGTTCATTTATGTACTATTTAAACTTTAAGTTAAGTGCCGGATGACCAGGGCAATTAGCTGAAACAAGTGTCCTAGAACTCAATGGTCGCTGGTGGACAGAGCGCCAGGGGATATAATTTCCCCCAATCCATTCTTCCTTTTTTACCTGGACTGATCTTTGCCGTTTTGGCATTTTCCGCCAGACACCATTTAACAACACGGCACTTTTATGGCCGCCGCTTTTAGTGCATCAAACCCTGACTGGAACATGGCTGCGGGGGCCTGGCCACTGAAGGATATGTGTCCAGTGCGCTAATGACTGCCTCGCGAAGCCAGTGCCCACTAAACTAGCAGCCAACAGTGTCAGAGTCAGAGCCTTCATGGCTTCCAATTTGCCACACTGTAGCCGGTACTTGGTATATACAGTTGCGTTGAATGCTGTCCATTTTCTGGAGTGTTCACTCATATTCCTTTTCTTATTGGGTGTGTGTTTGTGTGTGTGTGTGGGGGGGGTGCTTGTACGATGGTCAAAGCATCTAGCACAAATCCTGAAGTACTCATCTCACAGTCTCTTCTCCTACTCACCGTCTGAGAGGAAACGGTGCTATTATAAGTGAAGCATGATGGATCAATCATTCAAGGACAATTCCCTCCATTGTAACTGTTTTCCCCTTGTTATACAGCTACACAAAGAACAAAAACCCCACATTTCTATTGTTACGTGTATTTAAGTGTGCTTTTCCTTGATGTTTTTTGGTGTTTTCACTCCATATTAACTGCTGCTCCTGACTTCATATTTCTGAAGCTACCATGGTGTGAAATAGTGTGGATAGGAAGCTTTCTAACCTTGACAGTAATGCAGAATTAAATTGAATTAAGGTGACCTCCTCTTGAAATGGGGATGCTTCAAGCCAGGCACTTAAAATTCTATTTTTGCCTTCCTAGGGCAGAAAATTAAGGGTTTCTAAAATTCAAAGACTGTATCTTCCTCTCATTATGCTAAAAAGGCCCTGTCTCCTCCCCTTCCCCACTTCTTGTAAATGTAATGAGGACATTAGCAAACCGACTTAGGTGTTGCAATTTGTATCAGCATCATCAAGGTGACAGGACTCCAAGTGCTATCTGCGTTCATCTTGATTTGGGTGTAGCACTATCTTCTTGACATGTTTCGGCATGTAGTGAGAGAGTAATATTGGAGCTACGGTGATGTACCGTTAGCATTGTGACAATGCTGATAGCCTGGACTGTTTAACAGAATTACATCAGAAGCAGACCATACATCATTTGACAAAAACATTCAAATGTAACACTAAGGCCTGTCTGCACAGTGTAATTCTAACCGTAGAGTACTTAAACAGGTGTAACACAGTACAAGGAAATTTAAGTAGCACGCGGGTTGCTACATGTACAGTTTGATCGAAACAGGTCATAAACAGTAGGGCGAGGACCACACTGTGTAGCAATCCGCCTATGCATTGGTTGCACACCGCAATGACTACCTGTAAAATTGCACTAATACATTGTGTGTGTGTGTGTGTGTGTGTGTGTGTGTGTGTGTGTGTGTGTGTGTGTGTGTGAGGGGGGGCGCATTATCGATGCATGCAGCTGTAAACACACTTACCCTAACAGTGCCAATTTAAATTATGGCCGTCTGCGGCGAGCAGGCATATCTCTCAGAGTACAACGGCGTGCTTGGTTAATTAATCATGACCGTACCGGGCGCTTGGCTTCGGCATCGGCTTCAAAACTGCCTGGGAGGTTCAGGCAGAGTGCACCACTTACATTGCAGGAGGACGGCCAGAGGGCGGGAAAGAAGGACTCGGTACCCTTTAAGGTGAGTTTAAAAGCGCAAGATGATAAAAAGATCCATTAGATCCCCCATTTGAATGTAAGGAACGGCTTCTCTAAGCCAAGGGAGTAAAGCAAGGCTTCAATCAAGACACCGCGTTCCTTTGTCATAAATGATGCAAACGAGGCTTTTATTAATGCATTATCACGGCAGAGGAGTGATTAATATTGTATATTTTGTACTTGATGTGCTACACAGTGTCAGATTTTAGAATGCAAAAATCATGGTAATCACTGACATGTCATATGTTGATTTGTATATATATATATATATATATATATATATATATATGAAACAAAACACTTGGTGCATACCATGCTGGTCATACACTGTACATTGTGGCTGTTGTTTTGTGGAGTGCCTTGCATCCCTCAAACCCGTGTCATGTGATTGTTGTCATAAAGGCTATAAAGAACTTTAGGTTAATCCTCAAATCAGAGACCTCATAATATGGCCTCTCTCTCTCTCTCTCTCTCTCTCTCTCTCTCTCTCACACACACACACACACACACAAGCACTGAATGAGACAGGCAGCAACCACAAATGATGGCCAATCGGCCATCTGTTCTCTGGTACATTATTGATCCAGAGTTCTCATCAGAGTGAAGCAGACTGAGCTACTGAGGTCCAATCCCAGGGTTCTCCATGTCATTAGGTCAGCACAGCAGACTTCTATTTTCAACAGGCAGCGTTGGTGTCTCTCTGCTGCCCACAGTCTGCCTTGGTAGGCCCTGGGAACACGTGTACCCATGCAGCCTGGTCTCATCCCAAGGCGTCATCAAGTGACACAGTCGCAAATTCACCAATCTTACTATGGCGAAGGCTTTGCTCATGAATATTCATGTGGTTGCTTGGTAACTGACCGCAAGCATGCCCGCTCAGTCTTCACCGTGTGCGCGTTGATCTTTCGTGATTTCGTAGAGTTCGTGATTCCCGTACCCCACCTCCAACCCCTAAACATAACCTCGCAGGCGTTCGCATAACTGGGGCTCATGCCCAAACTGTTAAGATAGTGGGCGAGCCCGACCACAGGAGTTCACGTAACTCTCTACCGGATGAAGAAAAGAAAAGCATAATATTGAAGTGCCACAACCAAATAAAAGTTATGTGGCCACAACCGTCAATATACGACGCAAATGGCTATGTCGATATACGACGCAAAAGGCTACCTTTGGCATCAGAGGAGCGATGCTTGGGCAGAAGCATCGCTATGTGACGAGTATGGGTGTTACCACGTTGACCCATGCGTATGCATCACAGGTGTTTAGTCTTTCATTTACAATCCAGGTCCAATCCAATTCATAAAAAATGTTTGCTGTTGTATGACAAACTCCTCTTGGCCGTGTGTATTTGTATCACGCAAGGGACAATGTTTTGATGCGGCGTAGTGTAATTGTGGAATTTCCCATGCGCGTATAATGCCTCGTATCACGTGAAGTGCATTAGTGACGGTTTAAAGAAGTCATGATCGGCAAAAGAGGACAGACAAGACGTCATTTGTATGCTTGGCTGACAAATGCTTTGGCACGCACTGAAAATATAATCCCTGTGTTGGCAATCAATGACATAGGATCAGCTAGTGCATGACAACAGCCAGCACATACTATATCCCTCTATCCTAACCTAATCCTGTGCAAAATGGACAAGGATGGCAGGTCAGCGACACTGCAACCCTCACTAACTGTTGGGAAAGGCCACATGACCAAGAATATCACAAGTGAGGAAAGAGATAGGTGCATGCCAATCACTCCCCTGCTAAACAGAGAAGAGTATCGTTAAAATGGGACTCTGAAGGAAACATTTAAAACGGACAGTGTTGCGGCAGCAGAACTGTATTTCAACAACCAGTGAGGACCTCACAAACTAATAAACAGGAAGTTGTCTTAAATTAAATTTATTTGCATTTATTTCTTGCCGTCCCCAACCTGTATAACTGTACAATAAGATGGCAGCGCCTACTGCAGACAAGTAGAGCAGTTGGAAAGTAGAGAAGTGATGGCACAGTATTGGGTACAATGCAACATACTTATACATCTTTTATTGCCGGCCTGCTCAATTCACAAAACTGTAGAGATAATGTTCTTACCATCCGCGTCACAAGCGGAATATCATTTTGCAGAGATAAATAAAAATCCATGTCATGCCAGTGCCATGTCTGTAGCTATCACCAACAGAAGAGAATGGAGGACATGCAGTATAAGAATTTGTACCAAATCAAATCAATATTTATGTGTAGAACTCAGTTCACAACCAACTGTCACAATATTCTTCACAGAAAACCCTGGCCTAAACCCCCACAACAGCAAGCCAAAGGCAACAGTGGCCAGGAAGGACTCCCTGGTGTCATCATGTTATAATATGACGTGGTTACTTATTAAAATGGACCCCTCCTCTTTATTGAACACCCAGTCATTTGATAATGAGTTCATTTATTGTGTCAGAAGTGCTGAACATATGTACACTTTGTTTCTGTCTTAGAAAGTAATAAAGGTGTATTGCCTTGACAATTACTCAGCAATTGGAGTCACATTCATTTTTTGCATAATTTATGGCATACAGTATGTGTGTTCACGTTTAATTATGTTGGCCGGGTGACCTAGTGGAAACTGTAACCAGAAGGCGTCATGTTTTATTCCAAAGTGGCCTTGTCAGAGTGAAGTATTTTGCCTGAATCATTTATAAAATCACAATGAAAAAAATAATTAAATGCAAGCCATCTTGACGAATAGCATCTAACAAGCTTACAAAATAGATAAATCTACTTATTTTAAAAGTAAAAAAATAAACAAATAAAGATACTACGTAATGCCGTTCGTGTAAAGAGCGCCCTTGTCACGTCCCTAGCCAGAGCAAGAGCTTCACAGCATGGCTCTAACCAGCAAGAGGCCCCTTTGATGCATCGCTGTCCCACATACTCTGTGAAACTGTCTGCTGTTCAATTTCGCATTGAGGACGGGCATTTGAGGACCGGGGGTGGGCTCTCGCCTCGAGACGGGGAGACATTTGCATGAAGTGATGAGAGCCGTTAAGCTTGACCGCTCTCCGCACGGGCGAAGATGCCGGCCACCCCCGCCACATTTCGGTATTGTGACAATCTCACTGTGTTCCAATGACAGGAGACTCTCTTGTGCACCATTCATTATAAAAAAAGAGCCCCCTGGGCGCCCCGCACGTTAAATCAAGACTTCTGCCTTTATGAAATGTGTCACCTCGGCAATATCACAGGCTGAACAGGCTGGTGGGGGATTCCTCAAGGGTTCCTGAACCCCAATCTCAGCCTCACTGAATTTCCTGTTCTGTGCTGTTTCTTCATTTATTTCGATTACAGCCTCGACTGACAATTATTTAAGGGGTACAAATGAACAATGTTAGTGTGAGAAAAACACTATCATATTCTCCTTATAGGCACACACGTGCACTGCCGATGCACAATTATATTGTGCATTGTTATAATGGTTGCATATGCATTGTGAAAAATTGCTTAAGGATGTGACATGTAAAATCAGCATTGGTGAATTGGACTTATTTTGTAAGAAATATTGAATCCAGGGTAACAAACTCTGGGCCACAACTTCAATAGCCTAATGCAGCTATGCGGTATGTACCGTTACTTTTGTGTTTTTGGACTTCCATAGCACTTTAAATGGACACTATTAACCTCTCATCTTCTCCCATTGATTGATAAAGATGTGTCAGGTTTTTTTTAATGAAAAAGACAGTGATTTTACAAGCTACTTCAACCTCTACTCCAAAAGCTGAAAGCTGATGATTATGAAAAATATGTCTAGTGTTACAATGGAATTTTGAGTGTACAGGAACCTCTTACGTTGACCTCACTTTTAGTGTCAGTGTGGAAAGTAAGAAAATATGCAACACTTATGATATGATGAAGCAGATTCTGAGCTTTACCCCTGTAAACAAACATGTAAAACAAAAGTAAACAAACATGTTTATGTGGAACATCATCCATGCTTTGCTCTACAAATATAATAGTGGTGATGGAATGTAGTGGCACTAAATAGCTTTAAACATTTTTTTAAAAACAATATGCAGGCTTATTTATTGAAATGCCTACCATGAGCCTCAGCTTGCATTTGACTGTCTATTGTGAGGTGGCTGGGTCGGAGGACCAGACGCGACCGTAAGGGGATCACAAAGTACTCCAGGAATGGAGTACCACAAAAAGGGGACAGAAAAAGGGGACAAAAATTAGAACTCCATGAACGGAGGAGAGAAAAATAAATGGAAAGCGAAAATAACTCCCGGCGTACAGCCAAAGTATAGCAACCCAGAAAAGCGGGCGATAAGCGTGCAGGAAAATAGGAGAAAAGGAAAAGGCCTCTAGCTCAATAAACAAATGAGCAATAATAAAGAGGCAAGAACAAGAAAAGGTAACAAAGGTTACTGCCTCAGAGAGGACAGCGGAAAAACCAAGGCAAGGAACAGAAAGTGCAAACGTGAAAACAAACTCTAAATAAAGAATATCTAACGTGCACATACAGGCAAGTCCTGCGTCACTTTTTAGCAATGCTTAAAAGCAAAGTGGTCGTCTGACCCTATACCTGTTACCTGCTTTACATGGCCAAGTAAGACACAAAAGCAAGGAACCAGGAAGTCGCTGCGCTTAAATAACTAGCAGACGCTAACACAGGTGAAAGAAATTAGTGCGGGTAGGCGGAAAAACACGGCAGGGGTGATCTGCAAAACCATGACATCTATGAACAATATAAACAATAATAATTCACAGTTACTTTTTAATTTACTCATTGTAAATTACAGATACATTGGCTTATCATTGGCTCAGATTATTTGTGATGATTGCATTGTCTCTGATAAACTGTTTATGAGAGGCAGACGCTCAAATGGACTTGAAAAAAAAGACTCATGTTCCATGATTTTACAAGCTTTAAGATCAGACCTCATGGTGGCCGGTTCAGCACAGAAATGATAGCTCTGAACCACGTTCAAAAACTGTTTTTTCATAAAGCCAGAATTGGCATCACTTCACATTGCCAATCATCTGAATAGCTAATCCACATCACAGAGACCTTGGTATTAGCCTATTAGTAGGTCCACACATTATGCAGATCAGGCAATCTATCTACATCCATTCTGTACATCCAGTATTTACACTTGATTTATGAAGACTAGCAAGCACAACAAGGGGCATGCAATTGACATGACCAACAGAATAGGACGTCGCAGCAGGAGGAGTTGAGTGCTAAAGGTATACTGACAATTTAAAAAAGTTGACCCTGCAAATGTATGCACTGTGCTCATTAAATCCAATTGTATTTTACCAGTTGAAGAGTATTTTATCATGTTAAACGTTCCTTCAGTAAATTATGCGCCATTGTTAAGTGCAGACATGGACGGCGCTACACCGGGGCAAGGGTGGGCTATAGCCCCGTCACAAATTTGCTTAGCCCCGGTTTAGCCCCCCCAGGCATTTTAATAACATTTTTATAATTATAATAAAAATATATATAAAAGTAAATCAACAATTCTAATCCGTTTCTGATATTCACCCTGGCTACGCAGCGTATGTAGCCTATGCTATGACGTAGGCTACGGGTGTGGGGGGGGGTGTGTGTGTAGGGAGCTCAAGCAAATGACAAAATAACGTAAACTGATTTCAAACGTTAGCAACCCATTGTTTTCCATAGGCTACAATACATCAGGCCTACAGAGTTCGCCACCATGTCAAAAAATATTAAATGGAAACGTCATTGTTTGAAAACTAATTTACTATCATTTTAAAATCAATAGAAAATGTGTTCGCATAATCTCTCCATGTGATCCGTCTTCGGAAATGATCAACTACTCAACAGATTTGTGGAGTGTGTGGACCTCCCTAGGTAGCAACTCCCAAGTGTAAACTACAGTGTTTGGATTGGCGTTAGACTAATCTCACAACATTGGCTGCTTGGCCATGCACAGATGAGTAGATTTGGAAAGCGAATAACTAACCTAAATTAGCTAAATGATCGTCATCTCGACTTCAGCTAATAAGAAGAGCTTGCCTCCAAAAAATGGCCAGGCACCGTTAAAGATCTCATATTTCTTCCATGTAGCTAAATGTACGAGCTAAATGAGATAGGGGAGAGTGGTGACAGTGGAAGCTGTTCTGATAATACAGAAACCAACGCAAATGTTACGGCGCAGCTTTATGGAGCACACCTAGGAGCATAACTAACTGATATGTAAAGTTTGCGATCTTCGTTAGATAATGAAACTCCTAAATGTCCCAATCACAGAGCAGTGGTTAAACAACGACATTTTAGCCATCTTTTTTGACATAACGTTACACTGATAATGTATCCTCTCTTCTCACGTCCTTTTTAATTATTTTCCGGTGTCTTATTTTCTTTGATGTCTGATATTTTTAAGTACTCGTATTGATGAAGCCAAATTACATTTGTAATGCCATTCCAATTTACAGAATTGTACAATTCTGACTGTTGTATAGATGCTCTGCCACTTTTGCAGGCCCCCCCCCCAGCGCACACACAAAAGCCATCCTGGGGGAAACACAGCTAACCTTAGCACCCCCATGTATTGACCTAGCCCACCCTTAGCCCAGGGAGAGAAAAGTTTCTGGCGCCGTCACTGAGTGCAGATATGTTTTATCTATTTCAGTTTAGAGAGCACCAATGTATAAGGGTACTGCTTTCAGGGAAGATATGGTTTCTTAAATCCATAGGGAAATAAATTCCTCTTGCTAACATGCCCCTCAATTTGCAGTTCACTTTAAGCCATTTACTAAGATTTTGTAAAAATGCTAACATCGCTGTCATCCACAAACTCAAGCTTGTACTTCTTTCTACTTGCTGCTTTAGTGCCAAGTTCCTCAAAGCAGCAATGTGGCAAAAAAAAAAAAAAATTCTTTCGATTCATCAGGTCTCCCTGCCTCTCGGGGACGCTGCTTGGCTCGAAATCCCTCGACCTGTCTGCTGTCTGTTCTGTTGCTTGGTTGATGACATGCCGCACGCCAGGGAAATTGATAGTACCTCGGTTCTACTCAATTTAAGAAGCAAGTCCCTGTGTCTTTTGTTTCATGAAAAGTCTTCATGGATGTTTTCTCTTTTTGGAGCCTTTGTTTTTTTGGCTGTGTTTGGCACATGGCAATCTATTTTTCACAGCGTGCATATCGAGGGCCCTCGCCACCTCATGGTGCAGTGGATTTACATTATTTAGCTTAAAAAGGGTCCTCTTCACTGTTCACTCCTCACACTATAAATTCCACATGGAGGAAATTAATATATATTTTTTATATGGGGGTGTCTCACTATAAATTCTACATGGAGAACATTCATATACTGTATTTTCGTATATGGGGGTGTGGACCCCATGGCTTGGGGGTACAGTACAGCAGCTGAGTGGCCAGCAGCAGAAAGGACATTATTTATAGCTCATTCGCTTCCTTTAACAACTGATGTGTGGGGGGAAATAGTGAATTATACTGATTTCTAATAAAAGAACTACTGCCACAGGGGAAGAGTTCTCAAAAGCATCAACCATGCAGTTGTATTCATTCACTACCCCCACTAGCCAGACACACACTGCACCAAAAAGAAAAAAATTTAATATGTGAATCATAATGATTTATTTACTTTAAATATTGACAAAATTATGGAATGTGTATGGCATATTTGCCCATTTTCCCAGCAGATGGGAACACAAAGATTCCTAGGCAAGCTGCCAGGAATGATATAGAGCGGGGACAATCGTGCAATAAGGCAATTACGCAAGGAAGCAATTTGTTCTGGTAAAATAAAAATAAAATTAATTGAATGTTTTATAAATAGGTAAAATGTGAAAAGCACATTTCGAAAGATGTCGCGGATCAATTCATCTGTGAAATAACTTTACAAAGCCTTCTAAAATCCGTATTAAGGACAAACGCTAAGAATTTTACGATGAATTCTCAGCCAAAGAGCATGGCTCTGGCCCGCAAATCCTGGCCTCAAACATGGAATGCATTAATCCATCTGGTTTATTTCTGTCCTTCAAGCCAAACATACAGTACACGGACTCTACCCTCTCGAGTGAAAAAGGGGGAGGCACAGGCAATCTTTCTCTAAATAGCTTCTATTGTGTATCACTTTCATTATGTTATCAATCAGTTTGTGCCCGCTGCAGACTGCGACAACGGCTATGTTCCTTGCTGGTCGCCTGTGGTGTGTGTGAAATAATGGAGTCTCAAAAACCAGCCATTCAATTACCCATAGTGCTCTGGAAATAACCTGAATGTGTCGCATAGACCAAGTTCCATCCGAGACTTACACTGTGTAATGGTTTTCGGTAAAGAGGTTCATTTGGGTCCTACAAGCATTTAGGATGAATTCGATGCATGCCAGCTACCTTAGTTAGGTACCAAAAAGTCAAGGCAAGTTTAAATCTGTTTAAAAACAGCGTGTAATGTAAGATACACTATTCCCATGCACAGAGGGATATTGTCTTGCTGGTTGATAAACTTCCTGTTCATGTTGGGACAGATATACATTTGACTGGGTGTACTTTGTGACCCATGAAAACAAATTAGCAATTGTGCTCTAAAAACTAAAAATATAAAAAGAAAATAAATAAAAAACTTTAAAGTATACGCTTGCTTGGGGCCTGAGCGGTATTATCATAGCAAATAAAAGTAACAAATTAATGTTTTGTCAGTGTGCAAAATAAATAATTGGATGAGTCAGTATTCAAGCTTTCTCCTGCTGAATTTGTTTTGAATGTATTTTCATCCCAATTTTCACCCTATGAAGCCTGGTGCTATAAAGATTTCTGGATTTTGTACTGCCCTGGTATCCACCCCGTTGGGTGCAATATTAGTAGCTCCTACTGTCCAGTCTCTCTTGATGCCCTATGGCATTTTGCGTTTTGTGTGTTGTAGAGGAGAGGCGGTGGTCATTGCTGTCATCCTCTTTATCCATATACATTTGCAAGCACCATCAGCTGGAAGTTTCATTTTGGTGGGCTATAAGGGAAGCAATTGCCTCAATATTCTGATATTGGCAATGTACAAGGTAACATTACATGCAGTATGTGTATGTATATGTCCTAGATGAACTATTGACTTCTTAAACTAGGCCAGATGGAAGAGTGGACACTGTTTAAGACATTTTCCTTATTGCACTCACTCATACCTATCTCTTTCCACAGTCTCTTGTCACACTGGACTGGAGCCAAACCAACATTTTAAGTTTTTTAAATGTTTCATTATTTCTTTTGAAGAGTGTGTGTGTGCGTGCGTGTGTGTTAGTGCTTTCTGGGCACTGCAGCATCAGTGAGTAGAAGTAACATAGATCTCACTGAGAACACACTGCAGCAGGCAGGCCGACATGATCCAGTACTGCATTCTCTACTGGCACAAAATCCTGCTGCAGTGACAGTATCAGCTGTCAGGGGCAGATTAGCCACATCCTGACGTAAGTACCTTTTCCAGTGCACGCATAACCACAGTTATTTCACTGCTTATTTCTTTATTTTTTTCCTTCAAGTAAGAAATTGTCCGCATTGCACAAATTGATGTCTGCGCTTACACCGCTGTAGTGAACTATTTATTTCAATCAATTAATTTGTTTTTAACATCAATCACATCAAACGCTGAAAGATAAGTCAAAAACTTTGTGTAGAAATGTGTGTACAGTAGTAAAGTTAATTGTGCAAGATGAAAGCAGTCAGATGATCACAGAGGGCAAGTGCTTGAGCAGAGACGTGCAGAAGGGCCAAATTACACATTTTATATTTGATAAAATTATTATTTTATATTGGTTAAACACAATTGCTGTTTATGCCTACTTGACAACTATTAAAGGGGCTATATGTAACATTCAGAAAATCCTTCTCATTACTGACTCCGGTATCCGTAAGTGAACTGCAGACAGCAGCCTGCTGCTAGCGCGCTTTCTCACACTCGTGCAACGGGAGTGAGCAACATTTGGTGGCCGGATAACGTTAGCTACAACCTGGCCTAGATCTGGCATTGCTTGGTAAAGTTAATTGGTAAAAAGTAATTTGTAAACGGCAAGTTAGCCAACTAACGTGCAGCCAGATACGAAAATTATGTAACTTGGCTAGCTAACATTATCCACTCAGACAGTATTTTGCTAGCGATAACGTTAGCAAGCAATCTAGCTAACGTTAGCCAGCTAGATGTAACTTAGCTAGCTTAGCAATCAAGTAAGAAACATCTCACACATTCCAAACTAATTTCGGCATCAGGAGCATCACAATATATTTCACATGCTTTGTAGTAATGTTACCTTTCCAATAAGAAGATAAGTCGATAAAACTTCTACTTCTTCGACTTGGTTCGTTGGCTGGTTGACTGGTCGATTTGTCAGCGGCTAACTAGCTAGTGTTGTGTTGTACGAGTTCGGTTGGCTAGCCCTTATGTTGTGGTGTAGTGGGGGGCGGGCCAACCAGAGAGAGGGAAGGCACTCGGGAGTGTGCTTTGACGTCACAGCCTTCATTTTCCCGGCAAATCTGACCCAAATCCGACCCGCAGCCTTTACATAAAAATCAGCCCATAGGCTCTTATACGCAATGAGGGGAAGTTGGGAAAGGTCTCATTTTTAAAGTTACGTTGCAATCTGCTCATGCATTGGCAATTGAAAACGATCCATGCATGTATAAATCTTATATATAGCCCCTTTAAGATTGCCACAATATTTGAGCCATAAGCCCTTGTGTGAGAGTTTGATTTTTAAATCTCAAATCTTGTTTTACTTGCCAGGGCAGTCTAGGCAGAGGCAGCGTCAGAGTGTACTCAGTAAAACCATAGATATAAAAACAGCCAGCGTTGCACGTTTTGACATGAGTTAGGGAAAGGAGGAGAATCTCACCTTGGAAGCAAATAGGAGAGGGGTCTGTATGCTCGGGCTCAGCGGGCTGTAGGCTAAACAAACTACAGTAGTAGCCTAGTCAAAATAGCGAACTCGTTGTGTCCAATACAGAGTGAGTGAATGGTAAGTTGAGTTTTTGCTAAGTGGAGAAAAATGATAAAAGCCTACAGAGATATGAGTACAAATTGGCACATTGAAAAATATAAACTGTACAATGTTTGTGTATGTTAGAGCAACCGGCTAAGTGCGCAGAATAAAATTATTATTCATTATTGATCAAGAAATAGCTAGCTCATTCTTGCTAGCTATATAGCTGAAGGCCGTGCTATATTGTGGTTATTGGAACAGCTAGAATAATATGACCCATATCTTATTGCTTAATTATTGATCATGGTGTTAGCCAGCCCATTCTACCTAGCTGTATGAGCCAGGAATATAGCCATAGCCACAATGCAGTTTAATACTAGTTAGATGAAAATGAATCTGTAACAGACAATAACAATAATAAACATAATGTATATGTGGCATCAGAGGTCATGCACTTTATTTTCATCAGCTTTAATACCATCAATTTAAATACCATCCTACATAGTGGTGTTGCAAATGTAGTCATACCTGTCATGGTTTTCACCTATCTTCCCTCTGTTGCTACGGTTTTTATCTCTTTCCCATTTTCTCTTTTCAGTCTATCGGATTTTTCTGCGTTCCATTTCGGAGTTTTCATTCTCCCCACTAATTATTCGTTTCACCTGTTCTTTTACCTCTCAGGTATTTAAACCCCTCACTTCCGCCACCTGGCGCTTCTTTGTCATTTCGTGTTTTCACGAGGTTAGGGTTAGTAAGTTTTTGTCTCTGCTTTTGTGAGAATTAAGATTTATTTTATTACGCAGTACAGACGTTCTTCCACTTAGAAGCCTAGGGGAATTAGGGTTTAGTTTCCCTTATTGCTCTTCCCTCTCCTTCGCTCCCACTCTCATTTCTGAGAGTGTGAGTTTTATTTTTATTTCATTTATTTCACCATTTATCGGGCGTTATAGCCACGTACCGAAGGTGTCTTGTTTTTTCTGTCCTTTTTCGCTATCTCTAGCATTAGCTATTTTGAGATTTAGCTGTGCCCGTGTTTACGTGGCTAGCCCGGTTTATAGGGGTGTGTTATTATTTGGCACTGCCAGGGACTTTCTATCCCTTTTTTCTGTTATCGCGTTTGGCTCATCGCAATTCGGCACAAACCCTTTCAGTACAAAGAAGCCAGTTATGGATGAGTCAGCGATTGAACAACCGGGAGACGCTACACCGGTTGAGAGCGTTAGAGCTCTACAGTTACAACAACAAACACTAGCCAGCCAAGTAGGGCAGCTGACGTCCCAGTTGCGGGTACAGGAAGGCTGGCTTCGGGAGTTGGCAGAGGGCATGCGCCGCCTCACGGTTGCACCTCAAAACCCTGTGCCGGTAGTTCAGGTTACTCCTCCCCCTGTTCAAGCACTTCAACCACCTAGGGAACCCAAGATGCAGCTTCCCCTCTGTTATGACTAGGGGTGTCACGATACCGATTCGAAATCGAAAATCGATCGAAATGAGCGTTCGATTTCGAACTTCGAAATCACAAGCTGGTTCGCGATTCTCCAAGTTTTTTTTTTCTCTCCACCCCCGCCCCCCGCGCGCTCTTCTTAGCCTTTCATGTGATGGGTAAAATGTAAAAAAAAAGTAGCTTACTTGGCTATCTCTAATGTAAGCGTTTCCGACAAAACGAAACTTGACGCCTTCCACTGCATTTTGTTCGTCCACGCAGGCGTGCGTCCGAACAAAAAAAAACAACGATATTTCAAAGAAGACACAGCTGCTAGTTAACGTTAGCTTACCGGTAGCCTGCATTACTTTTTGACACACCATGGCCACTGCCGGAGATGGAGAAACAGAACTGGAAAATCCTCCTGCTTCCCTCAAGTCACCGGTGTGGCAACATTTTGCCTTCCCCGTGAGTTATATAAACAACGAACGCGTCATTGACAAAAAAAACGATTTTGTCAGCTATGCTACACGCGAGTACCATACGCCACCTCAGGCAACACGTCAAATATGGCAGCACACATTCGCAGGCATCACAAAGAAATAGATTTGACTGGGGGAAAAAACATTGACACAGGCAACTCAAATGACAACCCAAATGACAGTTGTCAGGGCATGAAAAAAATGTGTAAATAGTTAATAGCGTGGTACATGTTCAACTGTTTATTATTTCAGATATTAGTTTGTTAAAGCTCTTAACTGTTCAAATAATGTGAACACGCTCATCTTTTTAAAGAAGAATTTGAAAATGTAAATGACCATTGTCAGGCCATAAAACCAATGTGTAAATTGTTAATAGCGTGGTAAAAGTTCAACTGTTTATTCTAGAGTCTAGTTTTGATAATGTTAGGTGTATGAGATTGTATGAGTGCAATCCGACCAGCGTTGTCAATCTACCGTCGGATAGGCTAAAGTATCGTGTTTTTCATTCGGTTTCAGCTGTGCGTTAGTTGATTGAACTGTTTGTAGTGTAGTCACTGTTTAGTTAATGTAAATTGCAGCATTACCGGTCACTTGTTTACTTGCTTTGTGGAAGTGTGGTGTTGCTGATTTGCCCACAGCTTACTGTGAACTACAGTCGACGTTCATTGCTAGGGATAGCTGCTACATTATGCGAAGGATGTGCTTTGCCTTGTCTGTTCTGTAGTGATCTTGATGATGTCTCTGTAAGCGCTTACTGTACGTCGCTTTGGATAAAAGCGTCTGCTAAATAAATGTAATGTAATGTAATAAAGCTCTTAACTGTTTAGGTGTGTTTAAATTCTCATATTTTTGTTATTATTTATAATTGTTATTATTCAAATAAAAGTTACTTATTGAGAAACAAGTATTTTTCTTTACAAGTCAAGACTCGATAGTCTAACAATGGCATAGCCATTAGTTAGACTATAGTGCTGGAAAAAAAAATTGTGCTGAAAAGAAATCGAATCGTGACATTAAAATCGAAAGTCAAATCGAATCGCGGATTTGGAGAATCGTGACACCCCTAGTTATGACGGTCAGGCCGGCAAGTGCCGAGCTTTCATTTCCCAATGTCAAATTTTCTTTAAAGCCCAGTCATCACGCTTTAGTTCAGAAGAATCTCGTGTGGCGTTTATTTTATCTTTGCTCACCGGAACCGCACTTGATTGGGCTACTCCTTTAATTCGGAGCCAGTCTCCCATTTTGAACTCCGCTACCACTCTAGTGAAAGAAATGGAGTCCGTGTTTGATCACGACACTTCAGGTCTTGAGGCGGCCAGACGTCTTGTTCGTCTTCGCCAGGGCAACGAGACCGTGGCCGAATTTTCTATTCGGTTTTGTGCTCTGGCAGGAGAGACAGGTTGGCCAGAAGCGCCGATAATGATACAATTCTCTGAGGCACTCCACGATTCTGTTCAAGATGCGCTGGCAGTTTTAGATCCATCTGAGGCACTGGAGGCATTAATTTCCACAGCCATTCACATTTATAATCGCGTCATGGAGCGGGTCCACATTAAAAGTAGCAGGAGAGACCGCCGCATGAGCTCTTCCTTCGCTCCTTTCACTACGTCCGCCCCTCCGTCCTCTGTTTCCACTCCTCCTAGTAGCGAGGAGCCCATGCAGATTGACGGGGCTACCTGTTCACCCTCCAAAGATACTCCATCTACTCTGGAGCGGTGTCGTTATTGCAGATGCATAGGTCATAACATAAATCAATGTTTTAAACTTAAGGGAAAAGGAGGGTCCCGTTATAGGATCCGGGATCTCTAGCGGGACTCTGTGTTACTACATCTCGGACGATACTGCCTGTTACTCTTGTATGGCAACAGCGCCCTCTCCTGGTCAATGCATTTATTGACTCTGGAGCGGTCGAATGTTTTATTGATGCCCAGTGGGCTAAAAAGCACCACATTCCTGTTCTCCACCTTACTCAGCCCCAAACTGTCACTGCACTTGATGGGCGTCCCTTAGGTTCAGGTACTATTTTTAAAACTACCAAATTTCTCTCAATGCACATTCCGTTTGAGGATCATACTGAGCAGATTCAGTTCCTTTTGGTAGATTCCCCTACCTACCCCTTAGTGCTGGGCCACACCTGGCTTGTCCGGCACAACCCCCACATTAATTGGGGAGGGGAGGGTCGCACCATATTGCAGTGGGACCCTCAGTGTAGTATTCAGGGTCACTCCACCCTTCCATGCACTTCCCGTGGAATAGCTAGAGGGGTTGGGTCCGATTCCGAAGAAATCATCTCCCTGGAGAATTCCAGTTTTTGCTCTGGGACTGGTGATGAGAGTTTAGAATGGGACTCCGCCGGAGAGGGGTTCATTTCGGATGAATTGTCCGATTTTGAGATTCAATAGTCCCCCCCCCCCAGCCCTCATTCTCAGGCTACTGGTGTCTGTATAGCTGGGACACTGGAGTTCCCTTTGCCTCCTAATGTTCCCATGGAATACTCCAAATTAGCAGAGGTGTTTAGTAAGCAGAGGGCCACCTCTCTGCCTCCGCATCGCTCATATGACTGTGCGATCGAGTTATACCCTGGTACTAGCCCTACCAGAGGCAGTCTAAATTCCTTGTCGGTCCCGGAGAGTTTGGCCATGAAGGAGTACATCGAGGAGGCCTTAGCTAATGGTTTCATCAGACCGTCCACTTCACCCGCTGGCGCAGGGTTCTTTTTTGTTAAAAAGAAGGATGGAGGCTTAAGGCCTTGTATTGATTATCGATCCCTCAACGCCATAACCATAAAAAACAGGTACCCACTGCCTCTTATGAACTCGGCTTTTGAACGTCTACAGGGGGCATCTATTTTTTCCAAGCTCGACCTCCGCAACGCATATAACCTGGTGCGCATGCGTGAGGGCGATGAATGGAAGATCGCTTTTAACACCCATAGCGGTCACTACGAATATTGCGTCATGCCTTTCGGGCTCACTAGCGCCCCCTCAGTATTTCAGGCGTTGGTGAATGATGTTCTGCAGGAGATGTTAGAGAAATTCGTCTTTGTTTACTTAGACGATATTTTGATTTTTTTCTCCTGATCCCGTCTCGCACATCAGCCATGTCAAACAGGTTTTGAAAGCTCTGTTAGAGGCAAAATTATTTGTCAAGGCAGAGAAGTGCTCTTTTCATGCTAGCACGGTCTCCTCTTTGGGTTTTGTAATTTCGGAGGGCAAGGTCCAGATGGATCCTAATAAAATGTATGCGGTACTGAACTGGCCCACTCCTCAGTTGGTCAAACAGGTTCAGTGTTTCCTTGGCTTTGCCAATTTTTATCGCCGGTTTATCCGGAGTTTCAGTGCACTCGCCGCACCTATCAATGCTCTCACAAAGAAGGCGTCAGCAGACCAGTTTCGCTGGAACCGCAAGGCTGAGTTCGCCTTCATGGAATTAAAAAAGAGGTTCAGTTCTGAGCCCATTCTAATTACTCCCAATCCCTCCCTCCCGTTTATTGTCGAGGTAGATGCGTCAGAATTAGGAGTGGGTGCCATCCTATCTCAACATTCCCCCATCGACCGCAAATTGCATCCGTGTGCTTATTTCTCTCGCGCCCTTACTCTGGCCGAGAGGAACTATGACGTGGGGGATCGGGAACTCCTGGCTGTCAAATTGGCCCTGGAGGAGTGGCGTCACTGGCTTGAGGGTGCGGAACACCCCTTCACGGTCTGGACCGACCATAAAAATTTGGAATACGTCCAACAAGCCTAAAGACGGAATTCCCGGCAGGCGCGCTGGGCATTATTTTTTACCCGTTTTAATTTCCTTTTGACGTATCGCCCCGGTTCTAAGAACCTCAAACCTGATGCGCTGTCAGATAAACCTACCATTCCAGAGCCCATTGTGCCATCTGCCCAGATTCTAGCTCCTGTCCTATGGGAGATCAAAGCGGCAGTCCAAGAGGCGCTACGCCTTGAACCGGACCCGAGGGGGGGTCCCGCCAACTGTCTTTTTGTTTCTCCCACTTTGAGGTCTCGTGTTCTGCAGTGGGGTCACTCCTCCCAGCTGGCTGCCCATCCGGGTGCTCACCGCACCAAGGATTTTCTGTCCAGACGTTTTTGGTGGCCTGGAATGGAAAAAGATGTACGTGATTTTGTTGCCGCTTGTGTCATTTGCGCTCGTAATAAAGGTTCGCATCTTCCTCCTGCGGGTTTATTACGTCCGCTACCCGTACCCAGGCGTCCGTGGAGTCACATCGCGTTGGACTTTATAACCAGGTTACCTGCTTCTCAGGGTAATACGGTTATTTTAGTCATTGTCGATAGGTTTTCCAAGGCGGCACATTTTCTCGCTTTGGCCAAATTGCCATCTGCACTGGAGACAGCGCAGCTAGTGGTCAACCACGTTTTTAGGATTCATGGTTTGCCTCACGACGTAGTGTCCGATCGTGGTCCCCAGTTTGTCGCTAAATTTTGGCGATCTTTTTGTGCACAGTTGGGCGCGTCCGTTAGTCTGTCCTCGGGGTTCCATCCACAGACCAACGGACAAACGGAGCGCACCAATCAGACATTGGAGAATACTCTTCGCTGTTTGGCAGCCTCTAATCCTACTTCATGGAGCCGTCATCTTCCATGGGCTGAGTATGCCCATAACACTCTGCGCAATGCCTCCATGGCATTCGAGGCTCAGGTGGGCTATTCACCTCCACTTTTTCCGGAGCTGGAGAAAGACGTTCGTCTGGGGCCGTGCCCTAGAGGGGGGGTCCTGTCATGGTTTTCACCTATCTTCCCTCTCTTGCTACGGTTTTTATCTCTTTCCCATTTTCTCTTTTCAGTCTATCCGATTTTTCTGCGTTCCATTTTGGAGTTTTCATTCTCCCCGCTAATTATTAGTTTCACCTGTTCTTTTACCTCTCAGGTATTTAAACCCCTCACTTCCGCCTCCTGGCGCTTCTTTGTCATTTCGTGTTTTCACAAGGTTAGGGTTAGTAAGCTTTTGTCTCTCTGCTTTTGTGAGAATTAAGATTTATTTTATTATGCAGTACAGACGTTCTTCCACTTAGAAGCCTAGGGGAATTAGGGTTTAGTTTCCCTTATTGCTCTTCCCTCTCCTTCGCTCCCCACTCTCATTTCTGAGAGTGAGTTTTATTTTTATTTCATTTATTTCACCATTTATCGGGCGTTATAGCCACGTACCGAAGGTGTCTTGTTTTTTCTGTCCTCTTTCGCTATCTCTTTAGCGTTCGCTATTTTGAGATTTAGCTGTGCCCGTGTTTACGTGGCTAGCCCGGTTTATAGGGGTGTGTTATTATTTGGCACTGCCAGGGACTTTCTATCCCTTTTTTCTGTTATCGCGTTTGGCTCATCGCAATTCGGCACAAACCCTTTCAATACCAGGCATAGATTTATTGAATTATTTGTTAAAATCGCCTAAATGTGTCCTTTTAGAAATTTGAGCGCCTGCCCCTCTAACACCCTCTGTACGTCCCTGTGTTTGAGAGGTCTGTTTGTGTCACATGGCCGGTGTTGGTTCTGCATTTCAACCGCAGACATTCGGCGGTGGCACATTTTTCCTTTTCTGCTCACGTCGGCACTCCATTATTAATGCGCAATCCAGGAAGGGAGCTGTCTGCAGATCAGATGACTGAATTGGGAGAAAACTCTTCACTTATTGATAAGCTGTCTTCGCATTCTAATTCTATGTCATCTCTGTAAGTGACAATTTTGTCCTGAGTTGGCAGTAACTTTTTTTGTAAAAGAGAAAAGCAGAAGAGGGAGAAGACTAAAATTACCGGATAAATACAAACAGGGCTTGCATCCCAAAAGTTAAAATCGTGTCGTTCTCTGCAGAAGCCAAAGCTTAGTTCCGCTGTTCTCTTTCCTTCTCAATCCAGAATATTCCATTCTCCGTGTGTCATTGAGCATTCACAGTTTACTGTCGTCCATAAAATAATTTTTAAGCCGGCCACAAATGTTTAATGTGTTGCTGGAATAAATCCCATGCATTATGGCTCTCAGGATTACCGCTGTGCTTCCTGATTGATTGGAACATTTTTTTATTTGTTTCAATTCTCAGATAAACCTGAAAAATGTTAATGAAAACACAAAACTTTGTTCAGCATCACATCCGTAAATAGTGGTTGTGAAAATGTGACTACACCCGATTTTGTGTGTTTATTTACTCCGCTCTTTTCTCTGCCTGAAGGCAAGAGCTGGGCAACCAAAAACCGAGATCTAGATGTTTCTAAGGTCTGACTGGGGTCCAATTCTCAGTGCATTGCTGTCTGTTCTGTCCCAGGAATACTTAGCAATTTGTGCATTTACTGCTTCCGAAACGCCACTGAATAAAACAAACGCTACATTAGCACTGGAGGCTACATCACGCATTGAACAAAGAGCCATTAAAACAGGTCAGTGCATACATCTGTTTTTTTTGGGTGGTGGGGTATTTGAATATAAATGCAAGCCCCTGTTGACAGATAAGCAAATTAAACTGTCACACACAGATTACACTGGAGCATAATTAGGAGATGTGTGCCACTGATCGGACTGCCTGGAAATTAATTCATTTGTTGAGGTTCACTGCTTCATGAATCATTCATAGGGTATTTTTTACCACAATAATGAAAAGAATAAGAGAAGATGGCACATCTTACTTAAAAAAAAAAAGCTGATGAAGTTGGCGCTCTCACTGCCATAAATTTATGTATTCACTCATCGGCAAGGAAATGACCGACCATGTGTGCCTATTCTGGTGAATGTATCAATAACAAACTTGATTTGTGTATTACAGCCAGAACCACAGTGCTTGCTCTCCACTCATGTCTGTTATTAGCAGAAAATGATTAACTAAGCAGCCCTCATGCGTGAGAAGCCAATGGAGACATTTCTTTAGCTTGTTCTTCCGCTTGTGTTTGTTGTGTGGAGTTCATTCAAGGTCTTTAAAAAAAAAGTTTAATTACTTTTTTATTTATTGACGTATTTATTAATTTGTTTTGATGTACCAAAAAAGGGATAATAAACAAATGTCTGACTGCACAGTGACTGAGAGGGGTGGGTGTGGCCACAAAGGGAAGGAGCCAAGGGCAATGGTCATCAGCGTTCGGCATGCGACGGGGCCTTCAGAGACCTTGATTCAGAAGGCTCATCCACGGCCACAGAGTTTCCCTGCAGGTCATACCCAGCTCGGATGAGTAATCTGCACAGCTGCTCTGTCTGAACCCGGAGGAAATCACCAAGACTCACCTAATCGAGAGAAACCACCGTGCCGTGCTCTTGTGCCATCATGCCACATACAAAGACTCCGAGCTGGGGAAGATTTAAACCGCTTGAGGCAAAGGGACTCAAACTCCCTTAATCTCCAGTTAGCATTAGCTTTCCAGACTTTAAGCCTGCATTATTTGTCTTCTTTACAAGTTTGTTGTTTTTGTGTGTTGACAATTTTTCTTTCCATTCCCCGTTGCATGGAAAGTAATAAATACAGTTATCAGGCTTCCTACGGTACTTGCACACAATGTGTTGATGTTATTCCACACAGTTTTATGTCAATACGGTACAGATAATGAATGAGTCCTACATCTACATAACAAGTCCTGTGAGTATGGATGGAATTTGCAAAATCAGTTAGAGGAGAATTCCTTGATTCCTTGCGCTAAGCTGCCCTAGCTGTACTGGTATGATAAAGTTTCATTCATCCCCTAATTCACACACACGCACACACACACACACGAACACACACACGCACACACACGCACACGCACACACACACACACACATAATACTAATACTAATAATTATATATATATATATATATATATATATATATATACACAGTTGAAGTCGGAAGTTTACATACACTTAGGTTGAAGTCATTAAAACTTATTTTTAACCACTCCACAGATTTCATGTTAGCAAACTATAGTGTTGGCAAGTCAGTTAGGACATCTACTTTGTGCATGACACAAGTAATTTTTCCAACAATTGTTTACAGGCAGATTATTTCACTTTTAATTCACTATATCACAATTCCAGTAGGTCAGAAGTTTACATACACTAAGTTGACTGTGCTTTTAAATTTTTTATATTTGGTCGCATATCATTTGCATGCCATGACTTCATCTGTAAGTCATCAACTGTAAGTCATCAAGGGTCTGAGGTATCAAACGAGCCTCAAACCATCACTCCACTGCCAGATATGCAGTAGATATGGATGGATCACTTTAAGGGTTGTTTCTCCTGACACATTTTCCTATTGAACTCTATGGAAAAATAAGTCGGGAGAAGAAACCTTTCAAGTTATCCATCCATATCTACTGTATTTCTGGCAGCAGTGATGATTTAAGGCTTATTTGATACGTCAGACCCTTGATGACTTAGAGCCATTTAGCCAACCATGTATTCCGTACTGTTCCAGCATAATTTACAGCTAAATCTAGTCCCATGCCCCAATTCCCATAGAGATCCATTCAAATGCAGAGACGTTATAATATCGCTTGTAAGAGTACCAGAAAATAAGATATCAAGAGTTGTGATGTTGTTGGGTCACAGACATCAGGAAGTCATGCATTGCAAAGGATATGCGACCAAATATTAAAAATGATTCGTTATTCTATATATAAATGCAGGGGTGCCAATAAATGTGGCACATGTGGTTTTCTCATTTTTGTGACATTTTGTGACATTAAGCTAATTCACGGTGAATTTTTTATAACCCTTTTTACTGTTCTTTACCAAGGGTGCCAATAATAGTGGAGGGCACTGTATATATATATACATATAAAGATGAGTCTAAATTCAAGCATACCAGTCGAGCTGAGGCAGCTTAGCACAAGGACTCAAGATAACAATATGCAATTGTAAAAATAAGCTTTTCAGATTATATTGTCAAACTCTTCTAATGGAATGAGATAAAATGTGAAAGCTTCTGTAACATTCTGTGGAACACTGAAGTTATCATATTAATCATTATTATAGCATTACTGACTATTTTCCTTATCATTTGCCGCAGAACATCTCTCCCTGGCTCTCCCTCCCCTTTTTTTAAGTATGTAAAGATCAAAATAATTACATTTCAGCTGATTAATTTTCTGCCAGATGAAGCAGTGATGGATATTTATGAGAGAAGGCTGAAATAAGGCAACGTGGTCAAGCGGCAGGTGGTGGAAGTCGTACTTAAATGTTTCTTTAAATGTTTCTTTAAAGTGCAAAATTATTTTTAATAATATAATTATTATTTTTTTTATTTCCGAAAGGTCATGTGGAAGAGCTTGTTTCTTAAATCCTTCTTCATTCATTATGTTATAAATATTTACTTGTCTTCTCAGTTCCGTATGCATTTTACTGCTTACGAAGCTTTAATATCCTCAAAGATAACACAGTTTATGGGGGAATTCTGGATTGCCTTGACCTGCAGAGCATGTTCGAAATGACAGGATACGCTGCTGTGGAAAATATACTTGCCTGTTATCTTCTTGTTTCAAGAAACTAAGAAAAGGGCCTTACTGGAAAAATGAAGCCTGGACATTTTACTGCAGTTTAATGAATCAATTTGTGGGCATTCACCTTGGTGAGAGGTGCCTATGAACCAGCAGTGTGCATTTGAAGTGTTTCAGGACCGGTGTGTCAATTAAAAACATACCAGGTGCTATAGTTGTCATGACTGCGATATTGGATAACCTCATCATCCATCTCTCTTCGTGTTTTGTTCCTAATAGGTAATGTTGTCAGTTGAAGATTATTGAGAATCTCAAGATACTGCTCATTTTAATTCCTTTCTAGGCCTTTTTCTTGTAACTGGATGTGGGGTCAATGGGAATAATTTTGCCTTAGATGTTAGGCTGTCATTAAAAAGGACCACCATGACCACACATGATCATTAGCGTTGCCCCTGTGTATATATATATATATATATAGATATTTCAAGAATCAGCATTTCTACAGCATGGCATTTCTAATGACAATAATCAAGAAAGATGTTCTAGTCTGACTTGATAAGAGGACATCTGCTAATGCTTGTGGCATTCACCTGCAGTAAAGGAATCTGATTCTCTAATGATTCCCCTGTACTTTTTTTTAGCCCCGGCAACCTTGTGTTGTCAGTGTCACACAGCCAGATCAGTTTCACTGTCACCAATGGGAGCGGGGGCAGACGCGGGTTGGGCTGGGGGATATGCCCATTCTGCTAATGGCAGCTGTGACAAGATAAACATCCTCAATTATTTCTTCACCCCGCTGGGCCCCTCTCACTGGCCAAAAAAAACCTTTTCAGGCGAATCAGGAAATCTCCTGCTCCAGAAACTAATTTGTTTTGATTCAGTGCATTATTGAGGAGACTTTTTTTTTTTTTTTTTTTTTGCCCAGTCTGACATTGCACAAGCATTTGTATTTACCTTGAAGGAGGGGGGTCATTAGTGCCCTGGAGAACAGCCACATTCACATCACTAAACATGGACTAAAAACATCATATGCTACTCGTGCTTTCCTTTTCTGTTAACTTTTTTATATATATATTCGCAACGGATTATTATTATTGAAATCATGATCAATGTGTCACAAATGAACAGCAGTAAACCCACACTGCAGAATCATGTGGCTCGATGAGTCACTGGTTACTGAGCATTGCCATAGCATTGGAATCTTAGCACTAATTTGAATTGTACATACCTGGATTGGTGGCTAGGGAACTGGCATAAAAAAAAAAAATGAAATAAAAAAAAATGCTGCTTGTTTATGTGAGTCACAAGCTCTGATGAGTGCTAAACATGTATAAAAGTCACACCAGCTGTGTCAATCTTAGAACTGACTAAAGAGTTCAGTGCAGGTCAAGTATGGGTTTTCTATTGTACCCACACAACCATTATTACAAAAATATATATTTTACTTATACTTTACTTAATATATTACTATAAAATGTTCAAGTCAGTTGTCCGAAAGGTATATAATATGTTTGCACACACACACACCCACACACACATATATTTTGTTGTATTTTTCGATAGAAACAGAGATGGACTCATCAATTTCATTGTTTTTTTTGTTTTTTTTTGCTTTTTACTTTAGGTAGGGGCTTAAAATAAACAAAAGCTGGCTAAGCAGCAAATCGCAGCATTATGGCGGAGTACGGTAATAGCTTGTCATTTTCAGACATGCATAGCGAAATTGAAACAGATCTGCTCGGCTCGCCTGCCCCTGTTTTCGAAGCTTGTTATGTTTGTGCCGACGGTGAATGTCAGATCACTGTGGAGCCTCAAGGCCAAGTTTAACAAGAGCAGTTCAGAGCTATAAACAAGAACAGGGAACACAGGAAACTAGGGGGTCATACACCACAAAGCAAAGAACGGCAAAATTCTGCTCCATTTTCTTTATTTTTGTTGATGCTTTTTGTTTCCGTTTTTCGCCCCAATTTGGAACGTCCAATCGCGTCTGTATCAGCGCTCGCCGCTATCGATCCGGGACAGAGCATACAAGCGCACGCTCTCCTCTAAGGCATGCGATGTCAGGAGCTCACTTCTTATCACAAAGTGGTTGCTAATCTGGGCTCACACAGACGAGGAATACACTTAATGCGCAGCTTAGCATGTTGAGTCGCTCGCCTTTGCCTTTCAGACCCGAGAAACGCTCACAGACAGAGATAAAAGGACTGTAAGTTAAGTGCAAATAATTCTCCACCACTTTTAACCATTGTTTTTTTATTTTTTTATTAATGAACACATTTTCATTTAAATAACAAAAAAAACTAATAACTTATGATTACGAAAATATAAATCCTTTTAAAAAATGTTTTAAAAAAAAGGTTACTGCATCATTGTCAAAAATATAATTCACAGACACAGTTGCACAACATGGTTAGCAGATGTCTTCAGTAAATATTTACAACATGGGCATTCAGCCAAAAAAAACCCATGAATAGCCATCATGCATGTAAGAGAAACAGTGTGTATTATAAATCGGGACAAGCCGTGCTTCGAATGCACATGCTCGGGAGATGATGTGAGACCAGTCTGCGGTGATGGGATTGATGAGATATACGGCGGATCTGTACGCGGCCAACCGCACGCCACCACAGAGAAGTGACCACCGCGGGGGCCAACGAGTCTGTTCACACAGTTAATATTTAATGGCAGGTTTGTAAATGAGCGAGCTAAATCCATCAACTCGGCCACACTCATACAGTCATACAGTCAGGGAGAAAACACTGCTCTCTCTGTTATTTATTTAAGACTTTCATTTCTAGTCGGTTACTTGGAGTCTATGAAACACAACTGCTTAACTGTAACTCCCTCACCCCTGACATTTCTGAATTTAATTCATATTCCTTTATTAGAATGGCAAAATACATGCAGTGTGTATTGCTGAAGTGCGTTACGCAACCAGAATATAAATCAATCACATTTATGAAGAACGTTTCCTTGGAAAGCGGCCTGTCACTGCTGAAAGCTGTAAAAAAAATAAAAAATGCATGTTTGAGGTTTCTTCTTTCCTGATGTCACCCAGGCACTGCCATGTTTTTTTGGTTATCATCCATTTTCAGTGGCTAAACATCTATGGTATATCTGACAGGCCAAATAATTGGTAAGCAAAAGTGTTATTTCTGGTGGAAAATGTGCATCTGTCTCTGTGCTGTCCATGAATTAAGTACCTTAGGTGAAGGGCCACTCTTTCTTTCAGATGGAAATGAATGTGAGCCATCACCCTCATGCGATATGCATTCTGCTCTGTCTGCTGCGCTAAGCTATCAACCAGTCCTGCCAATCGTATAACCGCCATTTATGGGGTTATAGCGCCCGTCTTTCAACACACAGCGAAGATTTGTCTTTTAATGTAGTTTTTTCCTGTTTAGTGCACCTCCACATCAGCAGTGGTCGCATTTTTTTATTTAACTCACTTATGTATGTTATCACGTGGAAAGTGACCTTTCCAAAATGTTATATTTTGTAATATCAGCACAAGTTGAAGCGGTTTGCCAATAAATCAACAGTGATAAATTGATCACATTAATAATCAAGTAGCGCAACGGAAGTTGCGATTGCGAATGCCGTGCGTGGCCCAGGCCTTTACGGGGAAAGACGAGGAAATGTGACAAAACTGAGCGAATTACAAAGAGAAATGAACTCAAGCGTAAGGATCTGAGGTGAAATCACTCAAAGCTGCAATGAATAAATATGGTCACAGATGCAGCAAAGAAGATGTAGGCTCCGGAGATTCAATAACCTCTATTCTCTATCAGCATAAAGCCGTTGGCCTTCGCTTCGGCTGTGGAGAATGCATTTTAGCAGAATGTGCACGGCATGATATGTACAGTTAAACAGAAACGAGTTTGCTTCGCGACATAATTCAAAATGGCTGCCAACACCATCTGTTTTATCCTATTTCACTACATTTTCTTTTCAAATCCATTGTGCGTATCGCAAGTGATCTGAAGCCATTTCCAAGCAAGCGAGATTATATACTATCACCTTATATGTCAGTTCGTTGAGGCCCGATAGCATAACTGCATCAGTCAATCAAGGGGTCATGTGAAATTAATCTGTAGAATAGACATGCTTTTTTCAATTACTCAGTATTTCAGGGCATCCACATGCACATAGTTTTGATATTATTTAAATTTTAGTGTATGCTTTTGATTGGCCCAAACTGTTCTTTTGTGTCAGATTAAGGCAATTTTCAATATTTACAGGGGTTTTTGATGACATGCTGAGTTTGCAATAGCTGGTATAGGGGCATTACAAGGTTTGGGGTCTAAAGGATGAAAATACAGCAATGTTATGCCTCCAGAGGTTGTGTGTGTATATATTACCCACTTATTCTTCAAAAAAGTATGTTTAATCTCATTTTCACTTGAGACTGTTTGCCCACGGCACATGAAACCTGACGCCTCAACACTCAAGGAAAGAAGCACTGACATGATATGAAAACTGATATTTCTGTTTATAATTGGGAATAAAAACTACATCATTAATGCATTCATGTGTAGAGCCTCTGGGTTTTTTTTGGTATTTCTGACATTCCCTTCTGTTAAATATTGACAAACTGGTAATGGACACAGTATGGGCAAAATGACTGGGTTATCCATTTATTAGACCAACAGCAATATAAGATGTATTTTCACCGTGGAAAAAAAGTCATTGAGAGAGATGCAGCTTGACCAAAATAGCGTGTGTGTGAAAAGAACAGACTACTTTATTTTTACATGCACATCAATGAGTGGACGAACAATAAGGAGCAGGGATTTTGGCATTTTGTCATTCATATGGTCATACGTACATGTTACCTTCCTATTGTCATACATGCTATTTCCACACAGTCCTGAGGAAGAACTGAAGTTCCAGTTCAAATAGTTTATTTTCCATTTGTATAATTACATTGGAATTCTTAGTCATGGTCATGAGCATATTTAAAAATGCACGTCGCCACAGCATCTACTTGCCTTTTGAATAACACAAGATGGAAGTCAAAGAGTTTCAAAAAGGTTTCACGGACACGCAATCAAATCCAGAGCTAGGAATTAGGGCTCTGGCAGCAGATAGTACCGTTTTAAGATATCAAGCTTTAATGTTTCCCATATCATTTCTATAATATGTCCAGCCACAATAATGTTATTTATTTATTTACTTTGCAATGATTAAACATGTGAAAAAAATTCAATTTTTTTATCTGGTGTTTAGAAAAAAAAAAGACACTCCAAAGTGCATTCCCCATGAGTATCACAAACTGTTTTGTTTTTTTTAACTCTCAGACCAAGGGCAAACAAAAAATGGAGATAAATGAATATGTTGTACGGTTAACATGAGCGTCCAATGGAGCAGCACGCCAAAAAAAGAGAGGAAACAACAACACACAGCATTCTGGAGGAAAGAAAAGCTGCACACCTGTGACAAGTGGTCGTTGAATATCAGTTAACATTTGAAATTATTACCTGCCATGTATTGCAATGCCTGTCCGAAAAGTCATTTGTAAGGGTTGAATGATCTCTACTTCAGGACCAGGCACTGCAGTAAAAGTTAATGTTTCAGTAAAGTATTAATTAAAGGCTAATTAATGGGGCTTTAATGTAAAGTATTCTTTTTTATCTTGGCTTCTGCCATTTGTTCTGTGGAGAAACTCAGAGCCGGGCCTTAGGGTTTAGGTGACCCTAACCAAGAATGTTTTTGTGGCCCCAAATAATTACAAAACAACAAAAACAAAAATTTTATTTTGTGGGCAAGGGATGGCCCTAAACAAATGCATAGTATGTTTTTTTTATGTCAGTGACTGCCTGCAACACTTTTTGTTCTGGTTAATGTGTCTGCTAATCTTCAAACAATCCTTAATCCTTTGCCAACTTAACTAAATAAATTTGATTAAATTTGAATACATTTTTGATTTCATCTGACACTGAAGCGTTTATATCGCTCTGCTCTGGGATATGAACTGGCAAACTGATGTCATGAGTCATGCTTCTGTCACAACTGCCAGTGCATAAAACGTGATCAGGGCTTCCAATGCTTATACTAGAAAATGATAATAATAAAGAAACCATGAAGGAAGTTTTTTAATAGTTCTTAATAATTGAATAAATACTGATGTGTATTAGTGTATTTTTCTAGTTACATTTTCTTACTAAACAAAAGAGAAACATTTTAAGAGAAAATTTGTTACGACCCCGGCTATGGACTGGACTCAAATGCACGACTCGAACACAGAAATGCCAATACTCAATTTATTTTATTGCTTCGACCAGAGATCACTCCCGAAGCATGGGGAGAAAGGCAAAGGCAGTTATTGTTCCAAGCCGGAACTGGGCTTTAACACAGAAAGAGCGCGTAGCTCTTAATAAATTATGCTTCGACCACATCTCCTGAAGCATAGGGAGAACATACAAGACTAACAGCCCGGGTAATGGGATCAGCAGGGGAGCAGCGGGAACAGGAGAGGCCAGGGGCTGGAGATGGAGACGGAAAACCAGGCAGGCTGAGCAGAGGAGGAGCGGGAGCGGGGAGCAGGGCAGAGTGGAGTGGCAGGAGTAGTGAAGGATAGTGGAGCGGAGTCCGGGCAGGACGAGGGCGCAGCGGCAGGACAGCAGTAGCAGCACAGGCAGGAGGCGGGCACCGCCGCAGAGTGGAGGAGCTGGAGCCCCGGCTGCAGGCACACATGTCAGATGGATGGGCAGAAAACAGCAACACAGGCAGGGGTAGCAAACAACTGCAGGTTGGCAGACTCAAGCAGACAACGTTAGTACAGCGAGGCAGGGAATTAGTGAACAGCAGGAAGCGCCATTCCAGGCGAGAGCTAGACGGAAACTAGACGGAGCAGAGAGGCGAATTAACGCCGGTACAAGACAAGACTTAAATTGCAAGACTAGACTGGATACTAGGTATTGCCAAGACAAGGCCAGAGGTACAAAGAGAGTTAACGGACTGGCACAGGACAGAGAACACCGGGTGACTAAATACAACCATTAATTGATATCAATTAAGTGTCGCGTGCGAATGTATGCGAGGGTGATTAACGGAGCGGAGAGTGTGTGGAATGCATGCAAAACGGAGGAATGGGATAGACGGAGGAAGAGTAGTGAGAGAGTGACACGAAAGGGAAAAACCACGCCCAACCTGCAGCATGGGGAAACGGACTAGGGAGAGACGAACATGAAACAGGGGGAGAAGGAAAACATGGGAAACAAGAGGACGGGAGTGAGAACATCACAAAATTGGGATTAAAAAGGCTATGACTTGGGGTTTCCTATCCAATAGTTAATACTGACAAATGGAAGGATGTAGGCGTCTTCCTATTTAACAATTGTCTGGACTTCCTTTGGACTTTTTGTTCTGATGTATGAGCGACTGGGAGAAAGGAGAGAGTGAGAGAGGGAAATAAAGAAAAGGAATGGTCTGGGGGCTAAGGTTAAAATCCTTTGCAGCAGTCTCTCCATCTTTTATATAAGACATTCCTAACTCACTGTGGCTGTTAATGGTCCCATGGCACTTTTTGAAAGAGTAGAGGTGTTAACCCCAGTATCCTGCTCAAATTCCCACAAACGAAAACTGCCTGTCTGGTGGTGTGCAGAGACTGAATGGGGGGGGGGGGGTATCTGTTGATCCTGCCTGCACTGTTATTTAATACCGCCATCTGTAAAAGTTGCAATAAATGCTCTTCTTTCATTTCCAATTTAACGCTTGCATTTTCCTTTAATCACGCTTTATCATTGGTCACCTTTAGTAAGAAAATAAAAATCTGTGTGCAATGCATTATGTTTGCATTTCTAACTAAGGTTGCAACATTCCGGGAATATTCAAAGGTGGAAACTTTCCATGGAAATTAATGGGAATATATGGGAATTAAATAGACTGTCATAGGGAATTTACTTCTGAAACCAAACTCAATTGAGTACTCTATAAGCCTTGCTGTAGCGTGCAGGATGCTGGGAATTACTTCTGCATGTAATGGAAGAATGCACAATGCAGTGTTTAAATGCAACTGAATTCACATTAAATATGGTTGTTTTAACCAAAACATGCTGCAAGATCTAGAATTGCATTTCCAACTAAATTTAAGTTCCATGTTATAGGTTAACTTTTGCAATTAAATTTGTCAAACTTTCCAAAATTCCTGAGATTAACATCCCATGGTAAATTTCCAGAAAGTTTACGGAAATTTTCTGCCCCTTTGCAACCCTATTTCTGACTATGCTATTTAAATTTGGATACAGCCCTGCTGTCTACATCATTCACATAAGCATCCCGCTACATCCAATAGGCTATGCAATCCCTACCAATTGTGATTATCCACTGTTAATGTCACTGTAAAAGAAAATTTAGTTTCCAGTGAACATACTTGCTTAAGTGGGGGGGTAAAACAAAACAATCCAGGATCAGGGCTGCTGGGTGGCTCATTTTGTTAAGGCACCACACTCTGGTGCAAGGATGAGCCCCACGGTCTTGAATCGAATCCAGAACATTCCAATGCCAACTGTGGCCAGTACCTCCATAGTGTGATCGCTTCACCCAGGGTCTGTGAGGGTTCAGACGGTTAGTGGTTCGTATTTCATCGCTCCTCACCATTCCCCTCTGGTTGATCGAGCGCCCGTGGATTTGCTTGTTAAAGCCGCATATGAAAAGTCGTCCTCCTAGTCCGCTCTGTACAAGCTCAGCTGTCTGCAGTGTGAAAAGAAGCCGATGGCAGCACCTCGTGTTTTGGAGGAGAAACATGGTTGTATTGTCTACTATGTGGGGTATTATTGTCTCATCAATAAATAAATAGTATAAACTTTCCACAAATAAAAATGCAGGACTTACCTCAACACTACAGGAGTTTCCCCATTCTGGAGTGAAGGCACTCATTACATCATATGTCCACTCATTACCTCCCATCTCAGTCCATGCTATCAGTTTTGATGACAAATGTTACTGTGGGGGGTGAATCACAGGGGCGTGTGCTTCATATAGTGATGTACCCTGTCATCCATAATTGGTGCCAGTGCCTACCATGATCATGAGCCCCATGGGAGTATAACAACCGGCCATAGCACTAACCATAGAGTTTCAGTCAGGGGGAGTATTCCACACAACTCATAGTATGTGCTCTCCCTAACTGGCAGACCACATAGCAGTGATAAGACAGGGCTATAATTATCACCAACTATCCCAAATTCCTGCAAAAAGCAGAGTAAAATGTGATAGTATAACATAACTTTTTGTTTCAGCTTAATCTGCACGTGCTAATAATTTGTGAAGTAGCAGAACCGCAGAAGCAGAAGCGAATGAAACGTTCCTAGTCCTGTCTAATGCAGGCTCAGGCAGAAGAGTCATGACGCACCGCAAGCCCGCAGTGAAACCCTTTATTCACAGGCGCACATGGGGGAGGCGTCTCCCAAGGTGCGGGCGCATTCTCAAAGAATAGTGCGGAAAGACAGGCTTACCTGGTGCAGCTAAGCAGCACCTCAGTGGCCTTCGAATCCCACAGTACAGCAACAAGGCGCCGTAGTACGCTTGTCCTTGAACACCTCACTTTTACTCTTCAAGCAGACACGGCACTCCTTGACATTATTCTAGCATATGCACGGTTAGGAGGAATACTAATACAATAAAGTTAAAAGTGTAGAAATATGAAAATATGCAAAAAAGTTTGCACTCATCCTCTATAGATATAGATATAAAAGCATCATCAGTATGTACGTAGTGTGTATGTGTGCATGTATAAAAGCTCAAAGCTAATGTGCTGGGACATCTATTTTTAAGTAATTAACAGTGCTACACCCCAGGCATTAGAGACACTAAATAAATGTGCTATGGATACAGGTGGTGTCTGCAAACAGCCGCTGATCCTTACCATACCGAGGAGGCCCGAGAGCAGCCCCAGAGCATCTGATAAGCCACTGTGATGATTTAAAGATCAGTGAGTCTGCACTGCCTTGTCTCTGGCTGCCAGACACATTAAAAATGTGCTGTTTCCAGAATACTGGCTTGAACAGGGAATGTGACTGAAGAGGGCAACAAAACAACCCCTTCAGAAGCACAGGAAGACGCACCAGACTCGTTCCCTTTTAACGAAGATAGCAGAAGTCGTCATCTCACTGTGTACCTATAGGGGGCAGTGTCTGACCACCCTGCGAGCACGTCTCTCAGGAGCCCAAGAGAGCAACACGTTTGGGTAAATATCAGATGTCTCCTTAGAACAAGCATCCTTCTCGTAGAAGGACAACATTGTTAGTCTGTGGTCACACAATAGGCCTCTCAGTCGGTCAGCGTTGTAGTCGCCACGATTCCTCTCCTGTATATCAGCACTCTCATCTTTTTCTTGCGCTCTCTGATCTTGTTATCTGTCGGAGAGTGGGCCTTTCTCTTCTGCCAGGCAAGTCGAGTGGACAAGCTTTGGTTGGACAGTAATAAAGGACGAGAACTCTTTCAGAGAACCAACAGGGGAATGGGTAAAAAAGATAGGTATCTCACACGTCAAGACTCTCACTGAAAGTTCAATGGCCATTAACCTGAATAGCCAGCGAGGAGAAGGTAGTCTGGTTGTTTCCTTCAACATAAGAAAATTTGAACACCAAAGGAATCAAAGTTTGGTAAATGTGCATTCTGGGGGGAAAAAATAGCGTGTGCTATAATTCAGGCCATCATTAGCTACAATATGTGATTGCTACATGGTAATGCTTAACACACACTGCACGTGAAAGCAGTGTAGCCAACAAAATACAGGGGTTAGATTAATTCTGGTTGATTGTTCTTTACTTGGCTTAATTTCAGAAAAAAAGTGTTAGTTTGTGGAAGAACTGCTTAAAAGAATGATCAAATTGATCAGCTAAATAAATGTAACAATGCTTCAAACAATTCACCATCTGGTGTGTTAAAACCTGGTCAGTACTGACCCATAATATTTGACTATGTTCTGTTGTCATATCATCTGCCATTATAAAGCATGTTGTCTTTGTCTGGATGATAACATAGGCTAAACACTGCCTAAATTCAAGCACTGACTTCCATACTTTACTTTGCATATTTTTTTTCTATTTCAAAGAAGACCATTTAGCCAGTCTGACACATCCCCCTGAATCATAAGCCATCATGGTTTCTCAAGTCAACAACTGAACATCCAATGACATTTAAGGAAAAAAAACAAAGGGTTCCCTGCATGACAAATAACTATATTATAATCAGTAAATTGGTTGGTTGGTTAATGATTAAATGTGTTTTATTGTTAGAGAATTGGTTCGTATTTCAAATAAATGTAGCGAGAAAAGCTATTCAGATTATTCCGATATAAGGCTTTTCAAAGGTGCCCATTTAGCCACTTAATTAATGTGTTTTCATGGCCATGACAGATGTGCTGTATGAAAGGATAAAGTTAGAACTGGGCTCCTTAGAGTCTAAACAGCCACGCAGCATTAGAACTGCAAAGCCCTGAGATCTCATAATGAACTGAAGTAGAGCTCCAGTTACGGTTCTGTTACTGCAGCTCTTTTAGTGCGGCTATATTGAGCAGGTCATGTCCAAGTAACTGGGTTCAATTTCCAATTAACAGTTGGCCGGACTTTAAAAAAAGGATAAAATGCTGAACACAGCTTATCGTGGCCCATTTTACCACCGGTTTCTATGGTCATTCAGAGGCAAAACTAACAGGGTATCAATTTTCCAGGGGCTGCCTTGGAGCCAGGCGCGTGACAGCGAAGGTTTATATCATAATAACGGCGGCTCGTAACTCCAAGGTGAGCTTCCTAAAAAACTGCTAACGTGCATTGATGCAGTTTATTCCTTTATTGATAGCTGCCATAAGCGACGGGTCCTTACTTCATCCGGAGTGCCATTGCATCCGATCTAGCAGAGAGGCTAGACCATGGGCCTCCTTCACTCTATACCCCAAACTAGAATGAAATGGTCAGACTGTGCTGTGGGGAGCAATTTTCAAAATTTTGACTTGCCTTGAGGATTCGGTTGTTGCCTCCCTTCTTCTTTCTCACTTAGCAGAATCTTTTTTCTTTTTTATCACACAGAAAAAAAAAAAATCCCTGATCAGCCTTGTCCGTGTCTGTTCTGTGGAGGTCCTAATGGGGAGACCCTGATAGTGAGTGTTATTGATTGCTAAGTACTCTACTGGGGTGGTGGGTGGGTTTAGAGTGGGGCTTTACATGAAATAAACACCAGCTTTTGGGACCGGAGCACATCGGTGTGAGCCGCTGAAGTTTACATTAGATCATCCGTGCTTAGAGAGGAGGGGAGACAGACGCATTCCGAATGTTTTACCGCGCGACTGTTACTCTTCCGTAACGCTCGCGCGCCGCATTTCTTAAACTCTCTTGAGGGTTCGCAGCCTTGGGTGCTCATAGCTCAGATCTCTCCCCCGAGCCGTAGCTCAAACCCGGAGATCCCTGTTAGGTATCAGCAGGGACTTTTACAAGCCAATTTATATTACTGAAAAAGTCAAACTCATTGGTTAGAAAAACATGTGGATAATACAGAAAGCATTTAAACCTCATTAGAGATTGCAGTGGGGGGGCCTGTGTAAAAAAAATAAAGTAAAAACAATTAAGGTACATGTAATTTACCTTTAAAAATGCTTTGAGTTTCATTGGTAGAGAGCCATTGCTCATGGACAAGTGGCAATGAAGGTACAAACCTATAGCAATGGGGTAAAAGCATGGGTGATCACCTGCTTATTGTTAAATGGCCAAAATAATGCTGTGTGCAAGTTGCTAGCTATAGTCTGTTTGTTTCATGTTATACCTTATGCTGTTCACCAGTAAACAGACAATGTTTCTTTGCTTATCACGCACTATTGGCCTTTTCTATACTGATTTCCAATGAAAGCAATAATAGCTCTGCTTTGGTTCTTCATCTTCAAATTTGTATTGATCTTTTCCCTCAAGAACCCTTTGTGTAAAGATGAAACAGGCATAATATCAAACATTTGTTTTGAGCTCAAATCTGATTTGTGCTTATCTGTAATCGTGTGATAAACGACCGCATTCATTTCTTCAATAAACAACCCCAGATGCACTACAAACTATTCCTCTTTTTGTCGAATGATCTCAGTGGATTTAGCTCACCACTAAAAAATAGCTTATTTTCCAAAATAAACTGAAGAGGGAAATAAGGCCAAGCCAAATGAAGCAAATCACGGGTGGATTTTGCCGTGGGAAAATGCCACATTCCATTTGCGGAGGGGGATCTGGAGCAGACAGCTGATGCAAGGAAAATATGATACGCACACTTTCTTTGTTTTGAAGTGGAGCTGGAACATGCTATTCACCGTTTAACATTCTCTAAACTTTTGAAATTGGGCAGATGGCAAGGACAGAATTGCTGGAAAAATGGATTGCTGGCAGGGTCTTGATACTGTTACGAAATACAATACAATTTTTTTTTGTTCCTTTCAAGGTTGACTGATATTAGTTCTTAAGGTAAGATCGTAGGCATTTTTAGCTGGAGAGATATGCGGTTTGGAAGGTAGAGGGTAGAACATGGCCGCAAAGCCAGAGAAGCTGAGTTCCTTTCCATTAGATGTTTCTGTGCTCTGCTTAGTTAATTTATGTGCACTGAAATGAGTGTTAGTGAATTCAGCATTGCCCTGTGCCTACCTTGCCTGTCCCGGCAGAGCATCCCTGCACAGATCTGCATAGAGTCACTGGCGGCCCCCATGCAGGGTTAGGAAGCTCTGTTCCTAATCTTCCTTAATAATTAACAATGAATAAACAAACAAACAAATACATACAGACATCATCAACATACAGTGGCTAACTCTAAAGTAACACAGATTCAGCATAAATGTATATTTTATGCACACATTATACCATAATAACATGTATTGCTGTGCTTGCCTAACACACCCATAACAAATGCACCCGGACAACAACTGTAATACAAGTCAAGCTATGTATTTTTTTAAAATGTAGCATTAGCTTATATTTAATTAAGGGTCATTGGTGAGTAGTTTGTATTTGTTGTGACTAATACTGTAAAATAATTAGCATTATTAAGCAAGCAGGCACTGGAAAACAGGCAACTAATAATTAGCCACATTGATAACGGCCGATATTTCATGACTTGTTAAATGTTAAAAGTTACTAAAGAAACAGACACAAAAAATACCTGAGTGAAGGTGCAGTAGATTAACAGATTAAGACTAGTCACATTCTGACGTTTGGTTTTGTCGAAAATAAAAGTACCCCGAAATGAATCTAATCCCTCATTTGCCTTTGCTTCCGTCAATTTGAGGGGCTTGTGAATTTGATAGCCATTCGGTGAAGCGTGGCTGAGCTTCCCTGTACTGTAATTTACTGACATATTGATCTGGCGTCCTCCGCAGTCTGTCTCCTGCTCCTCTGGATTAAACCGCAATCCCAGCAGTGTCTACCTCATTACCTTAACTGTCATAAACATGGGGAGGAGAGGAAAAAAGAGAGGGGGAAGAATTCCATTTTAACCAGCGGTCCTCAATCAAACGCAGCGCGTTTTAGTGCGTGTTCTTGAAAAGCGACACACGTGCAAGACTCAGGGGGTGTGTGTAGAGGATTTAGGCTTCACGCTCCAACGGCCACTGTGAGCTGACAGCTTCCCCCCTCAGAGACTGATGCGGCGCTCTCGGCGGAGGTAAACCGTTACCTTCTCCAAAATCCAAAATCAACCACCTCAAAACTTGACTGTGTGGGTTGGTGGCAATGCTGGAGCTAACTTTTATCCAAAACTTTTTCTGCAGAATAGTTGAGCTATATGTAATAAGACCATTGTTAATTGCTGAAACTAATGGTAGTTAGCTGCAAATCTGAGCAGCGTAGGCTAGTATAGCTTGTTTGCAATGTTTTGTTTTTAAATTATTATGTTTCTTTTTTATCAATTGTGTTAAAACTAAGCCAGTAAGATTTACTAAAGACAGTAAGCAAAAAAATGGTTATCGAAGACATATTGCATGGTACCTAATGCAAATAGTTTGAGATATAGAACAGGGCCATGTTCCCTGTTCCCTGCCCCCTGTCCACTCAAACCCGTTTACTATGTGCCCTCTCCCTTCATTTTGCAAGCAGTGTGCGAAAGAAATCCTGCAAAACTCTTTCCAAACTAGTGACGAAGTAGTTTGTAATATGTCCCGCTTTTGTGCTACAAGTTGTAGTTTTTGCTTCCGGTTAACTTCATGAAATTGTCGGATGGGTGTGCTCCTGAATCCCCACAACAAAACCCCGGAAATAATTGGGTTTCATCCAGGGATTTCAAGTGCCCCCACTTGTGAGAAAAAGTCGCCCACTCAAGAATGTTTTTACGACGTTGACTCAAATAATCGCACCCAAAAAATGCACCCTCAAAAGGGTGAAGGGATCATATTTGGTCATGGCCCTGGGATACTCAAATCTGGCCCCTCCAGGTAAGTAGTATACTGCTGGTATTCTCTGCTGCCTGATAGTCCATAGTCCAGAGGTGGGCAACGAGGGCCGTATCCGTTTCTGGTTTTCATGCCAACTTCTGGCCTTAATTACCTAATTAGCTCTAATATTTACGCCATCTGACATTTTAGCTACAATTCTTAATAAGCGGATGAATGACAGCCGAAGACTTCTTGTGTCCCTATATGAAACATTTTAATGTGATCTAATCTACCAGTGTTGGTGTAAACAGCCAGTTAGCTCATTTAGCTGGGGTAATTGGTGGGAACAAAAACCTGCATAGACACCGGCCCTCCAGGACTGGAATTGCCCACCCCTGCCATAGTCCAATAATGTCACTGATTGGCAAGAGATTACACTCACCTGGTACGTCAGGTTTAAATCAGTCCCTGATTAGAGGGGAGGAATGAAATCCAGCAGTACTACTGGCTGAAAAGGGCAGATTTGAGTATCCCTGCTCTACACAGTCGACTCTGCGTCTACATCAGCGGTATCAAACTCCAGTAATGAAGGGTCGCGGTGTCTGCTGGTTTTTGGTGCGTTTCAGCAGGAGTGATTAATTGAAGCCATTGATTGGCTAAAGGCCACACGCCTTGTTCTCAACCACAAAAACCAGCAGGCGCTGCCGCCCTCGACGACTGCGGTTTGATGCCTCCGTTCCGCATGGAGGCGGACAAAACCGAGGACATGACATTCAATCTGCTGCACACCCTGTTGGACAGATCTAATTATTGTGGTTTAAAGACCAAGAAATAATTCACTGCATTAACTCAGTAGACCTGTTCTTTTGAGCCTCGCACTCCATTCTATCATTCCCGGTGCATATTGCAGCTCGGCGCTGCTGTGCGGCTTGCACATCGTAACATGACCGGACTCCATTTATGTTATTAAAAAGAAGAAAAAAAAATCCATAAAATATATTTTCAGTAATGGAAAAGGGGATCTATGATGGGGAATGATGTGGTGAATTTGTTTTTATTGATGCTTGAAAGCATCCTGGTATCCCTTGGAGACCGCTGTCCACCTTTTTCGATCAATCAAAATGGATTTGCTATGGCGCATGTTTGCTACTGTGTTGGGTGCTGAATAACTTTCTCCATTATTTCAATTTGAAACTCAACACCCGGGAAAAGGCACTCAGACAAAACAACTCTCACTATTATAGCTTGAGCATCTCCGGCTGAACAGTATATAGTATATATATATATATATATATATATATATATACCTAGCATGAGAGACTGGCTGGCTTATGAGAGTGGGATACTGTTTCTTTACAGCTATCACTTACACCCTCCCCAAACCGGACGCGAGCGAGCGTCTGCAACAGTCTGGGTTGCGTCAAAAAATTGTATACCCTACAGGAGAGACGTTCAGTAATCTAACCAATCGTTAACATTGGGGGCGGGTCTTTTTCCCCATGTCAATTGGCGAAGGTGGGACCTGCACAAGGAGGTCTGGAGCCGTCGCGTCTCAAATAGAAACGGGGCGAGCGGCAACGCAGGTCTGCCTCACAGTTGATTATAATAGACGCCTTAATTATTTTGACGTTAGAGTGCCTAAGAGAAAGAAATCACATATTCAAGATGACTCATAGGCCTATAAATATGGTTAGGGATATTGTGAGTGTTATGTTTATGATTTCTTAAAATGATTTTAAAAAATCACATTTTTAAGGGAGATTTTAAGAAGCCAAATGTGCTACAGAGCTATTGAAATTAAAATGTAATAAAGGCTCTGAAACACACTCCCACAATGTTTTAATTTGCATTCATTGTCCACATACATTCCCTGCTGATATTTCTGGGGAAGAAAATAAAGATTTCCATGGAGAATGCAGCTGGAGTGTAAAAATATGTTTTAATCTGGCCCGTGGCTTGATAAGCATGGCATTGCCCTAAACGCCCTGGACAGACTCCATCCCCCGGCTTTATGTTCCTGCGGCCAAGTGTAATGCGGCGAGATGGATGGTCACGCTGATCCCCTCACGCCATGCCCGCTGTGAGATTGCACGCCTGATACCATCCTCCATCTCGTTACCTCTGACACCGCGCCGATCGATACGCCGTCTATCAGGCTCGCTCGCGAGCCCGACCGTATCTCCCCCCGGAAGGGCCTGGGCTCCCGCCCTCTTCTGTTTCCCTGCGAAAGAGTCGCTCCACCCGTGTGGCGAAACGTGCGCGTCGCGCTCCAGGTTCTGACTGAGAGACCGGGGCCTTCTTTTTTATTTTTCCAGCCCCTGCAAGTCATGAGAAAGTACTTCCTGTATCGCTCACCTTTGTCTCCTCCCTCCTCCCCCTCAACATCTCAGACGTAGACACGACTCAGGTGATAATGGTGAAAAGATCCTGAAACAGCTGACACGGGGAAAGGGAGTACCTTGAATGCAAGCAGACAGTCGATGTGACAACTGACTGAGCTGACAAGGAGCAAAAACTCTCTTCAGAACCTGACAATTTGAATACACACCATTTACATGTTTATTTTACCTGTCTTCCTTCCCTAAGGGCGGGTTGCTAACGTGTATAGTTTTCTATTCAAATGAAAAGCTCAGGCTCTCAGCGTGTGCCACAGCTCAGATTCCTGATCATGCGTGTACTGACTCTGGCCGTCCTGTGGGTTGTGCAGAAGGTAACAGTCAACCCATCCTCACTGCCCAATAGTGACAGCTGTCATAGGGCTGGTGTCTGTGGTCTGTCTGTACCAGGTGTATCAGCGGTGCAGTCCTAGATACTGAAGCCGGACTTCTGAGTGAAAAGCAGTGCAGTTTATCTGCCATTTTGACAGACTTGCCGGCATGCACCTTCCTGAATTTACAAGGAAGAGGTAACAGTAGGATATGCTTAAATTTGGGACTGGACATTCAGAATGAAAGAAAACCAGAGATTAAAAAAAGTTTAAAATGTATCACAGATATATCTTTGTTCATAAAAAATAGTTGCGTAATTTGCAGGGGAACTTAAAAGTTCCAACCTCCTTTATTACCCCCACATAGTTTTGCTCTGACCTGATTTTCCTCTTTGGTTGAATTCACATCACTTCTCCTCACAGATCATTGCTACGTTGCACAGCTGTATGCTAAGGCTAGGCTAATGTTACTGTAAAGGGGCGTGACGTGTGAGGAAGGAGGAGCCAAACGCAGCAAGGGGGATTCATAAAGCCCTTAGGCCACTAAGGCGGGATACCCGCAGATAAGGGAGGAGACAAGACAAGGAACAAACGAACACCATTACAGACGCTACTAACCGGCTAACTGTCGAACGCTAAGTAGAGCGCAAGGACAGGGATCTGAACAGCCAGAAATAATAAGCGCCCTGTCTCGGTAACGAGACAAAATAAGAACGGGCGAGTAGCGTAAAGACAAAGATAAAACACAAACACTGCAAAATAATACAATAAGAGGAGGCGAAAGGAACAGATATAACGTTCCGTGGTTAGAATTATAGGCTCGCAGTCAAACGCAAATATGTCTACAACATCGCCGGGTCTCCCTAAGAGACGAATTGCACCGAAGGGCGAGCAGAACTACCGTTCTGAACAGAATCGCCCAAATCTCCATACACGGAGAAAGAGCACAAAAGACGATGGGACAGCTGCACCGAAACTATCGGCTAACTGACTTACACAAGCACAAACACAAGCCCTACCTCTCAATAAGGGAAACTGTAACGAGGCGAACAGGAAGAGATTTTACGTTCCATGGCGATATAAAAAGGCTCGCAGTCCAATGCAGAAAACCAAGAGGGTAAACACCCGATCTCCCATAAGAGAGAAACATTTTACAGGTGAGCCGACGGAGCACCGTCGTCCCATAACTTTACTATCCACAGACTAACGCAAGCTTAAACAGGAACAACCGCCCTAGCCTCTCAGTAAATAAAAGAATGTAACGAGGCGAAATGGAACAGAGAGCTAACGTTCCGAGGCTATTAAAAACACGCAGTCAAACACAAACACGTCCACAACATCGCCCAAGCTCCACATAAGGAGACAACACACCCGGAGAACGAAACAGAACAACAGTTCACAACAAAATCGTCTTGCAGGCAAAAAGGCGAACAGGACAGCTGCAACAAAAGACTTACGCAAAATAGCACGACAGCCTCAATATAAAATAAAAACCCTGACTCACAACAAAGAGGAACGTAGTCCACGAGAAGGACAACAGGGAATAAAACGTATCAAGCTACTAACTGGCTTACCGTAACCCGGAAATGAGTAGAAGCTAAAACGCCAGGTCTCAATAAGAAAACCAATCAAAAGGCGAACAAATGGACCAGAGAAACTGCTACTCTATACCTCTACGAGCTAATAAACTAAGAAGAAGCGAAAACCCGATCTCCCTACGGGAAGACACGTGCCGAAGGGCGAGCAGAACTACAGTTCTGAACAGAATCGCCCAAAACTCCATACACGGAGGAAAAGCACTAAAAGGGCAAAATAGAGCAGAGATTTACGGTCCCAAAACTTCTACGAGATAATTAACCACCTAAGCCAGCAAGAAATAAGCCCTGCCTCTACAAAGAGACGCTAAAAATGGGCGAGTAGCCAAAATGGTACGAGCACTCACAGCCAACAATACACCACAATACAAAACAATTAACAATCAATGTAGAAGCCCCGAACGAAGTAAACGGTAGGCTTATAAAACTCTCAGGGAACCACGAACAGGTGTAGAAGCTTAAACAGAAACTCCCCCAACTCAGCAGGGCGGAGCAAGCATCCACCAAAAAGGGCAGCGCCCTCGCGTGGCCACCGAGGAAAACGACCGCATGGGGAAACAGGGTTGAAAACCATGACAGTTACGCTAATCTTCTTGTTTTGACGGACTTATTTTTCCTCATGCGATGTGTTCACTCGCGACTGCGCGGGTTGCACTGCCGCCCCTGCTTTCCTCCTACTCGGCTCTGTCTTCAGTCAGCACACTCGTGCCCAAGGCGCATCCTAAGGGACGATGCTAAAGCCTCTAATATCTATGTCACTGAGGACGCCGTTTTCAGCCCCTGGTTCATTGTGGCATCACAGATCTGATGCAGTTTGTATAAACCGGTATTGAGGATTTAGTCTCTAACCCACTAACATATCTGATTCGCCCCTGAGGCTGACAAAAAAAAACAGCGCACAGCCCATAAAATAAAATGTGAGTAATGGGGATACAGGTTGTGGCTGTGGTGGGGATAAGTGTGAAAAGCTCTTATGAGTTCATTTTCATGGCGGCTGCCTCCATTGGCGCCATGGCTCATTGACTCCTCATTTGGATACAGGGTGTAAAAATCCAACTTTATGCACCCGGAGAAATATTGTAATTTCAATATGCAGGGTCGTAATAGAGTCCATCTGACATTTACAAAATTAAAATATAATGAAATGCTGAGGGAGGCAAAGACTGTGGGATTGCTACTTCTTTTTTAGAAAAAGATGTAAATGGTGCTGTGGCAATCGGGCAAAAAATCCATAATGGGTAGATCTGCCATGTTTTTTAAGGAACCAATCAAGTGACTTTGCTCATCCGACCAGGGGACATAAAGTAAAAGTCCTGCCATGTGTTTCTTCCACCCATGAACTCAGCCAGTTGATTTCACTAATTAGTTCTACCACCTGGCTGAAGAATTGTGCTAATTAGGAAATGCAGGTGATTGGAACAAAATCCTGGGGAGGACTTTTACTTTCTGAACCTGGATTTTACACCTCTGGACAGCTGTCACACAGCAATCGTAACATTTGAATTAAATTCCCTTTTAATGCCCTGGTTGTTAACAGACAATCAATAATAGCTGTCTTGAGTGTCCTTTATATAACAGTGTGATTGTGATTAACCATGAAGTCAGAATTATTACCAAAAACAAATCATGAGTTTTGAATTATACTGAAACATAATCTTTTTGTTAAATTTGAAACAGCACTATTCCAACAGTGAAGGGATCCGCTGTTTCAGTATGGTGTGGGGCACATTTTCTTGGCATGGTTTGGGTGCACTCATACCCTTTGAAGGGAAGGTTGATATGAATCATTATTTAATTGTGCTGAATTCATTCATCTGAATGAGAGTAGAGTCTCTAAAGATGCCCCTATCCACAGACATCGAGTACGAGTAGTCCATCGATGGTGTAATAAGCATGACACTGTTGGTGCCAATATCCCATGGCCTTCCCAGTCACCAGATCAGAACGACACCTGAACCAGCATTTTACACTTACACGGACTACCTTTACATTAGATTCCTTTTCACCATATAAAACTAAACATTTTATGATAAATAAATAAATAAATAAATTGCAACTATCCCCTCAGATTTCTTCCTAGCACGTGCAATACGTTTCTTTTTAATAACCGCGCACGTGTCAAATTCAAATGAATGTCCTCTGTGCGTAGAGCAGGATAAACCTTTTAGTGTATGGCACGGCACGTGATGTGCATTTGACAACGGCGCACGCGTCGCCATGCTTATTTGAATGTCCTCACCCATATGCTTTGCTTTGTAATGACTCTTGATTATGATCCTCTGAGTGTCCAGCATAAAACGGAAGTAAAACCAGAACACAGCCCTAATGCCAGACCCTCTGTGCACCGTAAAATGGATGTTTACTGTAAATTTTCCACAAATTGGGAACACTAAAAATGGCAAACGCAGTCGCCAGATGGTTCATTATGATGTGGTGCATCTGTTCCAAGGAAGCGGTGAAACCACAATGCACACCGTACTAGGTACCAAGGCTGCGCCTCGTCATTTGTTGTGCTTTGTTGTGATGCTGGGTGATTATGCTGAAAGTATTGAAAACTATATTCCAGCTGAGCCATTTTCTCTCCTCAGAATTAAGAAACTTGCCTGTGTATATGTATGAAATCAATGCATGTACACGCACGCACGCACGCATGCACACACGCACACGCACACACACACACACACACACACACACACACACACACACACACACACACACACACACATATACACACGTACACATGCGCACCGTTGCTTCATTTGTCAGTCCAGCCCACAATTTAGAGATAGTGGATGGAATATGACATTTTGTACATAGATTTTAAGGGTGGCAAACTGAAGAAGCAACGATCCTGGTGGGCTACCATTGGTCACCTGGCCCAACCAGCCACATCCATCCAAACAGAGAATGTTTCATATGCAGGCTATAGAGCCAGATAAAATACAGACACAAACATGCACAGCAAGGGATCAAACTACTATCATTTTTTTTTTTTTTAAATACCAAAGCGCAAAACCCGGAAAACTGCTTCGGAGCTCCGCAAACGCTTCCCGCAATTAATGGTTTGTACACTTCATTCTCCGTTGAGCAATTTGTCAGTCAGAGTGCAGTGTGAAGGACGGGGGCGCTGGGGTAAAGAAGACGGATGGCACGGGCGGCCGATGAAGGTGAGAGAGTGCCATCTGCACCGCTCAGAGGAGCCGTTGGCAATTTCTCACCTCAGCGATGCACAGCGTCTCTTACTCCTTCCCTCTTTCCCCGTCTCTCTCTCTCTCTGTCCCTCCCTCCTTAACCCTATTCCTTGTTCCTTTTCTCATTCCCTCTCACCTCGCTCTGAGCATGGATTTTTCCCGCCTTAATCTCTGCTCACGTCATTCGTTGCAGCGACATTAAACAATGGCTAACCCGATTCGCCACACTCGCAGTGTCTATGACCATAAACTTACCGCGATGTATAAAAATTCAAGGTACTTCATGTCGTGGAGGTGGAGCACTAGTATATAAAAACATGCTTTTAAGTTACTTCTTAAAGTGAATGTTCAAAGTGAAGCTATCTCAACACGTCTTTAATAATCTGTTTTCATGCCAAAGACCTGCAGTCCCACAGGGTTGCTTGCGACCGGGATCTCTCACTGACAAGTGGCAGTCAGAGGGTTTCTGTTCTCTCTATTGTGAGAAACTTATTCAGCAGTAGCCAGAAGAGCTGTAGAAAATATCTCCAGTGCAATCTCGCAAGCCAGTAATGGTTATATGTTTCAAATAACTGACTAATATATAATATATAACAAAGAGTAGCACTCCTTGGAGGAGGAGTATATATGTGTGTGGCAGTTTTGTATTTGTTTGGTATATATGTGTGGCAAACGTTGCTCATGATTCCACAGCTTGATCTCATGCACAATGCCATCACCAAACACAAAGGTGGATATGATGATGAGGTGCTTACACCCCTGATATTAGCAGAGACATAATGGAATATTTATTTTAAGCTATGCAGATCCCCCAGTGAATTAACTTTCAAACAGCCCTGAGGGGGGGGGGGCGGATTTTGTGAGTAGAAAACAGTGTCTAAATGTTCTCAATCTGCAGTTAATGGCCCCTTCGAAAAAAATTCCTTGCAGTGATCTGGAATATAGGGAAGGATACATATAACTTTTGTTCTTTGTTCTTTTCTAGCTACGCTTTTCTTCCCTCCTTCCCGCCGAAGACAGCCATTATAATTTAGTGGAAGGAGAGCTGGAAATGACCTGACTTGGTGGGGCGGGGCTCTGCATGCACCGGACACTGCTGCGGACAGTGGAATCTCCCTCTAGTGTATGGTCATGAAGTCAAGCGTCCTCCCCTGTGAGAGAGCAGAGCATTTTTTCGGCGGGTAATAGTGTCTCTCTCTCTCTCTCTGCCGTAGGCTGGAGAAGTTTGCGGGTTTTATTTCCTCTCGAACAGCAGCGGTTTCATTGGGGCCGTGATTATTTGAAGTTTGCCGTGAAGAGTACTAGTCTTCGGCTCTGCTGTTGTACCCTTGAGCTAGGTGCTAACTGTGGACAGCTACGGTAAATATCAACTGTAAAGCTGGATAATGTGCATAAATGTGCTGTCTTCAGGTCTCTCTGGAGAAGAGAATTAATAATGCAGCATTTGTCAATTTTCAACAGGTTTTTCTTTCAGAAATGTCATGCCTCATATGTCATTCCATGTTTTTTTGTTTTGTTTTGTTTTTTCGGAGCTACTGCCATACAGTACTTCTACTGAGGCTGTGTGCCGAGAGGAGTGTTAGCAGCATTTTGGCCAATCTGATCATCCGCATTCTTTCTCTTTAATACAATTGCATCGAGGCCATATTAGAAACTGGAGGTTTCGTCATGTTTGATATACTTGTCCAGGGAATTCAGTCACCCCATGAATATTTTTGGGAACAGTGATGTTAGGAATATCAGATGTTCTGAGATGTCAGTTACACCTGGTTTTGACTATTGGCTAATTTAAACTAATTATAAAATGTCTGTGACAACAAAAACCTTTCTCCTGGCGAACCGCACCACACTTTGCACAAAACATTTTCGCACAAACACAACCTGCGAGTCCCTACCTCATTCTCCCATTGAACTCCCATTGTGAACGGACATTTCCCAAAGCCAAACAGTGTCGCGCCGATGACAAACAGGCCGTGGTAATGCGGTGCGGCCCGGCTGCTTGTTGTCACAGGTGTGCCCGGGATCATTACCCGGCCCGCGTTCTGTCTGTGTCTCAGAGCGAGACACTGATCTGAGAGCAGTTCATCAGGCGGACAGCGCAGTTAAGCACAGGCCGCTCGGGTCGAGGCAGCCTCCGTCTCTGTCACCGCCCCCGTTAATGACCTTTTCTTCTCCTGGTCCGAGGCTTAAGGTCTGTGGCCCGGCGGGATGCTTCCCATACACTCATACACCGCGTCAATGCAGTATCGCTTTGGCAGCGTTCCACTTCAATTTTCCTAAAGTCACCTTTTTTTTTTACTGTACCGGTAAAGACTTAAGGCACATACCGCACAAGTTGAACATCTAGACACAAAATGTCTCTTGATTATTCACAATGGTAAACTCTATCCCAAATGTACACACCCATGCAAGTTTTTTTGTTTTTTTTCATCCCAATGTTGTTTTCATTGTCCATTTTATTCCAATGTCTGTTTTGTAAATGTTTAAAAAAACATTTACCAATGCGTCAACATGTCTGTGACTTTTTTATGATGATTGAAAACATCAGAATAAATGTACCGTCAACAGTGTTATTATGTAATAGCTCATTTTATGACCTGTGTATCATTTTATGTGTACTTTAGGACTGAGGAAAATCGTGCATAGATGTAAAATGTAAAGAAACAATAATGATGTTGCAAACTCAAAGGCTTAGGAGTGTGGTAACTGTGCGTAACAAAACAGCATGTTTCTTTTCGGTTTCGGTTTAGTATAGCATAAACGCATTTGGAAGGCAGTCATTAACAGCTTCTCACACCAGCCTGAGAATGTCCATACCTTTCAACACAGAAAGACCATTTCTAATTGACGAACAACGTAAAGGGCTTTTTCTGAAAATCATATTCAAATGATTCTGCTAAAATGAAACTTACATAAATAGCCAAATTTTTTACATGCCTGGACACATCGATCCCTCTGTATATGCGAATAATCAGTGTTTTTCAGCGAAATGCTGTGAATTAATTACTGATTGATTTATATATTTTTATTTTATTTTAAATCTATTTAAATGTATTAACTTTAAAGTGTTGAAGAAGATATAACATAAGAAGTAAGTGCGCTCACTGGGTGTGTCCCAATATGATTCACTCCTCTCCTCCTTTCCTCCACTTATATATGCAAAACTGCCTGTACGTTTCAAGTACAAATAGTTGCATGTACAGTATACAATGTAGCTGACATTGTGGTTTGCGTTGAGACGATAATATGCAACCATTAATATGTAATCTGCAACATTAGATTATGACACAATGATCGGTTTCCGGGGCACAGATGAGAGGAGGTGGTAGTGGAGGAAAGGATGATGCATTTTTCGTGTATTGAGACAAACCCACTGTTTCAGCCTGTCTCAACCTACTACACAATTTTGAAAAATACTTTGTGGAGTAAATGAGGGAGTGGGGGTGGAGGTAGGAGGTGTGTCCATCTGCGTTTGCATAAATGCAAATTATTTCGTACAGCGCAGCTACGCCTGGCTCACAGAACTCAGATCAAACTACCAAACTAAGCATTGCAGATCAAATATGAATCAAGATTCGGAAACTGCATGGCCAATTTCTCATCTCAAATATTTTCAGAAAGATATTTTAGTGGACCGTTTATGTGGAATAAGAGAAAGATTATGAACAGGCCACAACATTGTTCTGGTTTGAAAACCAAAGGACCATAGTCAAACCAATCAGGAGTCAGCTATTTCCATTGTGGGCAGCAACAATGGTTTAATTCCAATCGCTTGTTTTTACTCCTTGCATCCTTTCTCGCTCCTTAGCTCCGCCCAATGGAGGACGCGAGGAAAGGATGCAAGGATCACATACGAGGATGGAGGAAACGAGGCAACATGCATTAGGAAAATGGAACGTCCTTACTCAATCAAGTGTCAGCGTCATATTATGCTCACGTGCTCAACTATAATGCTTTTAACTTATTTTTTCATGAATAAACGGTGCTTTTGTTAGTTATAAACAATGAGTGTCATTACGGATTAGCGCTTTATAATAAATGGAAAGGAACAGTAAAATTGAATTTGTGTATGGGGTGTGCCCGCAACATGGCAGATGTGAAGAGTGGTGGATAATTTATACACGTCACGTGTTCCGAGAAAAGGCTTCCGCAAAGGCGACACTTGTGTTTCCTCACTGAAGCGCCCTCCGGGAGACAGCTCGTTCTCCACTCCTCGCTCCTCATTTAGCGGTTTGGAATGTCCCTACAGATGGCGAACCTCGATCGATTTCCGGGTCAGGCGAGGACAGAGGAGAAGAGGACGGATAAAATGAGCGATTTGACTTTGTGATTGGGGCGGGCCAGAGTGGGCATGCAGAAAGATACTTTCAAACGTTAGAGGGCAGACCCAAGGCACATTTCTACCAGTTTTATCTGATTTATGTTATTATTTCAGAATTGTTGAAATAATGGAATGATACGTTTCATTGTACACTAGGCATACAAACATGTTTACAGCTTAAAAAAAAAAAAAAAAAATCTACCCTTTAGTCTACCCTTTAAAAAGGCCTTTATGACTGGAATACAATAATTATTTCATTGTTGGGTTATACTGGGTTTTCTGTTATTATAACCAGCTTTACACATGATTAAAGTTCACAGGCTAAAACATCCAATTATTGTCTGAAACTGTCCGTACACAATAACAGACAACCAGTCTGATGTTCAATTAAGTTACAAACAAAACTAATCTTGCTGATGCATGCATAGCCTCCTTAATATAGTGATCAATGCAAAAATGAAATAGATACATTTATATCTTACTTATATGATCATCTTTCCAAGATGGACAAATGTTTTGTTTTTTTTAACTTTTTTTGGTTATTATTCTTCAAAAGGCACATTTTTGTTATCAGATTTTAATTTGACTTTGTCCATTATTTCCTGTTGCGTCATGGTCCTGCCACCACCGCACGTATTCTCTGTAACAGATGTGACTCATAAGAAAAACATATTTGATATATTTATGGATTTCTGCTCTCTTCTCAAGTGAAGGGACATGTGCCCCCTGTCCAGACCGTAAATTAAACGAATCAGCGCCAGACCCACGCGTCTGTCTGCAATTTTGACATTTTGAAGTGCAAATCCTCCCACTACTCAGAATGCTAAGTTATAAACGCAGGTCCAGCCATTACTGCAACATCCCCCAAAACAAGCAGAGTTAATCATTGCTTCTTTTCACTCTGTAACCCACTGGATGAACTCTACAATCACTAAACTGGGGGAATGAACAAACTGTACAGGCAGCTCTGGCACATGCCAGGGTTTTATTTGGACCGTACACCGCGTTGGTTGAGAAACATCATTGGATATAGAATAAAGAATAATTTGGAATATGGTGAGTGTGATTTTTCAAAAATGTAAATGAACATCTTTGAACTTTGAAATGACCATCTTTATCTCACTGACATCATGATTAACATACAGTACCTCAGCAGGAATGTTGACCATATTAACTTGCATGCCATGCAAGGCAGTCAGTCAAAGCTCTATGACTAGTCTTGATATCCCTTAGCACTTTAGGAAAGGCTCCTGTGTCTCCCAGCCCAAGGTCCCCCAAAGTTGTTAAGGATTTGTACAGAAGGCAAAACTGTGGAAACTTGTACCAATGGTAACCATTGAACATACTGTACATACAGTACATACTAACAACCATACATTTTAACCCTTTGAATTTCGCAACAACTAGGTTTGGAATAGTATCTATGACCATGCGATCAATCTATCCTTTGCAGATGTGCTCTTTTATACTGCAATATATACTGTATGTACGTATGTGTGGTTTAATGTTTTTAATTATAATAAAGTGTACTGGCATCTTGTGTGTGCTTGTGTTTTTGTGAGTGAGAGTATATGCGTCTACGTGTGTGTGTGTGTGTGTGTGTGTGTGTGTGTGTGTGTGTGCGCGTGTGTGTACATCTGTATATTTGTATGTATGTATGTGTGTGTGTTTGTGTGTGTGTGTGTTGGGTCAAGGTGACTAAGAGTATTCAGATGCATTCCCACACACCAGAGAAGATTTTAATTATCCCCTGGTACAGTATCCTGTTCATGAGCAAATCCAGAGGTGATAAAGTTTAGTACAGCGTGTGTTATTCAACAAATCCTGCGTTCACATTGAACTTACAATCATAAAAAAAATAAGTAAATAGATAAATAAAACTCTCGGCAAGTCAATATTGCAGTCTCGCTGGGCTGTACAGATTTATTTAACTTCACTTGGCACTCAATTAACAGCTCCGTAATATGATTTTAATTTATAGCCCACTATCTGGTCCACCACAGATTCCATTTAATATCCAATACGTGTGTATGTGCTTCACTCACAATATTTCTTGTGATACACTTTTCTCCCTCGCTCTCTTCCCTCATTTGCGACTGCATATTGTGGAAGTTCTATTTTCAAAATGTATACACACACACACACACACACACACATAGTTCAATGCAAAATTATTGGGACAGTGACACATGTTTTGTTGCTTTGGCTGTACTCCAGCACATTGGATTTGAAATAAAACAATGAATATGAGGTTAAGGTGCAGACTGTCAGCTTTCACCTAATATGTATTTACATCCATATTAGGTGATCCACGTAGGAATTACAGCCCTTAAATGCATATAATTTACTAATACATGACTATAGGTGATAGCATTTAATGCTACTGATTTTACTCAAGTAAAGCAGATTGGTACTTTATGCTAAGGGGTCTCAATTTCACCACATAATTGTATTATAAAAACAAAGGGAGGTGCACTGTAACTGTGTAATGATGTTGTTGTCCATGTTAGTGATACTATGCCTACCCACCTGCAAATAACAGGGTTTGGTTTATGTTCAGTGTAGCGTTAGGTATGTAAACTCTGGTTATGTCAGTGACTAATGTTATTTGTAAGGTTACATTGATTTCACGGAAACAGCAGTGTGAATAATTGGAATGCCAGATTTGCAAACATGTACCTGATGCAATAAAGGGAAAAATACATATTTCAAATATTCCTACGTTTACGAATGAACAGAATCAATTGACAACCGAAGTGAACTGCGCATGTACTGTGCATCCATGTGTATATGCACTGTGTTCTCTCCTGTGTAGTAATAAATATTTCAAAATGTATAAAAGATTTTGTAAAAGAAGTACTTGTCATTTTGGATTTATCTTTACACATGCACTATGGATAAAGGGCTAAAAGCAGTCTGAATGGAAAACGAACATTCGACCCCAACGTAAGCTGTGTCTGGGCTCTTACATGGCGTACATGGAAATAATATTGTGATGAAACAGTAACAAAATATGTCATTAAAAAGTGATTGTGTCTCATTTATGTTATTTGCACACAGCATAAACTGTTGCAGGTGTTATTTCTTTATTGCACTCGGGCTACAAATGTGTAATTATGGATAATTAAACACAGCAAGGTCAAAATAAAATTACAGTGTTTTTAATTTGTATTTGTTTTTTAATCAGGTTTAACTATTAATTATTTTTTTAATCAGGTTTAATACAGGTGAAATACAGAAGATAGGTTAACATAATAATAATAATTATAATAATAGTAATAATAATTAAAGATGTATTATTGTAATTAATCTTTTACGATCACCTTTGGTTTTACCGAAAGATAAACAAGGTAAAGTGATCAAATATATGGGCACTGGAGACAAATGTTTAAGAAATTATCTCATATAACCATTCTCTGTATGACAAAATAACAGAAAAAAGGTTTTTACTACTTTTCAAAGTTGTCATTAACAAGTATTAACAAAGCAAGAGCATTTGTATTACTGTCCTGCAGGTGAATATGCATTGAAATGCAATAATATTTTCTCTCACCATTTTCATTTATTTTTCTTGTATAACACAAAATAAATCCAACAAGCAATTGGCTGAGTAATCCATACCAACCGGAATATAATTGAGGAAATACAATATAATTGTATTTCTCAAATGTGTTGTGGAGAAAGAGAAGGCTACAGAACACAATTAAGAGAAATATAATTGCCTGCCAATGGGTTTTGGTTATTTAGTTAGCAGCACAAAAGAGTCTGAGAGTTGCGATCCGTGTGATGGAAAGATTTTATCTTCCCTTATTCCAACATCACAAGCTACCACTGCCTCTCATGAATATTGAAAGAGAGCGGCCATAGCCGGTGTCTTTACGTGGTAGCCTGGGAGTGAACAAAGGGGGTGTGGTCTTGTGAGCAATCAGGGGGCTCGATTCTAGCCGACGCCCACCTCCCCTGATGTTCTCCCCATCACTCCGTGACCTGATTTAGCCTTTGCGCCTTGGACGGCCTCCTGCAAACACAGCCAATCCCGCAGACAAGCTGTAAGCATGAATAATGTAGGCGCGTAAAATACCTACAAGCTTTTTTTTTTTCTGCCGGTGCCCTGTGAGGTATAAATAATTGATTTCTAATTTACGCGTTGGCTTGCCGCCTCAGCAGCATTGTCACAGGTTGCGCTCGAGTGCGATACATGCAAACGATGATGGGGTGATAACGACCTTGCGTCCCCGCCTTATAGACAAGCCGAGTGACCACTGACGAATAGGCATCCCCTCGGCTGCAAATCTGCTGATTTAAAGCCGCGGGCCGAAGGCCGCGTTCGCGGGCGCGCCAGGCAATGCCCGCTCTTCCGGCCACGGGCTCGTGACGTTTGATGCCCTCTCTCCGGCAGCCATTAATTTCACATTTAGCCGTGAAATGAGATCTCGCTAGGGGTGGCCTTGCACGACGCCCGTTCCTCCATCTGTTTGTCACACTCCGAAACTCTCAGAGAGACCGCCTGGCGGGATGCGCCTCTTCACCCAGCCGCCCACGCTGCCCCCTGCTTACTCCGCCCAGTTTCCCACCGGACACTGCGCGGCAATCACGACGCCACAGACAGCGTATCATGTTCAAACTGCGAATAAAAGATCCTCTGCTCTCTCTCTATACTCTATACACTCTCTGTCTAACACGCACACACACACACACACACACACACACACACTGTAGCAGCATGGAGCATTTCTTTTCCTTTCAAGTATTTATTCCAAACGTATTGATATGAATGTAGAAAAATCCCCCCCACTTAACAAAGAGTCACAAACTCTCCATCAAATATACAGAAATATACAGAAATAACCAGTGTTATACAGAAATAAAATACTCAGCCCTGAGTTTTATCCTTGCTCTTAAAAAATGTGGAGAGTAAAAAAAAAAATATATATATAGGAGGAAGAAGAGACAAATGGATGGCACTATTTTAAGAGGTTCCATATACAATTGAGATCAAAACTTTCATTTTCACAGTTTATGGGTCTGTGTCTGGGTAAATTGTTATTTTTTATATTCTTACATTAACTATCGACCGCATTTGATTTTAATTCCAAAAGAAAAAAATATTGTGATTCAGGACATTTATTTTCAGAAAATGATAATGGGTTATAACACTAAACATGCTTAGTGCTGTTACAGTATACATTGAATAATGCAAACAAAACAAGTTTATACCCAAAAATAAATAACAAAAATAACAATTTCTGTGCATGGGAAGGGTTCACCAATCAATATTTGGTGGAATAACCCTGATTCTTTACTACAGCATTGATGCTTCTTGGCATGCTCTCCACCGGTCCCTCACAGACTCCAGGGGCAATGATTCAAACAGCTCAGCTTTGTTTGACGGTTTGTGACACTCCATCTTCTGGTTAAGAACATTCCAGCGGTTTTCGATGGGAAACGACAAATATATGCGAGTAAACATTGACTGTTGGTTGTAAATCCATATCCATTTGCAAAAAATGGAACAACCATGGTTGTCTGGCATAATAACATCTAGGAATGATCAGGCAAAAAAAGAACTGTGAATTCAGAGGGGCAATCTGTATAAAAAATGGGTTTACACATGATGGAAAACCCATTTTACGTAATATGTCAGACAGATGGAGCCAGTTCCAACTGCCAACCAAGAAGATAAAATAACAACACACCCCATTTGCTAATTATTTTATTACATTCAGACCAGGAGAAAATACGGGTGCACCACAAATTAATGTGTGAAGTAAATATGCAATACAAATGCTATAGAAGAGCTAGAACATCACGTCATTTCATAGCAAAAAGAACAGCTATTATAAATATATAATTCAAACTGATGGTCTTGGAGTCAGAACAGCATGCAGAGAATATACTCTATGCCCTTCTTGCCAGGCACAATTACACACTATGAAGGACACTTTACACGATAAAGAACTGTATGCGTTCACACTCAATAAGGCATTTAGAATTGTAATTCTATTTTCTACCTAAGAATTTTGGTATTGTGTTTTTTTACAAGTCTATTGGATTATACCATATCCATGACAACAGCAGGGTTGTTTTAGAGTTTAGACTAAGGTGCTTTGGTCAAGCATAATATAGAAGTAAAGTGTTCCACATCCTAATATTCAGGAAAATATAACTTCATGTTCATAAAAAATTACACTCCAGGCCAGTTCCTCATCGTTTACACATAACTTAACTAGTAAGCTAGTAAGAAATCAAGGTAAAAAAAATTGGTCCTCTAGACCAGTGTTTCTCAAATGGGTGTACGCGTACCCCTAGGGGTACTTTGGAGTACTGCAGGGGGGATTTAGAACATTTCGAAAGATGTGTTTTTATTTATATTGGTTCAATTTTTTATTTATAATAATTCTAATCCCGAACGTTAATAAAAATCTGGATGCCAACATACAAGTTTGATAAATTTTTCCTGTCACATATTTTTCCTGTCACATATTTTCGGTATATTTTACATTTTGAAAAGCTCACATCCACTAAATACCTCATAACCATAGCAACCAAGTAAATAACAAATTGATAAATCACATACAGAGAGAGGAAGAATGATGTGAAAGACTCGTACTCGGATAATTGAACGTTTGAGATTAAATTTTTTGATGCAGAAATATGTCACGCGGCACACTGCGACACTTGTGGAAACATGTTGGCACTAATGGCTTCACCCATCCAGCAGCTGCTTAATAGATTTTATTTATCTATTTATTTATGTTCCAGTACACTGAAGAGGGTAAATAAACATCACATTAGTCTATGATCATGCTGTTAGATGCTAGATGAAATTTAGCATTTTGACTGGACTTGTGGATTCGCCCGTTAATCTCAAATTACAAACCAGCAACAGATGGCGGCTTCACGCCGCCTCAGAGCTGTCTGGCACGGTGGCAAGCCGTCGCAGGTTTGCTGCTTCTGATTAGCGGTGGGGTCAATATCTTGATTTAGTACGAAGGCGAAAATAACACGGCGATCCAGGCGACACTGAGCTCCGACACTGCATCATTTTAAAAACCTGGCGACTAGTGGGATGTGTTACCCTAAACTCTGGGATGTGTTACCCTAAACCCCCCCCCCCCCCCCCGCCATCCCCTAATTTTCAGAATACCATTAGGAGATTCAAAGTTTTGATTTAATGTGAAGTATGGTGGAGTCCATCAATGTTTTTTTCCTATATTATCAATTTAGGGCAATATTGTCACCATCTAAATCAAACTCGCCTGAAGATTGATGCAGCAAATGGTCCAGTGGTCATGCCACTGGCCACAAAGGCGGAAGTATTGTAAATGACACAACATGTGTGCTGTTGGCAACCGATTCACAGCGTATCTCTAATGTAATATTAGACTGAGGAGATGGGTTCGCAATAGAGGAAGCGCGCACGGAAGAATGGCTGAAGGGATCGGTTACCTGCAAAAATTGGCACTCGGTCGTCTCAATGACAGAAGACGGGCCGAGAAAAGGAAGTTGAGACATCTCTTAACTCACTGTCTCCTGAGGCACGGAGAAGAAATTGCCGGCTAGCCGCTGAAGTGAAAAGTCTGTCTCCTGAACAGTGCCGTGTAACATTCCCAGTCAATTGTTTGAATGTGGAAGTGATATAGTCTAATTGAAAAGAGAGGAAAAGGAATCTCACCAGTTGTCATCAAACGTAAAAAAAGATTGATCCTGTCCTCTAGACGTGGCATTTAACGATATATAGAAAGGCTAACTGATGAATCAAACCATACCTTCCCATTCCAAATAAGACTTAATTTTGCAGAGATTAATATTGCATCATTTCTGCTGATTCTCATCTGGGTGTCCTTCTATAGCTAAATCAGTGTGTGACCAATGAGCCATGCATTGCCGGCGCTACATTTGGATCGCATGTGCAATTTTTACACCAGCATTACCTCGCTACACAAGTACTGACTACACGGACGGGGTTTTCCAGGTCCGCATAAAGTAATTTGTTAACGTCTGAGACATTACCCATGTATACAGTTGACTGGTTAGTCAGGGATTACCGTACTCGTGGGGAGTCGTGGGCGGCACCCCCAGCGCAGACAGTGTTGTGATGTGACCCATTGACCGGATCGAGTCCGAACCGTGCCAGTGCTGACGACATGCGACAGTGTTTGACATGCGACGAAACAAAGTCATCATAACATTTCCCAGAGAGTGAGGGATGGTCTGTGGGGTATTTCCATCTCATCGCTCAGTAGTAACCCATCTGGCCAATTACTTGCACCGAGGTGCATGTGTTCTGCCTGCACCAGCTGTGCAAGTTGCACAGTCCTTTTGCCGCAATAACCGCGTGGCTCGTTTGTGCATCTCAGAGTGAAAGGAGCGGCTTTTCGCTGCGCACGAGGACATGCGTACGCGCTAGCATGTGACGACGACTTCGCATTGGGCGGGAGTGTGTAATAAAACAAAGGAATACTAATATTGCTTAAAGATAAAGGGCCTGATTTACGCAAAACTAATAACACAACCAACGATTGGTGCAAAACCAATGACCAATCATTGGTTGTGTTGCCCCAAAGTATGTTGCTCAAGGGTACAGCAGGGATTCCTGTTGTTATTTAGGCGTGTAACCCTTTGGGTACAAAACCTCACATCTACCACCATACTACACTACCGCTGCATGTAGTTACAGTGGCGACTTACACAAGGCTTTCCTGGTTGTGAGGATCATTTTCCACCGAGAGAATTACGTTGTTTGCAACTTGTCATGCGTCATGTGTTCCATAAAAAAAGGACAATGCATTTGTAAGAAGTGGACCTGGGCGATGCGACGAGGCATTTCTCATGAGTTGCAAATACACAAAATTAAAGATTTATGTGAGCTCGGGGACACCCAGTGAACCGTGACACACTCACAGGAATAATCCACTCAGCTCTTCCATACCATCCGCCTAGAGGCGAAGGCGTAAAATGTGGCTACCGGCGCTCGAGAAAACGACTCGAACAAGCGCATTCCGCCGCGGCTCGCGGGCACCTTTGAACCGGCCCCGCGGTCGCACGTCCCCCTTCCGTCGAGGGCATCGCCGTTCGCCGAGCGCGGAGTTGAGACTGGGTCACCTGCAGCTCAGACCCGGACCGCACCCCGCCGGTTTGGTGGGAGGTACAAACATTCCTTTTCTCCTTTCTATTTTTTTGTTTTTAATTAGGCAAGATTAGGCTTTCTTATTATTTTCAGGGCCCCAGGCGAAAATCGCATTGCATTGAATTATCGCACGTCTGCAGCCAACTATCTCCGCACGCCTCCTAGCAACACGTCTCTCCGAACCCCCCCACCACCACCCTTCCTTTATCGGTCTTGGAGGGAAGGGCGACAGGTGGAGTGATGGGGGCCCTTCCCTCTGCATATCTGATGCTAGAATGCCCGCTGCGGCGTGACTGGGGAAGACGATGGCGGCGGCGATGAGACAGCCTCATTAATATGGCCTGTTATGTGGCGGCGTGGTGTTAGCCTGCAGCGTGGCACTTTGCATGGGCCGCATGACGTTACCTCACGACGTGCCGCCGGTAAATTAATTGCACGTTTCGCATTTCTCCGTTGTGCCTCTCGCTCGCTTCGTGTGCATTTAGTTGTGGATTCATTGAGGGAGACAATGTTTTGTCAATAGACTTATCAAAGGATGAGCTCTAATTAGTTTAATGCAACTTGTGTGGGTGTTGTTTGACCTTGCAACATTGCGGCAATGCGGTGTGGGTCCACATGTAGCGGGTGTAGCTTGGCTAGTTCGCTAGTAAGGACAGTGAGGTGCAGTAAAGCGAAGGCCTTGTAGCAGGTTCCCGTGACAACACTCTCTGGCGACGCCTCAGGGTGAAAATAACGATGTTACCCTTAGCTATCGGCGATTTCGTCTATAGCTGATTGGTAACGCCTTAAATTACGAGTGAGAGGAGCGGGGTTCAAATGTCACCTTGGACTTCTGAGTAAGCTTCTCTCTTTCTATACGGTTACATGCGCTTATGTGTGCAACATGGGCGCACACAAAAAAATCCCACAACCAATGCACAATGACACTTGGTATCAATGGTATTTGTTGGAGCAATTGAGTTTCAGTGAAGATGCTGTTTCAATTTTAATAGGATGCATTTTTCGTTGTACCGTTCGGATTGCTTTCATTTGGAAATGTGTCTCTCGTAAGAGTTTACTACCAAAATTGAAAGTAAAATAACAGTTTCAACAAATAAATATTACTTAGTTTAAAGTCACCTATAAAAGGGTAATTCTAAGGTACTAAGTGCCACCACAAATGGAAACATAATGTTTACTGAAAGGATGATCAGCACAGACAAACATAGACAGCAGCATCCATTTTAGCTCATGGATGGTTCTCATATAGTGGCTACGCGGCCACAGCAAGGGAACCATGTTGATGAAGTCCTATCGGGAGCACAATATAACACATCATTGAAAAAAAAATGTCATAAAAAAATCATAGTTCAAAATAACAGCCTGTGGGTGAAGGCAACAGATCCAACAAGCATACAATTCTCTCATGAATGAACAGTAAAAAAAAAGAGTTGACTTCGGAGATCTATAGTGAGATTTTAATTATTGGGGATGGAATGAGAAGTAGACAAAACATCTGCTGCCATTTTAGACATTAATCATGTTGAGATCTCGGCTGTCTGGGCCTTGGTTCATTTCTTTCCGTTTTTTTTTTCTTTCTTGCACTGGCCTTGCTCTGTCAAAGGTATAATTGTCTATCACCAGCTTGTGTGAATAGGGGGAGAGGTTTCAGAGAGGGAAGATACGACCCCTTCAACTACAGTCATTACAAATGCCAAACGCCAACATTGCCTCAAAATGCCCCAATGTGAACTTGATATCATAATTGCTTCAGAAGACTCAAAACATTGAAATGAATCATTCTATAAAACGAGAAATAATGAAGCATTCTGACATGAATCTATTCAGCCCCAGAAATTATTTCCATTAATTAACAATCTAACTGTACCTCTGTTTCTGGAGAAACTGTGTCGCTTAATTAATTATCCAATGCTCCTGATTGCGAGATACTCCCTTAAGTAGAAATTAAGTCAAATTTAATAAGTGTCACATTCTTCAGATTGGTGTTCTTGCTGAGGATGTAGTCTATTGCATGTGAGCGAGCTCTCAGGACAGTAAAGGTTTTTTTCCCCCCCCCTCAAGAGAGTATCAGAGAAGAGTATTCTGAGATTAGCGCTGCATTTACTGGTAGAGGATGTTTTCACTTGGATTAGCTAACCATAGGACAACTGTGTTTTGTTATTGGAAAGACTTGAACAGTGAAGTGAAGAGAGTGATGGAGCATTAATTCAGACTGTGCTCATCATTTCCAAATGATGCGAGATAAGTCTGATTCTCCACACACAGTCTCTGGCAAAGTACAAAGGCTCAGGGAGTGCATGACCTGTTCTAGACATTCTATTCAAAAACAATATTATATATTATATTACAAGTGCTATGTGAAAAAAACCCGATATATTTTAACATAGAATGGCACAAACATAATATATGACAGGGCTGGGTTGCACCAATATCACAAAATCCCTGGTTATAGTGCTATCTATGCAGGGTTTTTTTTTCTTTAAATAAATAAATAAATAAATTCAAGACAAATAGCTTACCGATGTTGATAACTACACTGTAGTGAGAAACCATTTGCCATGCCACAAGATACCATCCCTTGACCTTTGCCTCAGGTGCAAACTCGGGCTGACTTGAAGCATTGTAGGAACGTTTGACTTGTGGTATATGCATCACATATATAGGAGAGAGATAAGGGCCTCGGTGGAACATTTCCTTTGTGTGCCATCTATCACTCTGTAAAAATGCATTATTTAAAAATGCATATCCACTTAAAAGATGCAGGTACTGATTCGATAAATATATGCTTCAAGCTTACTGCCTCTCCAGCCCTGAGCATCCATATTGTACAGGCCTTCAGGGAAACAAGACCTCTAGAATGTATGATTGGCACAGATGCCCCCCACACGTCCCATCCCTTCAAGGCCTGGCTTGATACGGAGCCATCAATTCCATTATCTTGTAAATATCGGTTGGATAAATAGCTAAAACCGCCTTTTAAAAGGTTCCTGAACTTGACAGGAGATGGAAAAGGGTATAAAAAAAAAAATCTCCTTGGGAATTTATGATGTGTCAGTTGTCGAGAGTCATCCCTTCAACCGCTTTTTTCCATAACTTCTAACGCTTTTGACAGAATAATTGTCCCTCCAAATGCTGCGCTGACAAACGCGAAGGCCTATTTTTTAACAGAATGATGCTAGACCCTTGTTTGTGTGTGTGTGTGTGTCAGAGAGAGAGAGAGAGAGAGAGAGAGAGAGAGAGAGAGAGAGAGAGAGAGAGAGAGAGCAAGAAAAATGGGATGTGTAGGAAGAGTAATTTAAGTAAGTAACTTAATTTGGGTCCCCATTTACAGAGGGATACACGTTTAATCAACAGTCTCCAAAGCAAAGGTTTGTAAAAGCTGAGGCCATTAAGCCACACAGTTTATAATTCATATTTAGTGTCAAGGTATTCTCAGAAGAGAAAGAAGAAAAATACATGGACTGCCATTTTGCCTACAATAGGAAACATTTAGTTGGCATACCTGCTTATTGAAAGTGTTCAAACTGAAAGGTCAATTACCTACATGAGTGTGCCTCTCTTTGACTTGAATTACTTGCAACTGCAGTGGAGAAGCACATTTTTAAAATCGCATTATGTTATAAAGTATTACAAACCTGTATTTAACATTTTCATGGATATCAGCTTTCATATTGTGGCGACTATTTGCGGTGAAAGGATCCTTACTTTTTATATTATTTTCCAACATTATATTACAAAAGAAACACCGAATTTCCTGCTTATCTTTGCATTGACAATATACGCAATCGATGCTCAGATAAATGCATTAGAACAAAATACTCAACATTTTCAAGAAAGATAGGAGTTTCACAGAAACAGTATTTTACTCCAGTCAAGAGAATTAAACATACTTTGTTTGGTTCTTGTTGTATTACCCGGTTGGGCAGTCCACATTGTTCAGTATCCACACTAGTACATGGTTCTGTGCAAGGACTTCTGAAAAATGCATGCAACACGCAACAATGCTTTCATGTGTAAATGCAAAGCCATTATTTTGTGCAAAGTGAAGACCAGGGCCAGTATTGTGTTTATAGTGTTGGGCAATAAACATTGTGTTCTCCATCCCCACTGTGTTGCAGCCCATATAATCACGCCTCCAGCTGTTCCCTTTCACAGCTTGCATAAAAGGTGCCTCTGCCCACAGCTGCAGTTCTGTACGCTCTCGAGCTAGCATCGTGGAGCAGATTGATTCCTGACTGAGCATGATGCATTGTCAATTTATGTCTGCTCACTTTCTCTTTGAATATAATTTTGCCCAGACAATGCCCGGGATTCAATCCACATTCGTCCTTAACTTCGCCCTTAATGCCGCTTTTATCTTCACCAGAATCAGCTCAGCAGACGCAACTGTTAATTTGACAAACTGTGTTTGAGCAGAACATAACTAGCACTCACATTTACGAACAGTATACAAGCGTCAAGCCTGCAAATGTGATATTGTCAACAAATTGACTCCCCAGTGCCTCCCATCTAGTCTTGCTATCTCGTCCTGGACATTGACAGTCATGCCCACAGCATAGGAATAACTACTGTCTGATTGGCTGAATAAATCCCTCCCTCTCTACTTCAGCTGAAGCATTGACCACTCTGGGACAAAATGTCTGCCATACATTACACTGGTGGGCCCTACACATTGGTCATGGCTGAGCTGAGTAAATATACTGTACGTTGAGCCTTGTGAGCTTAAAATAAAGGAGGCTGAAATCTTGCCTTCAAACCTAGTCTCAACCGTCTTCTTTATTAACAAGCAATTATATGAAACCCACTGGCAGGTAGGCTAATCCCCGTTCTCTTAATTGAGTATCATGCAGTGGCATTCTCATTTTTCACATCACATTAGATAATTTAAATGATAAGACAGAGGTCTAATTTGGTCAAATCAATTTAATCATAACAAACAATACGTATTTAAAACAAAAAGTTTAATCACTCCATGCAAATCACACCAGCATCGAGCCTCACGTGCAGTAAAGTCCAGTAGACAGGCTTTAAAAGTCTGTTACATAAGCATTTAAACACAATCTGTGAGGATTCAATTATATTTATGTCATTAATCCACCTTCCTTGTGGACATAGAGATCGAGGAGTATAATTATAATAAATTGAGATTTTCTTTCTTCAAAAATGTGGATTAATCTGGTAATTTTTCAGTTATTCAACAAAATACACAATCCTATTAGTTAATTTTGCATCACTTCAAAATGAGGTAAGACATCTCTGTGTGCAGCTTCTGAGCTGCCATATATCGGCATTTCAGAAGATATGTGTTTCCGAATGTATTGTGTAAAAGCAGTATTATAAAAGTCCCACATTATGACTTTCTTTAGTCTTTTCATGTGGGAATGGCAGATTTATTTATGTATTTATACAAAATTGAGGATCAACATGCTACAGTCACGCGCATTCACACTAATGGTAATGAAGCCTTTGTCTCAGAAGCAATTCATCAGGTACCGTAGCTGCAATGGCTGCTTTATGGCCTGTTCCGGTTCATAGACCTTTGGCTATCCGCCCTGATGCTCGCTTAGCTTCAGAAAACAAACGAGCCCAGGTCTTCCTGAATACTGGAAATAGTGCCGCTTCAGATGAAGCTTGAAAAATGTCAATTTCCAAAGGTATTTATTCCGCAAACTAATTTGCACCATTGCCTTTGATTCCATGTTTCCACCTAGGGTACGTGCTAAAATATCCCACTCATAACAGAGTTTATGGATGCCCGTTTAAATATTCCGGAAGGAGTTGTGGGAATGCTGATCATTTACGTTAAGCACACCCAGGGCACGTCGAATGAAGTCTTAATGTAAAGGAGCCTGGTAATTAAGAGACCGAGCACCAAAAGTGCACCCGTGAGCTTCGGTGATAATTTAAATAGTGTTGCATTTCCATGACATCTCTATTAAAGTGTGGCTTTTTTTTTCCTTTCCAATGTCACCTCTGGCTCACTTAAAATGACTCAAACCGGGCTCTGTAAAACAGTGCAGACAAGATGAACTTAATAGCAAAGGCAAATGTCTTTCGCTATTTCACTGACGAGGAACGCTCATCGCTTTAATCCCTCTGTTCAATTGCACGTTATGACCAAGTGATTAACGGAACTTAAAATCGTATTCATGTTGTTGTGGTGTTTTGTTTTTTTCCCTATTATACATTTTTGTACGTGTCATTTGTTAGGAATGCACTTTTCTGAATGTATACCGTTTATTTTTAGTATTATTATCCAATGATAATATTCAGTCATCATATTCAAAAGCTTCTTTTTTTTTGTGCAACCTTTTCATATTTTTTAGTGCTATTACCCAAGCCACCCATTCCCTCTCCTCATTCACTGCAAATGTTAAATGCATTTATTGATACATTCATTAAAAAGAAACGGTTATTTGCTACACTGTTCTTTCGGCAACAGTATTGGTGTCAATGCTGGTATCAACATTGGCAGGCTGCATATTAGTACATCACAAAATCAACAGTTGGCATATATGAATATGAACATTTACCATCCAAAGTACAGTTTTAACATGAATATGCATAACTACATTAAAATAAATATAGGATTACTTCTTGTAACTGATGACATCATTTGGAAAAGGTAAATTCATATATCCTTTAGATGGGCTCCGAGTAATGAAGACTAAAGTCATTTCCACACCGCTGTCACCTACAGTAACATTGAACTGAATTTTCTATTTGATTAAATGTAACATAGTGTACTTATATAAATGTCAAATAAAGAATGCGCTGCGATTCAGAGACAAGATTAAGGCACACGCTGTGGAGTAGCAGCAAGATACACGTGTCCTTTGTGCTTTCGTGCACAGTAACAATTTTTTAAAAAAGCCATTGTTCATTAGGCGAATGCAAAGGCGCAGTGCGTTTACGAGACTTGTCTTGCGCCGGCGTCCTCCGGATCCGCTGCTTCATTAAACCTGCTCTTTAAAACCCAGGAGGACAGAAGAAAATGGGGGGAAAATCTGCTTTTCTTATTTATCATTGCAACCCTAACAAGTTCCAATGCAGATGCCAGGCGGGCAGTGACTCTACAGATGCTCGCCTTTTGAACAGTGTTTAATGGCGAAGAGGATTAGAACACATTCTGCTCGTTATTTATAATGGCGCTTTATGGTTGAGGGAAAAAATGGCATCGGATCCTGGATAATCACCTTTAACACCACTCCGGCAAAAATATCCCCCGCACTGTCGTGACATTTCTGCCTGTTGGATGACCAGGGGTGATGAAATGGCTGTTCTGTAATCCTCGGTTCTGATAATAAAGCGGTTAAAAATAATTATACGTATGACTGTATTCTGTAGCCTATAATGCATAGAAACTTTTTTATCCGTGTTCCATTTGTCGTATTGTCCTATGAAAACCATCAACAATGATATCCATTGTTACAATGTCAGTTTAGTGTTTAATATATGGTGGTATAGTTTCTTAATTCTGTAAAATTTATCACCCTTAAAATCGGATGGGATATACGAAACAGAAAATTGAAGCATATGTCCAGTAGTGTTAACTGCACATAACAGGTGTGACATTGTAAGGAAACAAAAAGACATAGCTTATCCTTAGTTATGTGGTTAGGTGTTTGTTTGTTTGAATGGCTTCACTGTATACAAAGTGGTTAGACATTATCATTATAATTATAACATGTACAATCTGTTTAAAAAAAAAATATTATAATTCTCTTTGGATGCAAATGTCTCAAACATATTGCTGACATATTCAACATTTTATATTCCACCAGTTTGTCACTTGTTGATTTGACTAAAGATCCAGAAGCTATAACCAAAAATCAAGAATGATAATGTTATAAGTCCAGCAATATGCCTTTGAGATGATTAACTGTGGAAAAAAAAAATGAAAAAAAAAAAACATTAGAAAACTGTGACAAACGCAACACAGCTATTGACATACCTGCTTCAAACAGAGCCAACAATTAATTTTTTTTAGGTCAGTGTTTCTTTTTGAGTCTTTTAATGCAGATGGTAATTAAATCTTTAATTGTCAAGGGGGGGGGGGAACTGGCAAACAGATTTAATTACCACCTGCTAAATTAGAGACACAGATTATATCCCTTTCCTACTTGATTTATTTCCCTTCTCCTATACCCAAGGCTCTAATTGTATTATTCAATCAGGAGAACCATCATTCAAGCCAGGCCACTGCACAATATCATCATGTACTAGCTATGCGAATACCAACGTCATTCAGAGAGCTGTATTTTTTATACAGACCATATAATTACCGCATCTTTCCTCATAATGTGCACAGCAAATTTACCTTATCAGAAGATTCAGAAAATTCACCTATGGCAATTTAACAGGGATTGAGAACGGCTGACTCGCTTTAGTGCATAATTAACAGTGTTCACTGTTAAACACCATTTGCCGTAAATCTTTGGTCAGTGTAGCTAAAACCAGCAGGGCGGAAGCATGAAGATTTCAAGGCATTATTCTGGAGTAAGCTCATTAACTCTTTAGCTGTTCAAAAACATAATTTGGTAATAACATTTGGATGTGAGGAAATACATTGTGTAACACCACAACCCAAAGCACAGCACAGCAGTGACAGCACCCAGAATTTCGATATGGGGCCATTGTTGCACGTTTATGTACCCGTCTGTAGATAAACCGCAACATCAAAATCATTGCACATTAAAACAAATTGACTAACATTCTTCCGACTAAGTTTTTACGGAGTTGCCTCAACAAAGCCACATAAGTGGGCGGGATTTGCGTGCGCTTCCAGACTGTGCCGACATCAGAGCAACTGCCGCAATCTGTTCGACGACCCCTGACTCAGGAAAGACAGGCCCGCTCCAGGCCGGCTGCCAGCTGTCCGGGGGCTTCAGCTCCCTCCTCCTCTCCCTCCCCAGCCCCGAAGGTTCCCATTGATCTTTCTGCAAGTTTGATCTCCGACCGTGGCTCATGAGTAATGTCTCCCAGTATGGAAGAATGCAACACCTGGTTGTCTCCTGTATCATATCCAACATGTCGCCCCTCATCCATGCAGCGCTCCCAAAGCACGAAGACAATGCGACTGTCGTCCGCTGTGAGCTTGGAGAATATAAGTGTCTGTAATGCCAGCACATGTGCCTCCCCTTTTCACTAGAAGAATGAAAGTCAAACGTGTTTGCTCTCGTCAGTCGCAAACTGCAATATGAAATAACATCGACATTTACATGAATGAACGTGGAAAAACAGAGGTGGCATTGCTTTGGAACGCGTGTTTAGTGCTTGTATTGTTTTAGTGAAACATTAATTCAAGGTTTTGGTATTTTGACAGCAATCATTATGACGGCAATAGTTTGGATACACAGAAATAATTTAGGATGTGATTTAGTGTTTAGCATATATAGCATATATTGTAGACATGAATAACTTGGCTTTTTGAACCTTTCTGCTACCTAAAGCACAACAGAACTGAACGGGCAGTAGATAAGGGTGACATTTCTAGCAAAGCCGTAACATTGCACATGCAGTCTGGAGTTGAGAAGTCTGCATTTGTTGTGTACTGCTGTGCTGAGGTTGCAGTCTGAATGTGTCTGACAGGTTGAACATACAGACACAATGAGACATAGGCCTATAAGTATATACAGTATATCAGCACATTACATACGGTGAACTTTACTTGTCTGGAAGGTGGTAGACCATGCTCTTCATGTAGACATGCGCTGTATTTGTATTCCTCATAATGTTAACTGAAATGGTTTTTATAGAAATTGTGTAGTTTTAAAGTGAAGTTTTATGAAGTCTCCTACACACGTAGTCATGCATGTTTTTAGATAGCAACAATACAGCGTAGCTAGCTAGCTAATTTACCAGGCAGCTTGGTAGGCATCCAATGAAGGGTCATTACGGGCTATCTGGTTATATTTTAGTAGTTCAATTGTAAGTGAACTGTCTGAAGCTAGCAAGCTAGTTTAATAGTTGATATTGTAAAACACTTGCTTAGCTATAGGCAATCAGCTAGTTGCACAGTATCAATGAAATGGCAGACAAATAATTTTCTATCTGGCTACCCTATACCTTACCCTATGCCTTTCTTTAAGGGTACAGCTTTACATTGGCTACTATGAAGTATATTTATCATTGTATCTACTGTATAAGTAGATAGCCTATAGACCAGTGGGGATAATTGCTAATTGGGGACTTGGAGCTTTCTTATGATATAATTGATAGGATAATGAAGACGAAGCAGAAGAAAGGGAAGGAGCATAAAATAATCAGTTTCCAGGTTTATTTTGAGGCCGTGTGAAGTAACTGAATTATGGGTCAGAGGGCAGGGGTGGAAAATCAAGGTACAGAAAGTAAAATTCCTCCCCAGTATTTTGTTCCAATCACCTGGATTTGCTCATTAGCACAGTTCTTTAGCCAGTAGGTATAACTAATTAGTGAAATCAGCTGGCAGAGTTCATATGAGGAAGAAAAACATGGCATTGCCATGGACTTTCCACCTCTGTACAGAATGTAATGTTCGTAAGGAGTGAAGGTCTGTGGTCATTGCAATTGTACAGTGAGCACCACAATTCGTTGGACAGTGACACATTTTTTGTTATTTTGGTTCTGTACTCTAGCATTTAGAGTTTGAAAGGATACAATGGCAATGGGCCCTTATGGAAATGTAATATACTGCAGTATATTTTAAATATATTGTGAAGATAATTTTTATATATTTACAATATACTGCAGCATGTTCTTTTTCCATAGGGGGGTTGAAGTGCAGACTGTCAGCTTTAATTTGAGGGTATTTTCATCCATATTGGATGAACCGTTTAGAAATTATAGAACCTTTTGTACATAGCCCCCCCCCCCATTTTCAGGAATCAATAAATATTGGACAGTTTAACATAATGTAGAATAAAGTAATCATTTTGAATATTTGGGCACATATCCCTTGCATGCCATGACTTCCTGATGTCTTTGACCCAACAATATCAAAAGACTGATATCTCATTTTCTGGTACACTTACAAGCGATACTATAACTTCTCTGCATTTGAATAGATCTCTATGGGGGGTGGGACTAGATTTAGCTGTAAATTATGCTGGAACAGTATGGAATACATGGTTGGCAAAATGGCTGTAAAAGGGAAAGGGTCTGAGGTATGAAACAAGCCTCAAACCATCACTCTGCTGCCAGATATGCAGTAGATATGAATGGATCACTTTAAGGGTTGTTTCTCCTGACAAATTTTCCTGTTGAACTCTATGGAAAAATAAGTCAGGAGAAGAAACCCTTCAAGTTATCCATCCATATCTACTGCATATCTGGCAGCAGAGTGATGGTTTAAGGCTTGTTTTATACGTCAGACCCTTGAGGACTTAGAGCCATTTAGCCAACCACGTGTTCCATACTGTTCCAGTTGTATCCTTTCAAACTCAAAGTGCTAGAGTACAGAACCAAAATGACGAAATATGTGTCACTGTCCAATCAATTGTGGTGCTCACTGTATGTGAGAAACCCTGAAAAGCACCAAAGATTTGATGACCAAACTCTTCTCAGCCAAAGTCCGCTAATCAAAGTAACATCTGTGCCGTCTCTGAAATGACTGTCTTCATAAGATATTTGAGCATGACTCTACCCTTGCTTTCTCACAGAGATTCATCCAGAAGGCTGGACGGTCATTTAGCATTACCGATGCGTCCAAGTGACAGTCCTGCCGGGGGGGGGGGGGGGGCCTATTATGCTCAGAGCACAGGTGGAGAGTACCGGAACATCTCCCCTGATGAGGCACAGAATAGCACCAAATTGACCCTCTTTGCATTCTGATGAAAAATGACCAGCCGAGCGACAGCCACCCATGCTGTGAGCCGGGTGGACAGGGGTGGGCATGTGGACTTTTTTGTATCGTTTATTAATTTATTTATTTGCTTGCTTACTTACTTACTAACTTAGTCACTCTCCGCATGCCTCTGTGAGCTGAAGTAAGCTATTCCATCTTTTGCTACACTGCAAAAAAAAAAAAGCCTGTCTTAACAAGTGTTTTAGTCTTGCAATGAGACTTCAAAATTTTCTCTCTTACGTAGAAATTATTACCTTGTTTTCCTCGACAAGTGAAATTATCTTACCCCATTGTCAAATCTTGAAATGAGTCAAACTGTCTCATCTCATTGGCAATCTTTTTGTCTTATTTAGCAAAAAAAAAAGTAGTAGTAGGCCTAATAGAAATGAGATTTTAATGTTTTAATGTAAATCTAACTTTGTAAGATTGACTTATTTTTTAGGTTTTTGCAGAGTAATGGGACTAACTCTTAGGACTAACTGGGCAGGACTGAATCATGCAAACTGGCGTACATAAATAAATACATAGGTAAATTTTTAGCGACATGCAGGCAGCTGCCAGAGCTCCTGTGGAAGCCTCCTCTCCTTGCCGCTGCTCAATGGCGCTGTCAAAAAATTGACAGGTGGCAATCTGCCACTGTAAGTTTAATAGGAGGATGGGAGGACCTGGTTAAATGTCACCCACATCTGCATGGCGTGTGGGAGAGGGGAAAAATATATATATTCATCACTTAAACAAACACTAATCACGGGAAATGTCACAGTGGCCAGGGGCTGCTGCCATTACCTCCATATTTATTTAATTCCCTGCCAGAGTGATGTCTCTCCAGATGAGGCTGGTGATGGAATTAACAGTGTTTGTCATGCCCGTAATGGTGTTGCCTTCACCGCGAGAGCCATTCGCCGGCGATGAGATTGGCTTCCGAGGACGCGCGAGCCGGCAAACTCAATCTGTACCCGTCACCTTCCGTCTGCGGGGACCGCGAGACTTCCTCATTCTGTTATTTCTCATCCGACGTTACACGGAGGCGATGGATTGACTTTCAGCTCAGGGCTATCCACTGTTCTCTACAAGACATGCGGAAATAGGCGCCGGTATAACTTGACCCCGTGGTGACTTTAGCAAGATGTCTGTACATTTGACTCTGTTATTTTTGCTCACATTGTGTAGGAGTCTGTTGATCAAATAGGGGACTGCAGTTAAGGAACTGTGCTTGTAATTAGATGGATACTGGTTCCAAGTTGAACGTTGTGCCCCTGTGCAAACTGAATATAAGAATATGTAACACGCAAGTTATTACGCTGTTCTCATTGTTATGTAAAACAACAACAATCATCATCATCATCATCATCATCATCATCATCATCATCATCATCAATCATCATCATCATCATCATCATCATCATCATCATCATCATCATCATCATCATCATCATCATCATCATCATCATCATCATCATCATCATCATCATCATCATCATCATCATCATTATTATTATTATTATTATTATTATTATATCCTCATAGCACCATGTGCACAGGTCACTGCTTCTGTTCTGTGAGTCATAGTCCTTGATGTACACCTCATAAGATTCCGAGACATGAAATCAGGAGCTAGAGTCATAGAAGCAGTGGGTTTAACCCCATCCTTTAGACACAGGGTCTGGTCTTTAGATACCTGACAAAACATCTCAGACAGCATTACAAAAGGGATCAGAATAGAAAACCAAACGTGATTGACCGCAACACAACGGTTTAGGATTAAAGAGACTACCACAGGGGGAGAAGGCGCCATCTTGTATGCACACTGACACTGCTGTGGTTGATCAAAGGCTAGAAGTCCTGGAAGATCTGATCCTGGTGAAGAGTAGTCAGTATCCGAGATCACTCTATCCAGTAGGCATCTCCATTCCTACGAGACAGAGGAGTGCAGCGTCTTGCGGTTGCAGTGTTTGTAAAACAAATCATGCCATGGATTGCTACACATCGATCTTCAGGTATGACCCACAAAGGGCCTTTTTCGGATGCCTGGGCAAAATGTTGACTCGTTTTCTTTTCTGTATTGTCAGAAGATGACACCTTTTGCATGCTGGTTTTTCCTTCTCGTGTGCTTGGATGTCTGTAATTTGTCGTAATGAGATTTGAGTAACTGAAGACAGTTTTGACCTTGAATAGGACGGGACAGTGACGGCGACATACCGGAGGAAAGTACACCGTGGGATTATGCTCTTTTTTTCCCTATTCTTTTTCCCCCCCTGTTTCTGCATATCCTGAACAGCGACGCCCACTCGTATGTCTTTATAGACCTCTCGTTCAGTTTGAGTGGTTTCAACCATTCACTTTGAGTAGATTGCTCGTTGACAGCTTCAAAACAACCTGAAGCTGCAGGTCCCGGTCTGGCACCGTGCGAGCTGCTTTACTTTCCAAACACATAGCGATGGGGGGAAGAATTGAAGAAGGAAAAAAAAAACACCTCAGGGAATGACCTGTTTTGTAGGCGAGAGGTGTAAGGCAAAACACGGAAAACCGGCTCAAAAAGTAATTAGCGTTTAAGCAAAATAAATCTAATTTGCGGCACATATGTGCACCTTTCTGGGAGGTGAGCAGAATATAAAACCATCGTCCACCTGTGAACTGTATAAGAAAGACACCAACTAAAAGAAATACGACGCTGTACACTGTAGAACTACGGGGCAGACTGTCACACTTCACTTCTGGGCTTTAGTGCAGCCAGACCTTTTATGTCCTGGAAGAGCTCTTTGACAAACATCCAGTTCCAATTTGTGGCCCTCAGTTCCCTCTCCATGTTCGGTAAGGAGCCGCTCCGATGCCAGCCGAGGCTCCCAGTAGAGATGGCAGAGCTCGGGCTGCAGCTGTGGGCAGCAGCATTCAGATGGCCACTTTGCAACTACGTAAGCAAGGTCATCCCCAAACTTAACATCCTGGATACCAGAGGTAGCCTATGGCTATGCAAAAGAGTGCAAGAAAAACCCTGAAACATATGCCTTTAGTGTGGGGAACTTTACCACTTCTGATTGGAAGACTGTTACATGATATCACCCCATTTCAGTTTCTATGGAGAATTCATCTTTTCCAATATAATCTCCTGAAAGACAGCTACAAAATTTAGCTTTAATGCGCATATAATCAATTTACTGAAGAATTACCCTGTTTTGGGCGGATGTATTGTGCTGAGGAATTGAACTCTCAAACTCTTGGGCACAGACATGCATACAAGGCACTCCTCCACATGGTGACCTTGACTGAGACTGTATAAACAAGCTTATTAATCGTGATAAATATTTTAAGACAGGCCATGCTTTCGCTCTCCTTTTGAACATTCATAATAATTGCCTTCATATATATATATATATATATATTCATCTGCAAATTCTCTGTATTGTATTATGAATGACGTTGACTAGTTCATGCGCACACAAGGGTGTGGGAGTACTCAATATAAATGCGCTATTCCAGGGAGAATGTGCTAGAATGTATTAGTGCTTCATTCATGCACATGCGTGTTGGCTTTGATCACCATTCTGTGGAGGTAGAGGGCACCTCTTGAAGGAATCCAGCCCACGAATAGAAGGTTCCCAAATGTCATTTAGAAAAACTATTTATAAAATTTTTATTTAACCGGAGTAATAATGAGCACATTTTGGAGCAGCGCCATAATACGATACCATATAGATGTTTTTGAAATATGTAAATTAAATGCGCTGCCATTGTTCAACTTGAAAGGTTCGTCGGGGAGCATGAGTGGTTGTGCTATTTGAACTTGAACTAGTTTTAACAGTACGTCAGGGGGAAAGAATCGGAAATATCCAAATGGCAGGAGGTGAATGCTGAATACGATTTAAAAGTGCTCAATTTATCGCGCACTCCGAGGGAGATGAATGCCTCTGTTTTGGAACCAGAGTCTTAACGCTGTGGATTGAGTTCAGACTATCTACTGAAAATAAATAAATAAATAGCCTACTATTCATTATGTTTCAATATTTACTTTCTTAGGACATGCTCTTGACTACTATCCATTTATACAGCTGTAACTGAAGACGTTCTGGTCAGGGACCACACGTGAACATGGAGCAGTGGAGCATTATGTAGGAACTGAACCCGAAACATTTACTCTATAATCCATCTCCTTAACCTTCACGCCACAGTACAGCTTAATACTGCATTCCTACAGGGTGTATGCGTCGTGTGCTCCCCCACACTTCACTCTGACTGATTTACATGTCAACAGCGTGGAGATGCATCAAAGCTCTGTGCCCTTTCCCCGCCGTATACCCACAATGCCCTTGCGTCCAGGACCTTTTGGCCGCGGCATCCATTACTGTCCACTTCATCGGGACTCCACCCTGACTCGCCCGGGACTCACCGAGTTAATGACTTCAGCTAAACATCCAGTAAATTATATTTCTGCAATGGTGGATTAATTTGTCTAAGAACAGTTGCTCAGCTTAAGCATTAGCCTTGTTTGACATTTGTTACTTGATCCCAAAAATGCATCACAAGGCATGCAGTGTTTTCATATCTACATCTTGCACTATATGAGTGTTAAGTTATTACTGTAGTTATCTAATATCCTAAAGGCCTTTTGTGGGATTATAGAAATTAAATAAATTAATACCACCACCATATTGGCACACATTGTCTATTAATCAACTTTGCGTGATTCATTTGTACTTTAAGCCAGAAAAAAGACTAATTGGGAATCGATTTCATAAAATACCACAAAAAAAGAAACACTAGCTGTTAATTACTCCTGGAGAGACTGAATCAAATGCGAAGAACATTGATATAGACGCAGCAGCGTCACAACCTATGAGCTGATTTTGCCTGGTTGGCTGTTGGCAGAGGCTGTGGAGGAAGTGATAGAGGAGCCTGCTTTGTGCTGCTAGTGGCCATTCATGCCCCATGATCCTTTGCTCTTTACGCCTGGCTTTTGTGGCCACTGGTGAAGGAATGGTCTCCTGCCAGTGCGCACTAGCCTGCCTGCCCTGACAGAAATGCCCTGGAGAAGGGATGTGGGTATGCAACCTCTGTGCTTTGCTTTAAATACAGAGGCATATTCAAATGTTCATTTGATTTTGTCAGGGTTTTTTTTGTTTTTTTTTCTCCCCGCAGCAAAACTGAGCTTCATAGTGTCGACAAAGGTACTTACACTTCTCTCAAAAAATATGGTTTTATAGTTATTATTCATTTAATAATTGTATTTATTTGCTTCAGTGGAGGTCATATTCATTCAGTCAGCCAGTATTCATATCAATTCTAGGAGGCGGCATGTGTAGTTAGCACAAGCTAAACCGTACTAGCCAACAAAAAGAGATCTTTAAATTACTACTCCCATCGAATGATCAATGTGAAGCCACCTGATCCATTCAATTACGGATAGCAGCACTGAATATTTCAGTCACACGCTTCATACATGGCAAAAGCCTCGGTATAGGATTGAATTATTGCTTTACAAGTTAGGTATTTTTCAGATTCAAATCAAATGTTGCTTGACTGCTGTTCATGATTCCAAGCAATCTGGTGGCCCCGTCGCTATGGAAATTACATCAGAAGTGTTCAGTATTGTATGATGCTTAGTAAACAAAATGGAATAATTTGGCAACCATTATGTCACTGTGGATATATGATTAAGACGAGGTTATGCCAACAGCCAGATAAATACATTGACATGTCTGTCTGTCATTATTCGGAGTTTGAACTTGAGCCAAATGATTGTGTGAAGAAGAGGCTCGCGGACCAGAATCAAAGAGGAGTACATAACGGAATACTCGACCATGGTTGTCTAATTTCAGTGACATCACGGTCCTTATCTTATTATTGAAGGAATCTTGTGATAATGTTTTAAAGTCACAAAACTAGTTTTAGATCGCATTGAATTCTACTGAAGGACTCTCTGTCAACAGAACACATGTTGAAGGCTAACCCAATATGGTTATCACAATATTAATATTGTTTTCCAGAAATACAATTTTCAGTGCCCTCCCTCCCTAGTACTATAATTGTGTGTGATGTACCAAACTCTAAATGATTGGGTCTAATTCTGATGGAGATTTTACACAGCCATTGGTTAGTCTGTAGCATATAATAAATAGATTTTTATCCTTAATTTTAATGTTTCCCATATTAAAGTATTGTCCCCGTATAAGGAGTAACTTGCTAGCTGTTTTTCTAATACTTTAGCACTATCAGAATTCCACTGAGATAAAAAGCACTTTATTATTAGTGTTGTTATGGTACATGCGTTATGGTGTTTCTGGAATAATGTTTGTCTGCTGATTCGATTCCCAGGTAACTCTTGACATGAACTGTTTTAGTTAACCTGCGTATCTGTACATGAGCGGGAGAGAGTGTGTTCAAAGTGTGTTCGAATGGAAAATTTTTCCCTCTCATTTTGAGTCTGTTCAGATGCAGAAACACTAGAGGGCTCACCAGCATTGTAAAAGCCACGCGGCGTTGTGGGGGAAGATGGACAGCGATGAAGAATGAGAGAACTGGGATCCAGCTGAGCTGCGTGGGGGTCGATCGGTCCCATCTCCATTACTCAATTCTCATCCTTCTGTTTACATATTTGTTTTGCTCATAATTGAGAGGCTGGCAAATGTCCCCATACAAACCTAGATGAATGCATAAGTCGTTATAATATTTAGCATACCTGCATATGTTTATGCTCACAGACATTGCTCATTTGCTTACTGAGGGGTCCACTGGCATTATCCATCAGTCAGAGTGGTAACACTTTAATATATCTGTATTTGTTAATAGGAAGCGAGTCTTAACACAAGCCTCAGCTAATCGTTATTGGCTTACAGACTAGGGAAGGCTCTGCAAAATGTTTAATACTGTAAACTACTACTGCATATGATCCATTTATTTATTTTCACGAATAAGTTATTACATGTGAGTAGAGTCCGCTTTACGACAAGCACATCAATGTTTAGAACTGGTATTGCAAAATGATCGGTTAATAACATTAGTGGATGTTATAATTGTTTTATTAATGGTGTATTAATGGGGAATAATATAAATTGGTAGCAAAAAACGATTTCAGTCAGCTTGAGGATACTGAGGTGAGTAACACACTGTCAAGGGGGGAGTGGGGGGCTTCAGGCTTCATTTTTCAGCAGAGGAAGGTGGGCTAGAGAGAAAGAGAGAGGTATTCACATGGTGTCTGCACCAGGGCAGTGTAATTGGGGGGGATCTCTGTGGGAGTTATTAGTATATAAGCTCTGCCTTTTGTCACAGACCCGAGTAGCCATCCCGCAGAGGAAGAGAGCCTCCGCCAGGGATCCGTGCCGTCAACCTCTTCCGTGCCCTCCTCCTCTACCTCCCCCTGCGCCTCCCCCTTTCCTCTGCCCTCCCCCTCCCGCACACTCCCTCGCCCCCACTCTCCCGCACCCTCCCCCTCTACCTCTCCCTGTGCCCTCCCCCCTCTTTCGCACCCTTCCTCTCCCCCCCCCCCGGAAGAATCTTTCTTTCCCCCACCTCTCTATCACTCTTCCTCTTGCCCTCTCCCATGTTTCGGCAAGGTGCCCCCCCCATTACACTGGGGACAGGAAGCAGGGCACAGGAAGCTATCCCAGACTCTACTGACAATCCTCTCATTAGCTGCAGGCCCCCAGTTCCCCCTCGTTATTCCCGAGCGCTGCGTTTGTCTCTTCACCTGCTTACTTTATCGCCGCGCATTCCTGACAGGTCCATTTTCCAGCCAGAAACAGGGGAATGCATTCCTCCACGGGTATAAGATTTCCCAGACACACACACGGACCTGGCCGGTACCATCAGAGATTCTCACAGTCACGCACACCCTGTACGAACAGCAGGAGCGAATGGGCTAAAACCGAGAGCAAGTCAGTGAGTCAGCTCGTTTTTTTTGACTCGATTATATATTTTTTCTTTTTAGTTATTTATTTATTTATTTTCATTTATTTATTTTTTTGGCCGGAGAAGCTCCTTGGTTTATTGGCTTTCCTCCATTTAATCAGAGCAATACGGATTTCTGCGGGGCGAAGCTGACAAATCCCAGTCAAGGAAAAGCAATGTTTCAAGGATATATGAAAGGTAGAATCAACTCCAATGAACTGTTCATATAGATTTTTTCATCAATGCAAAAATAAGTGGTAAAAAATCATGCACTTGCTAGTGATTAACCTCTCAACAATCCACCCCCACCCACCCCACCCAAATACTGCCCTTAAAAGACATCCACAGACATTTCGGAACTCTGCATGCTTAATGCGCTTCCTGCTGGCTTTGTGATTGAACGGCAGAAACAGTGTGACCCTCTGGCTATCAGTCCGCCATGCAACGGATCTTTCCGGCCCACGGGCCTCGCTGCCCTTACACCCACACCGCACTCCCATGCCAATTCCTGCGCGGGGTTACTTCAAATCCTATTATGAGGAATTCGAAGGCAATCAATTGGCCGATCGTTTCCGAGCGCCGTCCCTGGAACATTAATCAGCCGGAGACTGCAGGAAGTCCCTCTCCACTTCGACCGAGTGGAAACACCATTGATTTTCTATTGAGATTCCCGGCCAAATGGGATATGGGGAAATGGGGAGGCGCGTGACCTATTAATCAAGCCTGATGATCATTTTGGGGAAGGACGCACGAAAAGAAAAGATTTTGGTGGAAGCTTTTGATATTACAGTTAAATATTTCATGCTCCCTGTTTGTCTGCAGTGTTCTGTTTCTACAGTGATAATGGGGGCAGGATGTATGTGTGTGTGTGTGTGTGTGTGTGTGTGCGTGTGTCTGTGTGTGTGAATGTTGACCATATGATCATTGGTAGATTCGTTGGTAGATCAGCTGAGCCTATTTGGAGATAGGCTTTGGAGAGGAGCAGCCGAGGGTATCAGCCAGGGATGTCTTAGCAAATTTCCGACGTATTCCCACATCTGATGAAGGCTCGCTAACCGAAACGTTAACACTATGCGGTATTAAAGATTTAATTTTGGAGCGCTATAGTAACTGCGCGAGTCTCATTTTGCTTTACATATTCCCACATATGCCCACGAGCATAGAGGCACTCACCTGAAAATACATGCATGTAATGTGCACACACACACACACACACACACTATCGCAAGAAAAATTCCTCACACAAAAGCAATGGAAGACAGGACTGCTGGCTGACTCGGTTCACTGGCAGCGGGGAGGGGAGGGGAGGGCCGCTATTTTCTTCCAGGAAGACAGTGCGTCAGGTAGGAGGCGAGTAACAAAGGGAAACGACCTATGCACCAGAGCAAGGAAAATTAAGCTTAAGGTTAAAAGCAGGGTGGCCAATAAATCCCTTCACGGCTGGCTGTTGTGAATGCATGCGCCGTTCTTCAGGGACTCATTACGGAGCGAGGTGCCAAATAAGATGTGAAAAGACACAGCAGCGGGATGAAACCGTCCGCAAAGCATTAGGCAGGGACGCGAATCCCACGTTACCCAATACGGATCGTAAGATCTTATGGGGCATCGTTTTCCGTGCATAAAATTGCACTGGTGCCCTCTTGATGATCATAAACAACATCATGCCACATAAAGATAAAGTACTGACAAACCCAGTCGATAAGCTGATTTCAACTACTTAACATTCAATTGTTCAACATCAGGTGATAGCACATACGGCCCTGATACCTATTTTACCAATCCAATCCTCCTAGTCACTGCTATATTATGAATGAGAGGAACCTGGAGTTGACGGACTGCGGTTCAATAGTCCATGCCTACACTCAGTCTAGTGGTGAGTCATACTACTCATCCTATAGATCATGTGCCACAGTATGTAGTTGGGAGCCCTTGCTGTAAAGCTGTGAGGTGTTCTCCCCCGGTGAAGAGTAGTCTGTCTGAGCCCAGGCATCAGTCGCCCAAACAGGTGTGGGCTTGTTTACAGTGATTCTCTAATTACACGTCAATGCTAGACGCAGGGCGATGGGGCAACCGTCTGATGTATGCCTATTTCACACCGAAAATAGGAGCACAAATCCTGAAATCCGCCACCCAACACAAGAACATTAAATATCGAATGCCCGTTTATATTGTGTACCTCTGCCGTTGCCCTGTTGATGTAGAGAAGAGAGAGGAATGCAATCCTAGCAGAGTTAAACAAGTCATTTGTACAGGAGCTATGTAAATGTTCTGATATTGGTACACCCACTCGATGTAATCGCACAAGAATACCTAGGGCTGTTCGCTGAAAAAAATATTAACAAAAATGAATCATAATGATAAATAGATTTAAAGTTTTTTACATTGAAATTCAAATTAATTTAAAGTTGTTTTTTTTGTCTCCCTGGGAATGTCATGTATCCAACAATGAACCTCCGGGGAAATGTTTATTTAGAAACGTAGAGGAAAACACAAAGGCTGACTTGCAGAGGCTTGTGACACCTAACCAAACACTTGGTTATGACGATAACAGATGGCACTGCGGGCTTTTTATCTGTTTTACTGACACATTACTCCCAGGTTTAATCTGCAATAGAGCATGTTTTTGGCTCAGTTAATACAAGATCCACAAAGTCAGTTGTGCTAAGCAAGCGGCTACAAAAAAGCAGGTTCCCAAAAGCTGTCATATGACTGTCACTCAATTCACCAGTTAGCCCTGACTGTCATAATCATATCCTGTATACCATAAAATGTGAAGTCAAAGTAAAACTCAGTAAAACGCTAAGTGCAAATAAGCCGTACCACTCTCTGATTGAAAGTGTTGTTGGTATTGATTCGGCCGAGGCTCGCTATGTTGAACTCAGATGGCCTAAAGTACATTCTACTTTGAAAGTCATTGCTCCGCGCTAAGAAGTACTTACGACAGTAATGGAACGCCGTAGTCATTTCGCCGGCGGAGATGAGACGGTATTTGCATTTCTGCAGTTAACAGAGCGTGCACAGAGCAACCACGGGGTGAGCTCCCGCGCTCCGGTTTGTTCAAATTTGAAAAATCACCTGCTGCTGAATAAATGTTGTTTGTTTAATGGCACCATTGGTAGATGGGCATGAAGTGCATATCGGGAGAATAAATAAATGGTGACAGCAGTTTGTCCATAGTCGGTCTACCGCCGGATCAGCATGCACTCTCCTCCCCCCGGTATTATAGTCATAGTAGTTGGAAGCTCTTTTGTGAAGAGTGCCTGGATAACTTACGCCGATGCTGTCCAGAGAGGAGTCGATAATTCTTGTACTTTCCAGTGCCAGGATTATATCAAGGCAAATGTTCAGAGCGTGCATAAATAAGACACTGGAAATGGTCACGTATTTCATAGAGACAATGACAGTAGAAATGCTTGCGGTTTGAGGAGGGATGTCAGGGCATTATGCAGAGTAGTCAAAGTACATTTCAACAGGGGGATGGGGGTAAAATAAGCTGAAACTCCGGAGCGAGCATTTACTTTTGGATCGATGATAGAAAGGTCTTCTGCCTCTATTCATGGACTTGGTAGAGCTACTTACTCTACAGAGCAGAGCTCTGTACCACGCATGTTGACACTTTTAATCTGTAGAGAATATCTATCCCAGGTTTTCCTTGTGGGTCCTTTCATGTTGGAGAGCCATCACTGGATTGTCGTTTCTTCTCTTCCTTCTAAACCATCCACCCCATTGAATGAGTGGGCAAGTTGCACTTCTCCTCTACCAGGCACGTTTTGTTCCAATGGTTTTAAACTTCTTATGTCCTGACCTAATAGCAGACAATGGTATCTTTGACTTCACTTATTACCCATTTGTTTGTAACTATGTAACCACAAATGCATGTGGTTCACTCACATTTTAGCAATTATTATTCTGTAGTTAGCAAGCTATTGATTATAGCTTCATTTCCCACACTGTCATGAAAAATACTTTTATATAATAGTTTTGATGGAGTCAGATCGTTATCACATGACATGTTTCTAATAGTCTTTGTGGACTTCACACCCCCAAGTCAGAAAAAGGTTAGGTGAGATAGAATAGAATAACTTTTATTTTCCCGCTAGGGAACTTCAGCTGTAGCCCCAGCAACAACAAAAAAAGACATAGACAGTGGGGCAGACCCACAACACACAAACATATCAAACAAAGACATTCAATATAATCATTGCATTAATCAAACTAAGTGAATTAAAGTGGAATACAGCCATAATTAAAAATAGCCCCCGCTGTCCCGAGATGTCCAGTGTCATTATTAAGCAGTCCAACACACAAACTCCGCCTCCACGACTTTCCTCCATACACACAGTGTTGCGGTCTCTGTACACAGTCGAAACGGAGCACCGAACTGCGTCTGCCTTCCCAGTCGTCCTCTCACTCCTCCCCCACATTATGTTCTCCTTTCTCTTTCCTGGTGGCCTTTTGAAGATTGTCCTAGATTGTCCTAGATCAGTCCCGACATCTTCAACTCCGGTGAAGAACGATGGTAAACTTTGTGGCTGCAGATCCAACGGAAATTCCCGAGCATATGTTATTAATGCCTCTCCATGGTGACGACCACAAACAAAATTATCCCGAATATATAATTCACGAGCAACATGAGTGCCCTGAACAATCTCCAGCCCACCTCCCCGTCCCACAATAGAAACACAGTGCATGAAAAAAATGAGACAGAAGCCCGACACGACAAAACACACTCAAATAAACAAACATGAACATGAGAGAAAGCTGGACTACGTCGCCTTTACAGCGCCATGTGACGTCAGATTTTTCCTGTTTTGTTTTTGAAATTTTTAACAATGGCTGATTTTTTTCAGTCACACATTTATGATATGTTAACAAAGTTTTAATGATCGCACAGGCACACTAAAATGTTTGTAGCAGTGCATGCGATGCTGGAATTGGCACAATACACAACAAATTATGGATTATATTTTCAGTGGACTGTAGTTCATGCAGCTATGTTTAATAGCCCAAATTGTAGAAGATGTCCTCTGGCTATTTTATTGTTAATATAAATGTAAGGTTGCCGTATTTTTTTAATGAGATATCCTACCTGGCAAAGGGATATAATCTGATGCTGCCTTTGAATTTGGCCAAATTGAGGTAGCTGAGTAGACAGCTTTCTGGGATGCCTATGAATCAGAATAACACTTGAAACTTGCGTGTTTTACTTTCTGCAATGAAAAGCTCCCTTGTAAGTCAGCATTTTGTGAAGTGGAATGCAGTCATGGATGTTACATGTGTTATGGTATTTGTATATACAGTAAACAGTAAGCCATGGGAGGCCATAATAGAGTTCCCTAAAATTGAGATGAACTTAAAATACTAGCATATTTGCAAATACATGTAGAAGTTTTATTTCTGTTGGAATAAATTTAAAATAATTATTAGGAATAATAGCTGTGACATATATTTTTCTGGATATATGTATACTGACAGTGGGGCCAGAAGTCTGAGGACACTACAAAGATCTGTTTGTTTTCATCATTCTTAAAAAACAAATATTTTTTACTGAGTTTATATGCAGTATCTGAAGCATGATTACATCACTTCTTTGCAAGCACAAGTGAAAGAAATTTGCTAATATTAACAGAACATCAAATTGTCTCGATATTTGGAATGTCCACCATTTCCAGCTTGTATTCTGTATGCCATTGATTCTACAAGTTTATGCAGGATTTAAGAACCCGCATTATTCCAACATGCTTTAAGAGCATCCCAGAGGTATTCCTGTGATGTTACAGTATGTTTAGCCTTTTCCCTTCAAATGTTCCCATAGATGTTCAATGTGGTTAAGGTCTTTTGACTGTGAAGGGAAAGCCATACAAGTCAACACACCTTGCTCTTCTTTGAACTTCAATAGTCCTGGTAAAGCTTTGATGCGTTTTTCAGATCACTGTCCTGCTGGAAAAAGAATCATCTTCCACACAGCTTTTAGCCAGAAGGGATGGCATGCCCCAGTAGAATAGAGTGGTACTTCTCTTTGTTTCAGTGTGTAGTTGAAAGTCACTGACTCCAGAATAGGTGAAACAACAGCCCCAAAGCTGAATGTTGCCACCTCAAATAGTGGCTTGGAAACTGTTACTCTGCTATTTGTATTTTGACCGTAATTTTACAAACTGGGGTGGGGTATTCTTGTTCAACTGGCTTTGAATCCTGGATGCTGTTCAGTCTCATAAACAGGTTTGCTTAATATATTGGTCTTCAGGTGGTGTGATTGCTTTAGTTCTGCCTGGTCTAGCTTTTGGATGCACTGCATGAAAACTGAAAAGAGAGAGTTTCTAGAAGACATGTGACCTGTTCAATTTCAGCGATGTTTGCTGTGCGTTGGTCGTGAGCGGTAGTTTCCCGCGTCGACGCGTATATTTCCAGAAACTTCTGCACATTCCCGGGCCATGTCTGTGCCTGGGGATTTCTTGACTTGGATTAGTAGAAGTGGCCATGTTTGGTCATTTATGACAAATTTCTGGACAATAACACCTCTGCGCATCCGCAAATGGCCATATACAGTCTATTTTTGCATTTTGTACATTGTAGTGTTCACCCCAGGAACGCAGCTTTTCATGCAGTGATGAAAGTGACTTGGTTTCTAAAAAAAGCTCTGTAGTGTGCATTGTACCGCGCCTTAGAAACTTTAAATTTAGCTGGAATTTTATGTTAGGACAGTTCTTCATCACCCACACGCTTCATTGCTTTTCCAGGACCATTTGAAATCCACGGAAGAGCAAGGAGTGTTAACTTGTATGGCATTCCCTCTACAGTAGCCAGAACGGTGGACATACCAAATATACCAGAAATTCGGACTTTCTGTTAATATTAGCAAAATGTTTTGATTTCTGTGAGTAAAAAAAGATGTGATCTTGCTTCAGATATATGAACTGAGTAAAGAAATTAGTTTTTTTTTTTATGAATGATGAAAACAAACAGACCTTGGTTGTCTCCTCAGACCTTTGGACCCAACTGATTGCGTAAAAGATTTTGTCATATTTTGGATAACTTCATCAAATTATGTCTAATTACATTGCATGATGATTTAGAAATATACATTAAAAGTTAGCAGATGCAGCATAAATAAATCAACAATTTCCCCTATAAAAGACATTAACCACCACAATTTTTGAAGGTAGGCGGTTTCTGTTGAAAATCGTGTCAACAGACATGGTCGTCGGCACACTCAGTCTACTGCCACACACGAGTATACAATGCCCGTTATCAGGCATCTCTTTAGCCACATACTGTTTTAAAGTTGTACAGTATGGGGTCGATTTACTAAGATCCCAAATAAGGGGTGTATATTTTATGTTAAGTATTTGCACGCGTTATCATTTCACACTTTGCCGGTGATCAACTAATCATAATCGAGTCATTATGTAAATTACTCCAGCCGCAAACAGCCATGTTTAAATGAGAGACTTTGCGGGCCCTATCTTGGCGATCTTGGCGCTTAGTCTAAGCGCATGGCGCTAAATCCATTTAGGGCGTGTCCAAGTCCACTTTTGCTATTTTAACGGCGTGTTTTTTTGGCGCTAAGCACGGCGCATGGCGCAACTGGGCTGAACCTAGTCGCTTCATTAATTATAGGTGTGTCTTGGGCGTGACATTCAATAAACCAATCAAAATGTCATATCCCATTCCCTTTAAAAGCCTGCTTTTCCACCTTGGCGGATTGCTTATGATGGCGAAACAGACATGCTCGTGCGTGTTTAGTGTGATCAAGGAATAGGCTAAATGGAGTATGATCAATATTATTCGGACTAACCATTAGCCTATGAGTTCCCGGTAATTCCAGACAGGGCTGTTATTTTACAAAATATGTGCGGTTAAATTTCGTTAAAATGACCTGCAACAGCTGAGAATAAGCTATCAATGGCTTCAGTCTCACCTTAGAAAACGCCAAATTAGCCTGCTTGTTCAGCGAATTTCGTTTGATTATGCAATGAAAGTGTCAAACATCAATTCCAAGAGGCTGTTCTCATGGAGTTCTCGAAGTTCAAGCTTCATCCAAAGTTCATTAGGCTACCTGCATAGTAGGCTAATATTGATTAATAACATACATACCGTTATTTTGCCTTAATGATGACACTAAATAGCCATACAATAAAGCTGTCAGGTTCGCAACCCATAAGTTCACGCATATTTCCCCTTGTTTAATAATGTCCTGTTTATGGAAATGTGACCAACCTGTTTTACTCGTAGCGTAATCCTTTAAATCCACTTTCCCAGGAAGACCGTTAAACGTGCGACTTACAGCAGGGGAAACAGAACATGCAGCTCACGTGCAGAGAATGGCATTAAAATGAATTGTGAATTAATTGTGTAACGTGCTGCAAATTTGTTTTAGTTTCTAATTAGACGCTTAGTTCTCTTTAAAATCGTTTTGTTCAGTTAAGGAATAACGGGTGAAATCAGCTGGGTTTTAAACGGTGAGAATATGGAAACCTGATCACTGTAATTTAAAAAAATATGAAGGACGAAGAATAGCTAAGGTTACAATTTAGTTAACATGGTGACATCTCCGTTTTTTAACCATAGGCTATCGAAAAAAACCTTATGCACAGCGAATTCGCTGTAGCCTAGGCTATTTGAAAAACAATAAATGCAATATTCACTGGACAAGGTTTTGAACTTTTTTCAGTCACAAACCATTCTATTTACTTACAGGCTGTATTCATAGATAAACAGAGCTGTACTGTAATGACATCTGAAGCGCATTTTCAGAACTTAAATGTCCGTCTATTGCCGTGCGCGAGTTTTCCATTGAATGACAATTCACGCATTAGGTGCAAAGACAATTCGCGCATTAGGCTTGATAGCTATAGGTGTTATCAGCTCCTTTTTAATGGATAGCCATTGTCCCGTACCATCGCACATCGCCTGGATGTTGATGGAGTGGGCTGAGAACAATGTAATGTGGCATTGTTTCCCTTCGCTGAGGGAAAGGTATGTGGACCTATGGAACCTTTTATTATTATGCATTTTTGATATAGCCTACACAATAATAATATTTCACATTGTGATCTAGATATTTTAGTCATGCCTGTGCACGCCCCTGTGTGTAACAGACAGGAGGGTATGCGCGTTGTGCACACGCCTATGTAGACGCACTTATATGCGCCGTTAAAATAGCATGTAAACAACTGCGACATGACTTTAGACCAGGTTTGTGGTGGTTCTAGCGCAAGCGCTTTCTGCTGGCTCAAGATAGCAATACGCCAAAAAGAATCCTGGCCACTCCTCATCTTAAGACCAACACGCCCAGTTCACTAATGATGGCGCAAGAGTTACGCCGTCAAACATGCTAGTTTGACGGTGTAAGCGTTAGGCGTTATTATGGACCTAGCGCCGGGTGTAAGATAGCAAAGACACTTGCGTTTGCGTTAGCGCCGCTTTGCGCCGGGTGTAAGATAGGGCCCTGCGTGTTTGGAATGGTTATACCGTAAGAAAACGGTGAAAAGACTGGCAGCAATGTTGCCGTTTTTACGGGTTTTTTTTTGTGTGTAGGTATAGGCTACTTTTACAGACCACCTTCCACTATTTTGCGAAATAACATAGGGACCCCCCAATTTTGCATATTCATTCAGGCTAACCCGCAAAAATGAGAAATTAACGTATCTTTCAATTTTAGTACATACATTCCTCTTTGCACCTCGTAAGTTGATCACCTTTGACAATTTTTTGTGGGTCGTAACAGTTTTACATGTGTTTTTGTACACGGAACCCTTTAGTAAATTGACCCCTATATGCGTGTATATTGTTTTGTCCTGGCTTCCTGTGCCCCCTCACAATCATTGTATAATACTACTCATCTGGGATCCAGATAATGTCCCAAAATTGGCTGACAAATGGGTGATACACTGTATATTCTCTATTTACTGTATATGAGCTAAATTATCTCTGTATTAGAACAAAATAGCATAATGTATTTTTATATATTTATGTGTTTTTTTCAAAACTTTACTGAAATTACTTGTGTAAACCTTAGAGCAAATCAGAAAGACGGCGTAGAAAGACAGAGGGGGTAGATTACAGAAAGGGCATTTATTTTTTGGTCAGACACAAAAAAAACCTCACTGTGGCTTTAAGCAGCTGAAGCTGAGAGTAGCCATTAAATTCAGGATCACCCAAGCAGATGAGTGCATGTAATGGTTCCTCTAACTGGTGCATCCATCATTAGGCAGAGAGCACTTTAAACGGGTTTACCGGCAATATGACTCTGGCTACACAATGAGCTGGTTAGCATGAAATCAAGAAAATAAATAAATAAATTAATAAATAAAGACATATTTTCCTTCTTTGACCATTTTATAATGTTAGTAGTACCCATGTGTTTCCCTGCCAGCAGTTTATGGTTGTATTAGCTATTTATTCTCGGTCCTATTCCCATTTTTAAGCAGGAGGGTCTCTCTTTAAAGTGTTTCCCACTGTAGCCACGGGGCTGAAAAACGGCTCTCACCAAAACACAAACATGTCTGCATGAGATTATAGAGCATTTGCTCACTGTGAATTACTGATATTGTAAAACCGTCCGCCCTTTTGTCAGGGTGAGAAAAGAGAGCTTTGGAAGAAGAGAAATCACAGAAACATCTATGGTAAAGTCCAGTGATGCAACAAGAAAGGAAAACACTGTTTTAAAGATTCCCATTTTGTGGCGATAGTGGACACTGGAAGCAGAGAGAATTCTTATTATTATTTTATCGGTTGCGTTAATCGTGCGACAATGGTCCCGTTTTTTATCGCAAACCGTTCATTTACACTGAAGTCAGCCTTGTGTTTCAATTAAATGCACCATAGAAATTAAATTAGAAACCAGATTATAAGGCGCAGATACATATCCGATAGTCTAAGCAAACGGATGAGGTTGCTATCCATTTCTTGGCATGTGGCCAAGTGGCCATGTGATCTTATTGTGCAACAATCTAATGTGATAAGCTAGCATGTTTCTATTTCTTTGTTTTTGTCAGGAATACATTTCCATGGTCGTCTGTCACAGCTCACTAGCTGCTAGTTGACATGACAGTGGCTAGATACGTGATTGCATTTATTTGTGTGTATGTGTGCGTGTGTGTGTGTCTGTAGTTGGCATGACACTGGCTAGATGCATGATTATATTTGCCTTGCCTTGTTTTTTTATAGGGTTTCACTGTTGCTTTTAGCTGTAAAAAGATGCAGAAAAAAATATGCTCGCACAGTAGGGGAAATGCAATGATTTGCAGCATTAATTAAACAAGCCAGGCGCTGAGGTTTGAGCACCTTCCCTGATGACAGATCCATCACACTCTGAAGTCTTCCTCCGGGCACAGGAAGAGATTCTGGGGAAATAGGCCCTGTGGCCTCACCAGAGTTTCAATTAACTGCACCACTTCAATCTCCTCAGCTGACTTTTTGCTTTTTCCTCACCACCCCCCCCCCCCCAACCATTCCCTTTCTGCCTAACTCTAAACACGGGAATAGGCTGGGAATGAGAGTTGGACAGACTGCACCTCTAACAAGCAGATAATTAAAAGTACTTCTGGGAGAGTTTGCTCTGCACTTCAAACCACCGCAGTCTTTTTCTCACTGCCCACCATGTTGGATCATGCTGCCCCAGTGGCTCAAAATGGGGGACTTTAATCACATTTGGAGGATGGGGCATTGAGGAAATGACCTGACAAAGGGCAACAAAAAAAAGTCGCTCAAGTGGACATATGATTGTTTTTTTTCTATCAAGTACAAGTGGCAAAATCCCTGTGGTCATCTTTATTGTGCTTCAGTCAGCGCAAAAGAGCTAAACATATGGGAGTCTGTTGCCTTTGGCTTGTTCTTGTGGGGAGTTTAGGCTGGGTTTTGCTGTTTTGCTGTGAAGTGCATTATGACAACTTGTTGTGAAATGCGCTATATAAATAAATATTGATTGATTGATTGATTGAGTCCCTCACTATCTGCGGGGGTTAGGTTCCTAAACACCCAGTGGTTGGCAAAACCACAATGCTAAAGGCTTACGGTAAATAGGGGGTTAGATTCTGCAGCTGCAGTTAACACTTATCAAGGCCTAAGTTGTCTGTTCCTTCACTACACTCACATGAAATAATAAATCACTATACAAAACTATAACCAATGCCTTTACCGTGCATGTCTCCCTGCAGAACCAATGGTGGCCACAAGGGGGCGCGTTTCAGAGCCCTGCAAAGGCTGCGGACAGCCGCAGCTGCCGGTCGCACTTCTCAGCATAGCCACAGGAAGTCTGCGGTTTGTACCACACACATATCCCAAGGCTACACGCATCCCTTACCGAGGGGAATCCACCAGCTCAGCTGACCAGCTATTATCGCCGGCTCAGACAAACCATAGTCGAGATTGCGGTGAGGCCAATTCTCTGGAATTCTCTCACCCAGGGCAACACCGTAGTGTAAGAAAGCATTGCCCCACGGAAATCCAAAAGGGTCCTTCCAAAATGGTCCTTCAATGTTCGGTGATCCACAGCACCTCTAGCTGCTCAATGAAATCAACTCAAACACTACTGTGAAATGGCTAATCACGTGGAATGTCAGACTGTCTCGTTTCTTGTTCCCACCCTGAATAGTGTCTCCGGTATGCCTTTCAGCCGTCATCCTGACCACTGCGATATGCAATTTGCCAGAATCGAGCAGCTGAGATTGAGACATCTTGTCAGCTGTTGTTTCCGTACCGAGCAGGAATTGGATTGAGCAGATTCATGTTGATGGACTCTGACTACCAGTGCTGAATAACATTACTGCGCTCCAAGGCGATTATACATGAAATAACCACGCATCCATCAATTTATCAACATATCATTACATATTGTACGCAAAGGGCAAACTATTCTTTGGCTAGCATTGCATACAAATAAAATCCAAATATAGATCAGCCTCACAACTGAAAAGCAGCAACGTGGATGTTCACATTGAGTTGATCAGATTAAGTGATTCCCGGGGTCCACAGTTAAGTGATTGATATGCGCCGGATGAAAGTGAGGCAAACAGAACCCCAAAAACAGAAAACAAAAAAAAAAATAGGAAAATATTTTTTTTGTAAACCCGAAGATCCGGACCGAAGAAGCGATTTCCATTTTCACACGGGCCTTTCACTGCAGACATAACCCTGCTGACTTGCGAAATTACGAGTCGTATTTCAGCCTTCCAAAAGTGTACCGTGACGAATAGTCATGAGAACTGACCACACAGCTAGCCACGTGTCAAGCACCACCCATAATTCCCGGCATGAGCCAGGAGGGCAAGTGGGAAGGGGGGGGGGGGGGTAATATTTCTCCTTTTGTCTTCTAATTTGTCTTATTATGACACAGCCCTTATTAATGTGGTAGGCCGCCTACCCATCGCTGAGCGCACGCGGCTGTGTGCTGAGTTACTCCTGGTCTTGATGAATGGACGTTCGGCTCAGTTTATTATGATGAATGGGAATTTTGCAATAAAAGCAATAGCAGAATGAAAAAAAAGTGCTACCAGAGGTAAATTGAAAACCTGATGTCTCCCGGTGGCTTGACATTCAGAGAAGTATTTGCCTATTTGAGCCGGAATGGAGATGAAGTGGAGGGGAGCAGGGCGGGGCACAATTTGTAAGGTTTCGGGGTGAGTAAGCATTTCTGTCCAAACAAACCACCCCCTTCGACACACGCTGAGAGATTACGCTTGAAATGCATTCCAGTGACAAAATGAGCAGTTAGTGAGCCTAAGGACATCAGCTATCGTTGAGAATTTATGAAAATAATAAATAATAAAATAATAATTTTAAAAAATCAAGTTTTCAATATTCCATATGCTACTGCTTTAAAAAAAAAGTTGCCCCAGTTCGCATTTTTATGTGTTGTTATTTTATGGATTCGGTGCCTTTGAAAAATAAATAAATAATTTAATAAATTAATTAAAAGAAAAGCCGTTGACATTGGCAGAGCTATTCATTTTGAATCATCCACTGTTATGCCAGTGTATCCAGCTCTCACTCAAAAAAAAAAAAATACTCACTCAATTTGTTTAATCAAGTTGATATACCGGCTGATTGAGAATAAAATCTTGACCACAACTTGAGACTGATCTGATAAAGATAAAAGCACAGATAAAACAAAGTGTGACACCACTTACTTGTATTATTACTTTTATTACTAATATTATTATTGTTATTATTATTATTTCCGGTTCCCCGTTTCTGTAGTATATGGAGCTATTTCTACTCCCAACTGTTGTCAGCTAACACACTCACAAGATCAGTGCTGTTCAATGAAAATGGCGCAGAATAGGAGGATAAACACTATGAACCCATGAGAACAGATATGAGAGTGATGAAGATGGCAATGCTGGAATGTAAATAGGCTCCACCATGTTCATTGAACAGCGTTATCTAAGATTATCTCAACGAGCCACCGTCTCAATGAGTCCCTTGCTTCAGGTTAGTCATTTCAAGATCCTTTATTCCCTTTATTCACATTGAGCTACTTTTATCACTCCTCAAGTCTTCAAGTGGATTCATTCTGAGATGGGATTGTGTATGTTTTTTTGGAGACATGCAACCACAAATAGGTAGCTAAATTCCATCCAAAGTCCATGTCATCTTTTTTGTCCATGTGATTTGTTATGGTTACACAGGGACATTTTGGGACTCTGGCTTTCTGATCATGAGACTGGGCCCTCGTGCGGAGTCGTTCACAATTAACACTCCTGATCAGACTGAGGCACAATGGAGTGTCTGTACCCTTCTTCATGTGACTCTGAGATGAACACAAACTGCTTGATCGATCAGGCACCGGGTTGGGCAGGAACTCCCCCCTCTTTTGAGAAGGAGGGGGGGGACCCCAATTTAACACACGCACGCACACCCTGAGGTGATTGGAAATGGCTGATCCATCTGTGTTTATAGTTGGTTCGAAGGAAATGATCTATTGTATGGGTGCCCTAAAGCCATCTACCAATTGGAATCAAAGGAATTTTGACCATAAAAACCCATGTAACTTTACCAACGTCACTCTGATGGGAAAGACGCAGTCTTACCCTTACCAGACGCACCACTGAACCCGGACGGCTTTGATGGGAAAGACGCAGTCTTACCCTTACCAGACGCACCACTGAACCCGGACGGCTCTGATGGGAAAGACGCAGTCTTACCCCTACCAGACGCACCACTGAAACCCTGATGGACTTCTGCGTTTCCCAACCCGCATCTCGCCTGATCACCGAGACAGAGTTAGCCTGCCACCGTCCACAGAATAAACCAAGCTGGTTTATTCTCAACAGCTGTTTTGAGGACACGTTTCTTCAAACTGTTCCTCTACTGTCTCCCTTGCGGCCGGACCCAAGTGGAGACCTGTGTACGTCCACGTCGACCTGACTGGAAACCGGTCGCAACCCGACTTCGGAGAAGAAGTCTCCAGGAGTCCACGCACCTGCCGGGACCTTGGACGAGCTGACTAGCTGACATCACTTACGGAATCGGGACTGGCCTCCCTTTGTTACCGTTAAGTATTGAAACGCATTTTATTTAGCACTGACATCAATTGATAGGCTAGCATAAAACCTGTAATACCCAGTTAAGGTCATTTTACTGCTGGTTCCTACTGTTGTTTGGATTTTGTTTTGCTATGCGCGTTTCGGTCGGGAATAGCTCATTTCCCTGACCTTATAGTTTTACACTGTTAAAACTTTATATGTATGAGACTGATAAAATGAGCTAACCACAAAATATAGTTTAGCGTGTCATTAACCCATAACACAAACTACCCTTTGTTTATGGTAGGACTGTTAGCTTCTATATTTAGCCATCACATAATTATAATTTCCTCTGATTAAGATTAAGTCATTAAGTCAAACCTCACAACAGATTCCTTCTTGTACGTAGCCCAATTAGTTGCATCTAAATAAACTGTTTTCATACGCCATGTAATTAAACAGCATGTAAAAATATTGGCATGTCACAGCTTTAAGAACTTGATATTATTAGTGGTCATTGCAAATAAATAGTAATGGCAAGTTTCCTGTCTTTTTAATGAGTACGTTCCTGTGATATCCTGTGAAATGGCACAGTAGTGAGATTTATAAAATAAGCATATTGAAGATATCATATTCAGTACCATCATGTTGAACAAAATCCTGTGTTGTGTGTGTGTGCTCCTGTACTCTCCTAACGTTTGCCATTCATGTGTCTTAAACTTAACTGAGATTCGTAATGCAGATGTGTGTGGTCTGACAGGTGTAGTCTATATCAATATTTAACAATCAATAAAATCAAAGTTTGGGTAAAATTAACGTGTGAAATGTCAGTGATTACTTCATTCAAATCAAAACGGGCAGATGTAGATAACGAGACAGGACAACAGGACATACTCTCACAGACTGACAGGTGATGCTTCCTTTTCCTTCAAACGAAGGTAATTGATTCAAAAGGTGGGCTGCTATTCCCGAAAATAGATGGATGGCATTGGCAAGACAGCCGCTGATTAGACAGCCCTTATAATGAACATGCTTCGCAGTCTAAAAAGAGCATGATTACAACTCCCCTTTATTTGCAAATCCCACTTCACTAAGTGGCAGGAAGATGATGAATATACATACTGGGGAAGTTTAATTTCACCGTACCGGTGTTCAAAAATAGCAGGGGAAAAAAAAATGTACACTGTCAAAATGCATACTCTTGAATTAATGAACTAGGATCTTCACCATCACCTAATGTGTGTCAACCACATTTATTTCTTACTTGGAGGTCAATACAGTATGCCAAGGACAGCTTTGCCATCCCAGGGTATAAGTACTCACATTCAGTGTCTAATCGGTTGTTGGCATAGGCGACAATGTTTGTCGGGGGGTAATGTAGGGGAAAAAAGAAAATGAGAGAGAGAGGGAGACAGAGAGAGAGAGATGCATATATGCAAAAATCCATGCATATATGCACACACGAACGCACACACACATACATACAAACCTGTTACTACTTCACACACACCAACACACACACCTGTTACTGCTTCACACACACACACACACACACACACACACACACACACACACACAAACACACACACACCTGTTACTGTGTTACTGTATATACTGTATATTATCCAGATGTGTTATCATTGTTATTTTGTATATTTTCTCCTGTTAACATGTTTCTTTCTCTCATGAACAAGCTTTGTCAATACAACTGTAAAATTTTGTCATGCCAATAAAGCATATTGAATTGAATTGAATTGAGAGGGAGACAGAGACAGAGAGAGACAGAGAGGAGAGGAAGAGAGAGAGAGAGAGAGTGAGAGAAAGAGAGAGAGAGAGAGAGAGAGAGTGAGAGAAAGAGAGAGAGAGAGAGAGAGAGAGAGAGAGAGAGAGAGCCAGCCCATGGGTATAACTTTGGTTTAATCACCACTCCTTCAGCTGGGTAATGAGAGGGAGAGAGCGGAATAAAAATAGATCTTGTAAGAGAGGAGGATAATTTTAGCCGTGCATTTAACCTCCTTCACTGATAAATCAAAGTAATCAATTATCAGCTTTGATAAAATCCTCCTCTGTAATCATCCTCTCATCGTGGAAGATGTGGGGTCAGTTCATGATTAGAGTTATTACCTTTCCTGGGATTGGGTGGAGTCAAAGCATACGGACAGCGCAAATAACAAATTACAGAGTACCTTCTGCCACATAATAATTGGCATTGGCTCTCCAAATAATAACGTTACCTTGACGTCTGAGTTGCAAATACACATTTTGCCCTTTCAGTGATTACAAAATTGCTGGTTACTGTAATGCTTTCTTTTTTTATTTGCTAATATTCAGTCACGCTAGTTTGTATTTGTTGTAGCAATATCTATATGTCTACCCGTGTGGCTATTTTTGTTCGTTATACTCATAACATATTTGCCAGGGTAATTGTTAGTAGTAGCATAATATTTATTGTGTTTGTTTTCATTTTGATTTAGCTATTATCAGTTAGTGTATTATTTGTTCATAAAATGTGAACAGGTGAACTAGATTTCACTTCCTTTGTCCTTTTTTGGTCATTTGTCCATATACTTTATATACAGTGTGGGGTTTCATACAGTCAAAGATTTTGGGCCAAGGAACCCCTTGACATTCCTTGTCCTAGTTTTATATTATTTACTTGTCCTTTGCAGCATATGTGTAATCACATATCTGCGCACGGAGATCTGCGGTGAAGCCCCTGCCATTCCATCTCTTGATACCTTATAATCCGCTGCTCGAGCAGGTCCTCCAGCAGAGGCTGGCTGTCTGCGATCGGGAGAGGACAGTAATCAGGAGGTGTGAAGTCTGGTGCTCGTGCCTCCAGGAGAGGGACGGTGTCCCTGTGACTCTGTCGGGAGGCAAAAAAAAAAGAAGAAGAAGAAAAAATCAATAAGAACCGCGGGCAGGGACTGGGATTATCAGCATCGCCGTGTCATCTGCGGATTTTGGACGAGACAGGCCCGCGGGGCGGACGGTCGCCTCGCTATCCTGGCCGTGCTTTCGCACAAGGGCGGCGGGGGGGGGGGGGGGGGGGTGGGTGGTGGAGCGAGGCGGGGCGAGGGAGACGACTCCGGAGCGGGGGCGTTATCCGAAAGCGATTTGATTTGGCCTTGGAACGACTTGACGTTCTCACAGAGAGAGGGAGCCATCTCGACCATCTCCGTTGTGACGATACAACAAAAAAAAAAGGGGGGGGTGGTGCAAATGCGCCACGGATGCCCGCCCGCCCCCGAAACACCCCGCGGCGCGGCCGCGAATGACATGAAGCCGTCGACATATACAGTATTTTAATCTCTCGTCTGCGGTTCTCGGGCCTGAACTATGCGCAGTGTTGAAATCGTCCGCTCGAGTGCATCGAGACTGGTACGGATCGCGTCTCAATGTGTCATCTCCAAGATGCCTGTCTTCGTTTTGAGCCCTTGCCTCAAGGAAGCCCCTCCGAGACACGGGTGGAAACGGAGCGGTATTTTTGTACAAGTCAGTCGGCGTTAATGTCGACGCTGGGCACCGCGGCAAACGGCTACATAAGTTCACCAGACAAGGAGAGGCATTGGACCCCATTTGCATTTTAATTTTCCTCATCAGTGGGCTTCTGAGAGAGCCGCGGGGTCTAAAGAAAGCGCTCGCAACATTACAATTAACAATTAACTACAGTTGTATACAGACCTAATTACCCCCAGAGTAAAGCACTGCGGAGAAACATATTAAGTTATATAAAAGACTAACAGGGATGATAACTGCAGAGAGGTGGCATAAGTAGGCAGTTGCTGCAGGGTTGGGCAAGCAAGAGCGCGATCACAACTGCACAAATAAAAAGGTGCGAAGATGTATAATGTAACGCGGGTAACTAGTTTGAACATCATGCGGAATATTAGCGGGTAGATGACATCGGCGGACGGTATCGTTATGAGTCAGACGCTACGCGTGGTTCGCTCGTGAGAAGTCCCCACGTCTTGGGGTTTTCCTGCTGAGTGAGAAAATAAGGCACGGTGGATTGCAGTAGCGGCACTGATATCGAGTGTCGGCTGGGTGCAATCCAATGGCCCGTACTTTTAGCGCTGCTTGCTGCGCAGCGATCGATGTGGCACTGTAATATTTTTTTTTTGTTTGATGTTTGGTCCCATCTCTACCGCTGTACCATTATCATCCGTGAGTTAGGAGTGGAGAAATATGCAAGAATCTTCTGGAATTTATTCTGTGGTGGTATGCGTTAAATCAACAAACCGCCTACGGAAGCATAGCATTATATTAACTTAGCATGTATTATTTTATGCCTATCTTGAGGTATGCCCTTTAGACAATGTAAAATCCACGTGACACTGGAAACAGCGGTGTATTCAGGGATTTAGCTCGGGTAAAGATGCAATTCAATTTCAGTGGGAGGTTTCGGGTTAATCGCGGTTGACGTCTGATTTTTCTACGTGTACATCGGGCGTTCCGGGGGTCGCATAGAATGTGTACCCGCAAATGTGTTATCTGCGAGATATAGACGTTATGGCACTGCATTCACAGGCCCGTACAGTCACCGGGGGAATTGTTCCTTGCCCTCGGACAAGGGATTCAAGCTCGCTTCAGCCCCAGGGATTCAAACTTTGCGACCGAGTTCCAAGTCCCAAATTGTAGCCCAACAGGTTAATGACTGGAGACAGTACAGTGACATGTATAATTTCCGACAACTGTCAAAAAAATTGGGTTTATGGTAGCAGGAGAGCAGAGGAGGAGGGGGGGGGGGGCTTATTTAACTCTGGCCCTTTTTGCACATTTTAATTGCAAACGTGCCAGGGCATCTGGCCACCCGCTCCCTGCTCGCGACGTGCAGCTCTTGGGGGCCTGAGCTTTTTAAGAGGGCTCGGTTATAAACGCCGCGCCGCTCAAGTTTAATTGCTTGTGGTGGCAGTCAGAGTCAATAGATTGGTCAATGGCCCCGTGCATACCGCAGGTCCATTTCCCTTAATTACAGTACATGTGCTTGAGCAATGCATAAGTCTGTCATCATTAAAATGAGACAGGGAGGGAAAGAACCTAGCCACAATGACAAAGAGCAGCCAGCTTTCTGTGCAGGGTAACCTTCGGCAGAGACTGACCGACGTTTGAAGGGCAACGGGGGTTTTGAAGGGAGTGTCCGTCATGTCAGTCGTGTAGTCATGTCAGGCATTGAAATCACAAGTTTGTAGATTTGTGTCTTTGTTTTGGTTCTGTTGGTTTCACCTTCAGCAAGGATCATAATGTATTCTCAAGTGATGCACAGTACATGGGTAATACGTACATCTCTGTACAAGTTTTTTGTTTAATCTTTTAAATCATAATAAGGAGAAAATAATATTTTGTTTTACAGTTGCATTCTCTTTAATGGCACCAGAAAGAACCACTCATAAAGAAATGAAACTAGTAAAAAAGACAAAACAACCACAATTAAGTATTTAAAAATACAGTAAACAATGAAGTTCACAGCATATTTACTGGATATGCTGCCGGAGCTGTGAAGTTCCAATCTCTTCACTGTTTGTGAAAACCCCTAAGACTATGTTATCAGAAACACAAGCTCTTATTGCGGTGAACAATGGTGATCACAACAACTTCACTACAATGGGATGCCATTTGTTAAAAAATGCAGTGCAGACATGCATCGGTCCCCAGTGAGGTTTGGCCTTTAAACTGACACATAATTCATGGTGTGAGGTGTCAGGCTGGTATCGCTATAATGGAGCAACAGAGCCGAGTCTTCTGTCAGGTAGTAGTACAAGTGAGCCCCAAACAACGTTCACAAAAATGTATTATGAGAATAATACAAATGAGAAAAGACAACAAAAACAGAACAAACAAAATCAATACTCATCATTTTATATTTGGAATTTCTCAGCCGGGTTAGTTCCCGTTTTTCTGCGAAATGAGGTTCTGTGCTCAGTCCCGTGCTTCAAACTGGGCTGTCTTTGTATGATACTTTTGGAGCGTTAATGAAGCCCTATTCCGAATGCCAGCAGGTCTTTAAAGGACTCTCCCGAATGAAAACAGCTGGACTGTCTTTGATTAGCTCATTAAAACCCACACCTGCTATTTGCTAGCAGAGAACACAGGACATCAGGGTCTAATGTAATTAATGCGTTGGCGCGATTCGCCTCGTCCGCATCGTGCTGCGAGTCGTGATGTCCGCCACGCGTCTGAGAACACTTCTAACATATCGCAGTCTCTTGGGTATTAGGAATGACTCGTGGTTTCTGATACCTCTTCAGTGCTGGTGCCCCTCTGCTTTTTCTCCCCTCTCCTTCATCCGACACTCAGGTCTCGCCTCATGCCTCAGCCTGCCGGAAAGAGACCTCCCACCTCCTACAGCTTCACACCATAAAATGTCCGGTGTTAATTCAACTCTAACAAAGTACATAATTAATCCAACTGGGACCGTACGGATGAGAGTTGATTTAACACTGACAAATTTACTGCGCGCCAGGCTAGGCACAGCCTACCCTCCGTGGCTTTGCATACCCTCCAGGTCCCTCCCTACTGTAAGGCGTCTCCCTCGGTCTGGATGCTGCAGGAGAGCTCAGTCATTTGCACAGAATCGTCTTCATTTGGAGTGATTATGGCAGCTTGTGACGGATCCACAATCACCAAGCGCCATTATCATTTTTGAGACGATGAAAGAGAAGCCGCTCAAAGCATGTAGGGCCACATTGGTCATTGGTGCGATGCTGTACACATAATTATTTTGGAGTGTGCCCCAAATCCACACCGTACTTTTTTAAAATGTATTTATTTATTTTAATGTTCATGCGCACCTCCCCCCAGCATGGCTTGTTTGTGCTCTAAATATTGTGAAAATGCTTGTTTAAACAATGTCACGAAAGACTAAAACCCCATTTTCCCATCAAAAATGCATTCTCTATAGTTTTCTATCCAGACCTCTTCATCAGCAATGTGATGTATATAAATAAATTCACACGGGACTGCCGTCTTATATAAGCCTTGTATTATAAGTGTTGTCTTTCCTCGCGCAATGCCTTCCCTGCTGGAATGAACAATACATATAACAATGTCTGCGCACTTGCCCTGTTGGATGAAGAGGAATGGATATGTCTATTGTGTGCAGTAGGCCGATTTTACATTATTAAGGAAGGACAAGGGCAATTGAACCTTAGTGGTTCCTGTATTAAATGTTCATGTAGGTATTAGATGTACCTCCGGTAAGTAATCGTGCATCATAGTGCATTCATAAATATACGTCATATTCAAGCTTTCAGTAGGCCAATAACACACACCCCCCTACCCCCCCCCCCACCCCCCCACCCCAGCCCACACCCAACTCACCCCTTCCCTCCCATGTAAGAATGTGCACCAGTGCAGTACATCCATAAACTATAATAACTGAATATTTAATACAATGCTCATGTAATGCAAATGCTGTTTTGTTTTATCTGCAGCAAGACCATTTATTTATTTATTTATTTATTTATTTATTTATTTATGCTTTCTTTCTCAGCAGGTCAGTCACTGAAACCTAAGAACCTAAGAGAAGAAATAATTACCAGAGATTAGATTTCCTGTTATGATGACTTAAGCAGACCATGTAATCAGCCCACTGATTATAAACACTGGCCATTTTACAATGCACACATATACAGTATGCATCCCTAAAGTATTTTATTACATTTTTTTATTGATCTAGAGTAGCAGCACTATGGCCTTCAAAGGTGTCGTTTAAATGTATGCATGACTCGTATACTAAGATGTGTTTATGGAAATATGTGGACATCATTATAGTACTTACAAATTGAATGCTAGCATGTACTCATTATTAGTAATTACTGGCATTACATCTAGGTACATGTCACATTTGTTAAACAAATAAATAAACAAAAATTTCATGAATAAATGACTAAATAAATCCTTCAATAAGTGTATTTTCTTTGTTTGTGGAAATGTGTAAAAGTATCATATAGGGCCCTGATATCATTCCCAAGTTCTTATTTTGCATGTATTTCAGTCCTCCACCACCAACTAGTAAATGTAAAATCACTGGTATATGAAAAAAGAATGATGAATAAAATAACATTAGGAAAAAATACAATAACTTTATAAATTAATTGGACATATATTTCTACATTAATTTCCAGATTTATTTAGTTAGATATTTTTAGATTATTTTATTTATTCATTTTTATATTTACACATTTATTTATCATTGTGGCGTGGTCTCCCGTGCTTTTCTAAGGCGATCGCCGAAGTAATCTTAGTAAGGGGGAGGATTTTCAAGGAGAGTGGGAACGTTGCTGAAAGGCCCAACAGGAAAAAAAAACACAAAAACCTCAAGATAAGGTTCAGTTGTACTGCCTTTCAGAAGGTTTTCTGAAAATATAATTTAACAATGATGAATGTTTAGCCAAACGTGTGCAGCTGGATCTATGGGTCAGATCATTCCCCGGATTTATGCATTAGGGTGATGGTGATGACTGAAGGATGGTGGGGTGAATCACCATGTTGCCGGTGCCCAGGAAGCAATTTTTATTATGAAAGTGACACAATAGGAGAGGCACTCGGCTTGGTCATTTTCCCCCCTGTCGAATCGGCGGCTCATTTGTTAGCGAAATGGAACGGAGGACAGTTTATCTGGCTAGTGAATGTGTATAATTTCAAAGGGTCGCCTCAGCAGAAAATTGATTTGTCGAACCCTTGTTCTTCAGACACGCGAGGAAGCCGACGCGTCGAAACTACGCTTCGTCTAATGGGAACAATGAACTGTGATAGACACACCGTTATTAAATTTCAATAGATGTGAATTCGGAGGTGTGCATATTAACAAATGGGCGGTGAGGGAAAGACTAGACGAGTGCGCTTCGGCGCTGGGAGTTCGCCTTTAACGCACCCGGCTTGCCCGGCCAACTGTGAGATGTCCTCACTTTGAGAGGCCGAAAGAGGTTGCACTCTCCCGGATTGCTGTCCCGTTCACAGGGAATATCGGTGACTGATACAAGTTGGCAGGACCAGTCTCAGCTGTGAGATTATTCATAGGGAAACCGAGTGTAATGGTTCGAGGCAAGGAGAGCCAGACAACTGCTCACCAGAAACTTTCCTGAAGACACAGATGCTGACCGTCAGCCTGGCTCGCTTGACCACTTTTTGGTTAAGAAACAGACGTGAAACATACTTTTACAGCAATTTATTTTGCATACATACAATGGAGAATTAATGACAATTGCCTATTAAACAAGGAAATTAAATGACATTGTTCCAGTCCAGATTGAGACAATGAAATCGATCTGAGTTTGTTGTATTGCAATATCAAGTATGCTCTGATTTTAAAAAAAAGTAATATCAATCATTTCGGTAAATAGCGTGACTCATACTTTATTGAGTTATTAAGTGTACTGTTTATAGGTCAAGTTACTCATCCACAGCAATTTGTTAATTTATGTATACAATAGCATCACAGGATACTTCTGATGACTTACAGTATAGACCATTGTATAGCATGTTATAATGTGCTATAGAAAGTCTATTATTTAATGTCAGTGTGATGTGTGGCTAAGCATATCAGTGATTATGAATGAAGATTGTATTTTTCTCATTTTTATGAAAATGGTTATTGTTTTATGATGCAGTGTTCTGCAGTGCTTAATACGTGATATGTTCTAATAAGAAAGGTAAAATATAAATTTTGAATACATAAAATTCCCTATAGTACTATCACCCTTTTTTTTTTTTGTTTATGGGTTTGTTTGTTTGTTTGTTTATGTGTTTTTTATTAATTATGCAATATAGCATAGCATATAGTATAGCCCTTGTACAGTTTGATTTAAGCACCTATCTTTTAACGTGCATCAAATATATGCATTTCCTCAGGCTTATTTATAAAAAAAGAAATCAAGGTCTTCTTGTAGCTTTCATCAAAAACCTGTTTAAATTTAAAAAAACTATTCCTTCAATTTTATTTATTTAGAGCCTGGCGCTGTGGAAAAGTAACAGTGTCTACCAGAGCAGAAGGACATATTTAGATATATTCATGCAGGCTTTACTTTCCTTTTTATTTATACTTAACATAAAAGATTTAAAATTATTTTAAGTGGCTGGCATAATGACTATCGTGGTTTAATTATTTATGAAAGCCCGGAAATAATTTATAGAGGCAATGCTAAAAATCTAATTGAAATAAAACCTGCGCTTTGTTTTGTTTTTTTTGTCTTCTTTTTTTCTTCTTGCAAATTTTATGGCATTAAAGACCACTCAGGAAGGTAGGCAGTTGTGTTTGTTTCGGCTCTTCTCTTAGTTATCATCACGCCTCTGCGGAGTTCCCGTCATTCTGCGGTTGACGGCGTGTGCGCAATATGCATTTTTGTCTCATTTTTGCGATTGTTTGTCGGACCAGTTGCTTAAGCAGCGTGACCGTTAGGTTAGTGTGTGGGGGTATTGTTGTTGTTGTACCCTTAGAGGAAGCAGGGCGGAGATAAGGGCTATTAGCGGCCTCGGTGGTGTAGGAGTAGGCTGCCTGTCAAACAGCCAGTCCGCAGGAGGCGGGCCACAGGGGGAAACTGAGCCGAGCGTCCCTATGCACAGGTTCAGAACCTCTTGTCGCTTTCGATGACCACTGCCGAGGCCGAACCGGCACTCACGCCTCCCTTACTCCCATGGGCCTTTGGGCTCCTAAATGTGAGCGTGTGCTACTAAACGGGGGGAAATGAAATGGAAGACCGCCGCCTCACGCTCTTGTAAAACAATTCCAGATTAGCGGGTTAACGGAGGACTGCTTGTGCATGTGTGTTTGACAGTGAAGTAGGTTGGCGGGGCTTTTATGAGTCTCACATTATCTCGTGGACCCTGAGCAAAATTGTGATTCGTTCATTTTTCTTATTGGGTCTCATATAATGGGTCTCATATAGAAGTATGCATGCACAAATGTGAGTGTGTGCGTGCGTGCGTGCGTGTGTGTCTGTGAAGGTTATAATCCTAATGCTGTGAATGAGAGTGACAACGATTGGATTGACATGAGCAATCAAAAACTCAATTGAGACTCACATTTAGTATTGTCTCATTATGGGCATAAAAGCCATTCACACTCCCGATTCAATTATGACACACATTACAAGTGGCTAATGAGTGACCCAATACACCTCCAACTCAAGATGACGACCAGCTTTGTGTGGGAGCAGAAAAATCCTTTTGAAGCGTGAAGCTCATCGGCCAGGCTTCAACAAGCAGACCAGGACCTTTGAAAGCATTTTAAGGAGAGCCAGACTCCACCCACACCCACATTTAACACATTGCTGTCCACCGCCAAGCACCTAAACTTTTGCCTCGTGACTGGGCCTGTCTTTCTTATGATCTGGCTTTATACTGATGTTTGACTATTGCCTGGCCTGTCCTTTGACGCATGCAAACACACAATACAAGGCCAAAATTACAAACCCAATTCCAAAAAAATTTGGACAGTATGTAAAATGCACATAAAAGCAGAAAGCTGTGATTTGTAAATTCTCTTTTACATATATTTAATTGAAAACAGTACAAAGAAAAGATGTTTAATGTTTTACCTTATCAACTTTATTGATTTTTGTAAATATACGCAAATTCCGAATTTGATTTTCCCAAAAAGTTGGGAGAGGGGCAAAAAAAATAAACTGGGAACTGATTGGAACATTCCACAGGTAAACAGGTGATGCCATCATGACTGGGTATCAAAGGATATCAAAAGACTGTTGATATCTTATTTCCAGGTACTCTTACAAGCAATACTATAACCTCTCTGCATTTGAATGGATCTCTATGGGAATTGGGGGGTGGGACAAGATTTAGCTGTAAATTACTCGGGAATAGTATGGAACCCATGGTTGGCTAAATGGTTGTAAGTCATCAAAAGTCTGAGGTATCAAACGAGCCCCAAACCATCACTCTGATGCCAGATATGCACTAGATATGGATGGATCACTTTAAGGGTTGTTTCTCCTGACTCATTTTCCTTTGGCTATTTAATTGATCCCAAAGGTGTTCTATGGGGTTGAGTTCAGGGCTGTATGCTGTAGCATTAAGGGGTGTCCTGATACTTTTTTTCCAAAGTGTATACTGCATTAAAATATATACTGTTTAAAAAAGCAGATCTTAATACATTTCTAATTTTTTTTAAATGTCATATTCATAAAGGTTTATTTATTTATTATTTAATTTTTTTCAAGAAGATTGACCTGAATGTTTATAATATTCTGTATTGAAGAAATGCATTTACTCTGAGCACACTCTGTTTATTACACATATGCAGTATTTATTTTTGCATACATATCGCCATTTATTTATGTATTTATTTAAATGATAAGATGGGTAGTTTTCGTCTACAGACAACAACAACATAAGGATGAACATCCAACACTCCCATGGTCCACGTTTAGCCTCTCCCACCTTAAAAACCAGCTTTCACAAACAGCCCCTCACTCCACTGAGAATCAGTTCTCCCTGGAGGTTGCAGCACCTATATAAACCCTTAATAAGAACATTAATGAGTCCCCACGACCGTACAGAAAGGCCGTAGGATAGAATAACCGGAGAATTTAAAAAATAATAATAATCAAGGACATTCAGGGGACGGCGCACTGTAAGTTGGGTCAGTCCTGTGGAGGAAGCGATGTCTCGCTGGTTGGTGTTGGTGCAATAGCGCTGTAAAAATGACATTGTAACCTTCAGTTTTTTATCTTGCAGTGTTCTAATCAGAGTTTAATGGGAAACAGGCTGGTACGGAATGAGGGAAGGGAATTGGGGACATGCGATGGCTAGTCCACCTTTCCGGCTGGGGATTTTTTTATTTCCTGTCAGATTTTAAAGTAGGAGGACTTAAGTAGAATGCAACACTTATAACCTGATGCTGATTTACCTTGATAATGCAGCACCTGTATGGCCCACCCCCCCATCGCCCTAACACTACGGCTCCGCACAACCTCGCAACCTAACCGGTATTAATCATGTTATCACTATGGATCTGACACACATCTGCTGTCCTTCTCATTCAGAGGGAAACGGCATTGCCTCGCAGTGCCTTTCACTGCTGCCTCCCAGTGCCTTTCACTGCTGCCTCTCAGTGCCTTTCACTGCCTCCCAGTGCCTTTCAGTGCCCAGACATGAGGAATGCCCTGAAAAAAACATGAACTTATGGCCATAAAGGTATAAGGGCAACAGGTACTACAATGTGAGTGCTGTGCAGAGTGACTCCGGAGTCCGTTTTTCGTTAATCATTTGACCGCTGTACCTACCCCATGACCCCCTTTTTCTTTGGCCATGGTAGTAAAAAGGTGCTTATTACCCCTTGAACTCCCAGTCATGCTGAGCCATTCCAGAGCACCCCACAGACGGGGAGCAGGGTAATACACATAGACACCATTACTTTTTTTTTCTAAGTAATGATTGACAAATGTGCATTACTTATGGTTTAGATGCACACCTTAAAATGAAAAAAATCTTTAAAAAAAAAAAAAAACTTTCTTAAGAAAAGGATTCAATGAGAGAGTCCTGAGGTTCAGTGTTCCTGACACCCCTTTTCAAGGCGCAATGGAGCCACATTAAACTCATTGAATGGGTCTGAAAATCAATCTTACAAGCAGCGCAAACGCGAACGCTGGCTGAATGACAATCGGAATTGTACATTTAACTTCAATGTATAACTCTGATGTTATAGGGCCTCAGTGACTGTGCTATTCCTGTTGGCAAAATGGAGATGGAGACCCATGACATATCTGAAAAAAAATAACAGACTGAGGAGCAGAGCTAACTTTGGAAGCTAACAGCCGAAACCTTTCCACCTGCCCTTTCCTTTTGCATTCACCATCGCCCTGTTTTTCTTCACTTTCTTCCACCATCATCATCATTCAGTATACACTGTGGAAATAATCATTAAAGAAGAAAAGTCTAATCAACAGAATAAAGAGGAGTATATCGCACTTCTGTTAATAAATGTATAGACTGCATTAAGGGGCATGTCACACGTGTTAAAGTGATAAACACCATAAATTAGGCCGATCATTTACATAAAGGAGAGGAGGAGCATGTGCAATGTTTGGATAACAGTGCTAATAATAATAATAATAATAATAATAGCTCCTACAAGGTTCAAAGTAAAAAACACTCCCGCTGCGGTACTTGTTGTTATGTAACACAATTACCACCTTCTCCACCACATTACCGGAGGGGTATACTATAAAGCAGGATTACTTAGTTAGCTGGATAACTGCACTGAGTAAAACTGGGAACAGCTCTTTTTACTTCAGACTGTGTTCCAGATTTGGGATGGTTCCGGGTTTTACTCAGTGCAGTTATCCAGCTAAGTAATTCTGCTTCATAGTATACCCCCCAGGTACATTTAAATAAAAAAAAGATATAAATTAGTTAGTAAGGAGACTAACTATATCCCAAAATGTTTATTCAGTGGAGAAAGCCCTGAAGATTGTTGCTAACTAGCCATTAATAAGCTCAATTTCCCCAGTAAATTTGATTTGATTTGCAATTTGAGTTTAGATAATAAGTGGACCACTCAAATGTATACTGATCACTTGAAACTCTTGTGTGCTTACTGCATACTGTTGCAGGTTGCAGGTACACTCTCTCATAAGCCTTTGACTCTCAGAATGCTTTCGATTTCTGCTATCGCTGCAGAGATGTCTCTGAACACTGAGGGAAGTCCTCTCTCCACAGCTTTGATTTAACTATATTAAACTTGTATTTAAGTTCCAAATTTATGGTTATATCTTTCGGATTAAAGTCATTTTATGCGACAGATGAATGATTATGGTTCTACCTCTACAGCTACAAAATGGTGGCATATGGGGCGGGCTATGATAACTTAAAGCCTTCAAGTAAATGTATGTTGAATGAACATATATTATTTAATTTGTATTCCCTACACTGAGCACAGAGGTTTTTATTAAAAGTGTCATCGTCATTTTTTTTTGTCAATTAGCTTTAGTAAAAATCCGGGCATGTTTTATTGTACGGATAAAAGTGAAATACATTTACAACACAAGCAGTTCAATTTGGTTCAGGTTAAATTTGCGCTAATAAAAAAAATAACTGCTGAGGGGAAAGGAAAAAAAAAAAGTATTAGCCAGATGAGAGGCCAGAGTGAATTTAGAGCATGGCATAAGATGTGAAAATAATTTCTTCTTTTCCAAACACAGTGGAAACCCTGAGACTGCCATAAGGTGTATCTTCATGGGACAAGGAACAAGGAGGAATCTGTGCAATTCTAATGAGTATCAGAACCAGACTGAGGTGTGGAGTGCTAAAAACGAGACTGCTGTACATATAAACAAGGCATTTTTTTCATGAATGGTTTGCTATATTTCATAAATGGGGGGTGCTATACCCAAGCCCTGGAAGAACTCAGTCCTGTAGGTTTTCCGGATTTTTTTTTAACATCAAATCCAGATATCTCAGAACTGTAATAGGAAGTTATTTTTTTTCAATTAAATCAGTAGCCTGATTAGTTCAACCTAGTAGTTATTTATTCTGTTGGACAAGAAACTTGCAAGATTGCAAAGATTGGGCATCAATAACTGCAGGAATAAAAATACCTCTAACTGATATGTTTTTCTATTTACTAGTCAATGTGCCTGGTCTGCAAAAAAGGTTGCTCACCTTCCTCTGTTAGAGGAACCTATGGATATGGTACTCGAGTTAATGAATCTCCAGTGTACCTGCAGGATGGGTGGGGAAGGTCAGCCGCTCCATCAGTGCAGAGTCGTCCCAGCTCAGAGCTGACAAATGAACACTTCTGGAGTAATCCGCTCCCCACCGTGTCTGACATCGAGTCAACAAGCTCACATAACTAATCTGAACAGCGTCCGCCATTCTCTCTCCACAGGTAAATCCCCGTAATTAAGCAGCGGGCCCAAAACAAGGATAATCGCGATGGCAGGTAGGAGGATGAGCGACGGACTGCTCGGGATGAATCGGCTCGGAAAATGAAGACGGGCAACCATTGTCTAGGGCCCCGTCAGATACTGTTATTCTCGCTATTTTAGAAAACGCCTGATATCTCTCTAAGGAAGAAGGCTTTTCCTAATCCTTGACTTTTGGCGGGACTATTTTTAAACGTTCTGAAGTGACCTGATCTTTCAAAGGTCCTGATGTTTTTTCTTTGTTTAACTTTCCATTTGTCTCAGTAATCAAGGAAGTGTTAAATCAATCTGAGCGCTAATGGTGCCGGTCTCCGCTGAGATTAAGGCAGCCGTAGCACGGATGCGAAATGAAGGAAAATGTAGCAGTGGCCATAACGGATAGTGGTAATCTATGATATACATGTTCGAGGGGCTGAGAAACACCTGTCAACGTGATCTAATTTGGAGAAGGAGAATGAGAGATATGTCAAATGCACCTGTAAGGCCATGATTGCTAAGATAATTCTAGTGTCACTAGCAGTGACAGTTGCAGAGTCAATCTCCGCCGAACGCGGTTTTAGTCCTTTCTCTCATTTAAAGTCCTGTTTGACTCCTGCTTTGTGTCCAGAAATGGCAGCATGCGGTTCTTTTTTTCCAGCGGTACCCCCCGTTTGTGCCTGTAATTGTGTGAGACCACCCAAAAGAAAAAGGGATGACCTCATATCCCCCTCTACTCCCACTCCCGTTCTCTGTGGGAATGCAATCTAGGTTGGCAGTCGAGCCAATGATAAAGACCCCCCACCGGTGCCCAAAAACAAAACCCACGGCCCCCGCCGCCCCCCTCATCCACTCTTACCGAGAGTGAGCTGCCCAGAGATCACCTGTCAGAAAATAAGGATCAATCGCTTCTCAGCCCCTTTGAAACACGCCTGTGTGCGACACTCTAATTACGCTGAGGAATGCCGCTCGCTCGTGAGACACCGGCCAGGATTTATACCGCGGCTGACCGGCGTGGCTGCCGCGCGTGAAGGACAACGTGCGGGGTGGGGGGCGTGCGTGGGGCCCATTCCGACGCCCTGGGCGGATCCCATTCCTCATCGCGTTGACGGTTAAAGCCCCCCGTGCCGCGCGTCACGCCGCGACCTATTTCAACGGCGCAGATAACTTCCGCCGCCGGTCGGCGGGGTCAACTGCCGCGACCTTGCCTGTCCCCGGGCCAATAGAATCACTGCTGACCTTGTGGCTCGCCATTAGAAATGTTGACGTGATTGTTAACGCGCCAGCGAGGCGGACGTGAGGCGGACATGCGGCGGACATGCCTGTCACGTAGACGCAGGGGTGGCTCCCTTTCCATACGCCCGGCGAAATCGGGGGTTTAATAAGGATAAAGACGACTCGCTGACTATCCTATATGGATAAATTAGAATACACACAAGATCCTTTCTGATTGAATCCCGCGCCTCATCATTCGAATCATCTTAGAGAGCCACTGCGTGGAGGAGCGCCATACCCGCGCTTGAATATCATTAAGGAGAAGTGACTTTGACACGCCTGTAATCAAACAGACTCGGGCGGATGAAAGCGGCTGTCGCAATTTCATCTGCGGCCCTTTCTGACTCCGTCTTCCTTTCATCCGTCACGGGGGCACACGTGAAGCGAATGACACCATCAGTTGGAAACATGACACGACGACGCGGTTCACCCTCCGTCTTCGGCAAACTAGTCACGATGATAAACAGGGCTGGAAAAGGACAGACTATTAGGGAATAGATGTATTATTTTATATTATCCAATATCCTCACATATTGGACACATAACTCAATAGCGTGTTCAGTTCGGCCCGGTATATTCGAAGAAGCAATTGAGAAAAAAAAATAAATTGCAGAAACGATAAGGAGAATGTCACGCCACCATTTCTTGTGAAATTTGCTCCAAGATTTCAGAAAGGTGTTTTGGTACATATGGCAGAAAATTGTCTGTCTTTATCTTCAACAAACTGTACTTTAGAAATAGTTGGCATCCGTTGTTTGAAGAGTGGGAGGGGAATGAATAAAAAGCATTTTTGAGCAGATCAGTACAAAAGCAAGAATACAGAAATGGAAGCATAAGTGCATGGTTTCAGTGACAGTCACTGGGGATGTGGAGAAGGATCGATCTTAAATGTGCTTCCACAATTACTTAGCTAACAGTTTAAATCCTGTGATATTAATCTGCTATTATTCAATGATCGTTTCTAAATAAAGGCCTCTGTGATACTATAGGCCTTCTCTAGCCTTTTCATTCTCAAAGTTTTACTGTGATTTTATAGTGCACACACACACACACACACACACACACACACACACATACACCAGTGGATTAGAACCATCAAGGAGTAACCAATGGAACTAGATAGACTATTAATTTAGGGGTATGTTGGATTGGAAACATACGCAATGTACCAATGCAAGGGGAGATAAATGTGTTCTGGGCCTATGTGACTTGGGCACACTGCAGGGTGATTAAACTTGTACAAATACACCTCCAGCTGCTGGGGGGGGGGGGCATAGATTCCCCATTATCAACTGAAATCTAAAACATGTCATTTTTGTTAATTTCTAATACAAGGTCTTTTTTTTTCCGCTACAATTCATAGTCTCACGAAGGTGTAAATTGTGTCATCTGCTTCTGAAAAATAAGGATGAATCTATGTGTTTATTTATTCCGATTTTAAGCATCGATTTCATCATAAACAGGGTATGCTTTTGTGACCCTCATTCATTTCTCAAACGAAAACCTACTAAATACATAGAATTGTGAAAAACACCTGAACGGGTAATGTCAGTTAAGGGCTATAACCACAAGGCCTGGCTATACATGCTGCCTGCTAATGCAAAGTAGTGATGATTGATGATTTTCTACCAAAACCACTTCCACTGGACCCAAGTTAGTCTACCATACTAGTGCCACAATCTAAACCGTGCCTGTGTAATAAACATTCGGACCATTTGCACAAAAGCTCTGAGTAAGAACATCAGAAGAAAGCACTAATTTGTTATAGTGAGAAGTTATTGAGTGAGATGAAAAGGTACTGTTACCAGGACAGCTCCACGAATGAACTGCACTGCGGTGGCTCACAGGAAATAGCAAATATTTGGGTAATTGTATGTTGTAACCTCAATCTCACCCCCTGTTAAAACCTGCAGGAGATAGAAAAGAAAATGTAGGACCTCAAAGTCATTCCGCTGAACTACACTCACCATAAATATATTTAAAGTGGGTTGAGGGAGACAAGAATGCCTCAATTAACGCTGCTGTTTTAATTTATAGAACAAAACATATAATTTGGTTATATTTCATTGTGGTGATGATTTTATTATGAAGTTCAGTAGTGCCTCAGAGTTTACATGCTCCAAAAATTTGAAGTGATAAATATGCCAAGGCAATCAGTAATGTTCAGTTTGTCCTATCAATGCCAAAAAAGAGATTATTTATGGAGTTATACTACCTGCAAGACTAAGGAAGACTAAGCCGTACTGTTCAAAGGTTTGCTTTGCTTTTATGATGGAAACAATACATTCTCAGAAAAACCTTGTTGTCATTTATGTTCATTCTATAGACTTCTATCTTGCTCTCTCTATCACACGCATGCACGCACGCGCGCGCACACACACAGTCTACCTTTCATCTGGCCCTCATTAGGTACCACTCAGACAGTGACAGTGTGCTTTAGCCTCTATTGTGTGGATAAGTCCCACACCAGTGCCTTGCGAGACAACTCGGGGCTGATGGATCACCTAACACCTCCACAGTGGACAAAGATGGGCACTGCTGTAGAGAAAAGATGCCACTTTATCTGGAATATGGCAAGGGGCTTGGCAGACATAATAACAGCCCCTCATAAACAAACCAGACAGTTGCCTTGAATCCTCAACTAAGCCTAAACATGACCGTTCTCTTTAATGCTGCCCTGACCCTCTCAAAGCTATCAAAATTTGTGTCCTTAACACCAATGAGATCTCTCCTTGTGGTCTTAACTGTGAGTGAATTGCCTCGAACTTTCAAAAAAATTCAACCAACCAATTAATTAATCAATCGACAATGCAAATGTTCAACGTCAACGTGTTATGCATAACGTTAAGTTTTTGGTAGTGCCTCAAATAATAATTTCCTGTTGGCAAATTAAAGCTGGCTCTATAGGCAAAGAACCTCAATTTCCCAATTTAGTGAACAACTATTTGAACCCCGGCTAACAAAGAATTCCTTGAACGACCTAGGTAACACTTCATGGCCGCGTGAGAACATCAGATGATGGGGTTACCGGAAATAACAAAGCCTTCAAATACATACAAGATTTTAATTCATTTTCAATGGGGCGAAGCAGACTCTGGATGCAGCAGGAAAGGAAACAAGCTGACACTCTGGTTTCAGGTATACCAGCCCATTAGCCTGGTCCTTGTGCGGCCTAGCCTTCATTGACCTTGATGTTCACAATGGAGGGAACGGGAGCAGGCCGATACGAAAGGGGGCGTCACAGGTCAGCCCTCTCGAACCTCGCCTCTCTTAATCCAACCCTTCAGCCAGGAAATCAAATGGGGACGAAAAGGCTCGCCCGGGAGACTCTTAGACGCTTCCAGCAATCCGTCAGGCGAGGGGCCGAGCGGGTCGGGACAGCCGGCTATCACCGGCGTCATCTTAACGGATTTCCGCGGAGAAATATTCATACGCGCACGTCTGTTTGGATGGATTCATGCGGCACTCGGCGGGCCGCCGCAAGCCTTCCGCGCGGCTCTCGGGGGGATTCCGGGGCCACTATTGACTCCGGCTCCCGTGCGCGGAATAACATCGCCCGCCCCGGCCCTATAACTCTGTAACGTGTCTCTTATTGAATCCTTCCACAGCACCCCGCGGGTTTAAATTGCAGCTGTCTGGTTCGGAGGGGCGGCGGACTGCGGCTTATGAGACCGGTACGTCGCTGAAGGCTCCGACGGGATTGCCGCCTCTCGCGAAGGCGCCGCCGCGGCCGCAATAACGATGAAGGATGTCAGAGTCGTCGAGGGCGGTAAGTCCGCTGACTTTGGCGCAGGCCGCGCGCGAGGGCCCCCCCGTTTGATTGAAACGGTTTGATTGATAGATTGATTTAACAAATTCTCGAAAAATGAAACAACTGCAGTTTTTCCTCGAAGCAATTTATCCTCGGAGATTGGAGTTGGTGCGTACGTGCCAACCTATTGAAAATCAGCTGGCAGGCAACGTTTCCATTTAATGGCCCCTTTCTTTTTCCCCATTTTCACGTGTTGGCCTCTGCCGTCTCGTACGACCACTGAAGTCATTTAAAGTCCTGATTTAAGGGAAATTGAATTGTTAAGTCTCCTGCTTGAGGGTAAGCTGATGGCTATATTTCCTCAGAAAGACCACCAAACCCCCCCCCCCCCCCCCCCCCCCCCGTATTATCCACAGATTGACAGCAATGTATTTGTGTAGGAATATTTCACAACCATCAAAGTGAATACTTTGGCACGCCAATCTGCAATGGCGCCTGCAAGTCAAATATTCTGCTTCAGAATCTTTAATATGAGCATGGGCTCAGTCTATTGAATTGAATATGAGGACTGCAATTATCAGAAAAAAAGCACAAAATCAACCTGCTCTGCCAAAGCCTGCCCAAAGTAATGCATTGCACTGCGCTCTATACAGTTTAAACAGGGGGGAACAAATGAAACTCGATAATTTCACTGAACTCTAAGAACTGTGTTTGGCTATATGAAGACACATCACCCTATTTTTGAATGGCTTGAGCTTTTCTTGAAATATGGCCCGAAAACCTTTAGTCCGCAACTGCTGCCTTTCCTATTTTTCTCATTAAGCTGTTAATTTCTATTCCAAACATGAGTGTTTTAATAGTGTTTTTAGTGTTTATGTAGTACATACATATGCATCTAACCAAAACAAAATGTAGCCGTTTTCTCACAATCCCAGTAAAAAGGGAAGCTATGTACACTCTCGATGTCATGGTTTTGACCCTGTTTGCCTATGCGGTCGTTCTCCTTGGTGGCCACGCGAGGGCGCTGCCCATTTGGTGGATGCTTGCTCCGCCCTGCTGAGTATTCGGAGCTTCGGTTAAGCGTTTACACCTGTTGCGTAGTCACCTGAGAGTTATATAAGCCTATCGTTTCCTTTATTCGGGGCTTCGACATTGATTGTTTATTGTTTTGTACTGTGGTGTATTGTTGGTTGTGTGTTCTCGTACCATTTTGGCTACTCGCCTATTTTTAACGTCTCTGTTGAGGCAGGGCTGATTTCTTACTGGCTTGGTAGTTGATTTCTCGTAGAAGTTTGGGACCGTAATATCTCTGCTCTATTTTGCCCTGTTAGTGCTTTCCCTCCGTGTATGGAGTTTTGGGCGATTCTGTTCAGAACTTAGTTCTGCTCGCCCTTCGGCACATGTCTTCCCATAGGGAGATCGGGTGTTTAGCTTCTATTTAGTTTCTTAGCTCGTAGAAGTATAGTAGTAGTTTCTCTGGTCCATTTTCACCTGTTTGGTTCTTACTGAGAGACCTGGCATTTTAGCTTCTACTCATTCCCTTGTTACGGTGAGCCAGTAGCTACGGTACGTTTATTTCCCTGTTTGGTCCTTCTCGTGGACTACGTTCTCCTTTGTTGTGAGCCAGGGTTTTTATTTGTATTTGAGAGGCTGTCGTGCTATTAAGTTTGCGTAGGTCTTTTGTTGCAGCCGTCCTATACTCCCTAACTACCTGTGGGACAAGTCTCTCCGGGTGTTAGCCTCCTAGTTTATGGAGCTTGGGCTATGTTGTGGACGTGTTTGTGTTTGACTGCGTGTACTCTTAAAATAGCCTTGGAACGTTAACTCTCTGTTCCTTTTCGCCTCGTTTCCTTCATTCGTTTTCTGAGAGGCTGTAGTGCTATGTTGCGTAGGTCTTTTGTTGCAGCCGTCCTATACTCCCTAACTACCTGCGGGACGATTCTCTCCGGGTGTTAGCCTCCTAGTTTATGGAGCTTGGGCTATGTTGTGGACGTGTTTGTGTTTGACTGCGTGTACTCTTAAAATAGCCTCGGAACGTTAACTCTCTGTTCCTTTTCGCCTCGTTTCCTTCATTCGTTATTTGAGAGGCTGTCGTGCTATTAAGTTTGCGTAGGTCTTTTGTTGCAGCCGTCCTATACTCCCTAACTACCTGTGGGACGATTCTCTCCGGGTGTTAGCCTCCTAGTTTATGGAGCTTGGGCTATGTTGTGGACGTGTTTGTGTTTGACTGCGTGTACTCTTAAAATAGCCTCGGAACGTTAACTCTCTGTTCCTTTTCGCCTCGTTTCCTTCATTCGTTTTCTGAGAGGCTGTAGTGCTATGTTGCGTAGGTCTTTTGTTGCAGCCGTCCTATACTCCCTAACTACCTGCGGGACGATTCTCTCCGGGTGTTAGCCTCCTAGTTTATGGAGCTTGGGCTATGTTGTGGACGTGTTTGTGTTTGACTGCGTGTACTCTTAAAATAGCCTCGGAACGTTAACTCTCTGTTCCATTTCGCCTCGTTACATATTCCATTAGTGAGAGGCTAGTGTGGTTGTTTTGTATCAAGCTTGCGTTAGTCTATATGGATCGTAAAGTTATGGGACGACGATGTTCCGTCGGCTCACCTGTAAAATGTTTCTCTCTCCTGGGAGATCGGGTGTTTACCTCTTTGGTTTCTGTATTGGACTGCGAGCCTATTGATCCCGCCATGGAACGTTAAATCTTTGTTCCTGTTTCGCCTCCGCAATTACTTATCGTATTATTTTGCAGTGTTTATGGACTGTTTTATGTTTGTTTTTACGCTACTCGCCCGTTCTTATTTTGTCTCGTTACCGAGACAGGGCGCGTATTATTTCTGGCTGTTTTGATCCCTGTCTTTACGCTCTACTTGGCGTTTGACAGTTTGCCGGTTAGTAGCGTCTCTAGTGGTGTTTGTGTTCCTTGTCTTGTCTCCTCCCTTATCTGCGGGTATCCCGCCTTAGTGGCCTAAGGGCTTAATGATTCCCCTTGCTGCGTTTGGCTCCTCCTTCCTCACACGTCACGCCCCATTACACTCGATGTTAAAATTAATGTCTAATTTTATGAAATTGGCTGGGAACCCTGGAATGATTTACTCTATATGCATGCAAATATATTCACAAGTCATAATTCTTTGGCTGTGGCATCATATTTCTGGAAAGGATGCTGATGGGTTTGAAAGTGCAAAGAACCTCTTGGTTGTAATATGTAATATTTACAATGTGCTTTCTTTGTGGGATTATTGCTCCAAGTCAAAGCCATATCCACAAAGAAATTTAACATTTTTAAAATGACCAATCCCAGGCACACATCCATGTGCAAATTGTACAGTCACTGTATTGTCCAACTACAGATTTGTCTCAAAAAATTATATGATATAGGCATGTGAATGTATGCAAACAACCATTTTCAAACTGTGTCCCTTATCACAGTGAATTGTCTTTTTAACTGAGTTAAAAGAAGCAACCAGCTTCATGTTCAATTCCAGCAAAAAAAATGCATGGATGCAGGTCAAAGTCTTCACGAACACTATAGAGTGACAAACATTGAATTATTGCAATCATGAACACAATCATTAATGTTCATACCATCAAGTAAACATATTTTAAATTGTATTTACAAAGCAAAGAGACGAAACACATTGACGCATATGTACATATACTACTGCGTATTGTTATTTTTTAAAGTTCAGTATCTAATATGCATTTAAAAGAAAGCATAATAATAATAGGTGTGTGGGTGGACAGGGGACAGGTAACATCACTATGAAACAAATAGCTTTTTAAAATCTAAACCAGCGGTCACTTTTTCTCTCTTTACTTTGGTTTGTTGGCCTTGACAAAAACAAATCTTTCTTTAATGGAGGTTTGCCGAATGATGTTGGGGTCAAAGAAGGGCTTATTCAATTCAAGGACCCCAGAGGTGGAACAGTTTTTAGATAAGCGATGCGCTGCCTTCTTCACTTTCATTAAAATAAGATTTACTGCCGCGGTCCTTCTGGTGCTTCTGTGGCGAAAACCTTAGATCAGCTGAATTTAATTAAAAATGTCGTCAGTATCCTCTAATCTCCACAAATAGGTATTTGTTTTATGGTCGCGAAACCCATAATTCACGCTCCGCACGTCAAACAAGGGGACGTACATCCTGGGCCAATCAAACTGTAAACACTGAATCAAATTCAAATATATGAGACATGATTGTCACCATGACAACCTTACAAAAGTATGTATAATTCTGAAGATGTTACTAGCACTGCTGGCCGTCAATAAGGCAACTGAGTGAGGAGTACAACATTACATGGGAGCATTCTTTACCTTGTGGTGGTTTGGTTAACGTTTCACCCACAGTGCCAGTATATATACCTATATAATTATGAATTCTGATTGGGGGGTGGGTGGTGAAACGTGAAAGATTGAGGTGTGAATTGTGGCTGTATTTCCTGATTGAAAAGTAAAACCAAATGCTCTCTCTCTCTCGCTCTCGCTCTCGCTCTCGCTCTCGCTCTCGCTCTCGCTCTCGCTCTCGCTCTCTCTCTCTCGCTCTCTCTCTCTCTCTCTCTCTCTTTCCATCTATCTATCTATCTATCTATCTATATATCTATCTGTCTGTCTCTCTCTCCCTCCCAAATCCCTAATGATCAAAAAGGGTTTGGCCAGTAAGTGAGAAGATCTTACCTTTGCACAAGGATATGCTACACACTGGTGGATATGTCCTCAGGGAAATTAAAGAAAAATGAATGGGCCATTTAAATATAGATTTGCTGACATTAAATATTAACTGTAATAGAATAAGTTAACCTCTTAAATTGGAGTATATACAAAGGGTTAACGTGATGGTTGGAGCTGCCGGGGTACTTTCATGGTCTTATTAATCATGCCAAGAGACACAAGTAATACGATAATATATCCTGCTAAGCACGAGCATGTAATGTCACGAGAGATACATACATTAGCTGGGAAGAGCGATAGCTACAGCACGTGCAATGGATTCCATTTATATAGCTCCTTTACCGCATATCAAATAAATTTACAGCGGAATGCGCAAAACCCACCTGGTGATGCACGGCTTGGCACCGGAAGCCTCACCACACATAGGCTTGGGTGAGGACGGCGGGATTTATTTTGTCAATTATCCCGGAGAGTGATTACACAGCCCGATTGAGGGAGCAGCGGCAGTATTTTCCGTTCAGACTCCTGTGACATGCAACGAGTCAAGATCCACAGGCTGTTTCTTTTACAACAAATAGTAGGAGAATTAATGAGAGACGGAGTCTCTTCACCATTAAGGAAGCAGGGCATCTTTCCTCAGAACCAGCACGGGTCACATCGCTGACCGCCCGGTGCGGTAAGTTCACACGTCTTAAGGATCTGTGAGCTTTTTGCTCAGTTCGTCTTTTAGACGAGACGGTGGCCACGGAAATCGGTTCAGTCTGGCCGAGCGGGGTGGCGGCGGGTTACTGGGGGGTTGGATTTTGCTCCGCGTGGCTTTTGAGAATCCCATCCCCATGGCAACCCTCTGCCGACGTGTAATTGGGAGACGTTTTCAATTTTTCTGGGAAGTGGTGCAAGTCAGTGCTTGTGCCAGCCTAGGCATTGCCCCTGTGAATGAACACTTCATTGTCGTCGCCTGCCACTGTTAAGCTGCATTGGACTGCGCCGCAGATCCTAAACTCTGCTGTCATTAAAATCCAGTATTTCAAACACATCTCGAAAACCTCTTTGGTATGAAGGATTAGAAATAATATAGTGCATATATTTGGGTACAGCCCAACATAGTTCTTACTTTTTTCCATTCCAAATCAATCTAGTCAAATTTCATAGGAACATAAAAATCCCAAAAATAAATTGATGCTACATGTCTGCATTTCTTTTCACATATAACCCCAACTGAGAACTTTAACAAGAAAAATAATAGTGATTTCTTGTTAAAATAACTAATAGTTCCATTAACCGTAATTACCAAAAAATCTTCCATTCCTCCATTCCCATTATAATGTATGAAATACACTATCACGATGCATTTGACTGGACTGGAAATAAAGCCAAAAGACGGAGTCATTAATATCAACAACCATTAAAATGCATAATGCACATAATGATAATAAATAAATTAATACATAGATTGATATATGGATAGATACTGTATGAAATTGAAGACAGCCAACGTATCCACTCATTAAAGCAAATACATATACAAATACATACAGTATGCACTCAAACAGAATAAACTGGATGAACCAGGAATTTGCAGTTCATCTAAAACCATGATCATCAGTCATGATTTTCAAGATACATCCAGTATATCCAGTTGCACACATTTCCATTAAAGAATAACTAAATAATAGATGTCATTCACAACACACAGCCTTCATTCTCAGAAAACACATCGGTGCTCATTTGTGGCGGCATTGTGTGACTTTTTTTACCGCCAACTGCTCAACATTTGCAAATTGGCCAGGCGTAATAATACTACTGGGCTGATCTAACAATTGTGATGTATTACTCACCTTGCTTTACAAGCAATGAAAATGGAAAACGAATGAGAAAATTAACTAAGTAAGCCAGCCGAGTTGCAGCTGTTCAGCTGAACAAGGTACCAGAGGCCATATTAACCATGACCAGTGGTTTGGCCAGACATTCATCATTAATGTGTTAAATAATACATTTTCTTTCCTGTCATAATTTTCTAGTTCAGACCTGAATATCAAGCAGGAAGCCATGGTAACAAGGATTTGTGTTGCACTTATTCATTTTTAGAAGATGCGATGCAAAAATAACAAACGTTCTGCAGGAGAAAAAATATGAACACCAGTGACAGATGGATGACATCAATAACAAAAACTGTAACCATTCGCAAACCGCAAACCGCATCTTGTGCTTTGCTAATATTCAGAGAAAAATGTTCAATTTTTACAACCGATGGTTACTCTGTAACCATTAACACAGTATTTTCAAATTTACAGACGAAAACCTATTTATCAACTAATATATTACTTTTTTTCTTGGTTGCTATATTCTCCCTTACTTGTGAATATGGCAAAATTAATCAAATTACATGAAAAACAACAGTGAATACTAGATCGAATTGCACTGCCCCATGTTAAATAAATAAAACAATCTTTGCAATAACTCATTTGAAACCAAGTTTTTCTAAGTGTGCCATTTAGAGGCTGTGGTTCTAAATTCCTTCCAACATTGCAGTCACTACCCTGCTTGCAAGAAATTGGGTATTTTCAGCACCTGTACAAACTGATCCATGGGATCCCAATCCTGCTAATTTAACCTGAGAAGCTTTCGATGTAAAGGCAAAAAGAGATGCCAAACCCAGAACGTAAACTATGCTTTATTAAACATATTGTGTTATTCCACATGGGAGGCTCACACCACTAAATTCAGCAGGAGAGGGGTTGAGTGATAGTTGAGTTCCTGCTCCATATCTCCTGAGATGCATTCCCTGTATGGTTATCTCACAACAATGCAACATGCTGACAGCCACAAGTTATTGTTCTGTTGCGAGTTAAGATTTGCCACTAATTAAACAGCTATTTTTGGCAGCACTCAATTGTCTAATTCTGCGGCAATAGTGTAAGGGTGTTGTGGTATTATAAGCCATATGCACACACAGTCGGAGCATTATGTCAGTTTATGAGGATGTGGTAACGTATCAATTAAAGTGAAAATGACGGCTGTCAGTGCGAGTGAAAAAGGTAGCAATCATGCCGTGTCCTGCCAAGAGCAGTGGGTAGCTTTGTGGAGAATTAGACACTGCGTGAGTCTATGAATGTATACCCTTCTGGCGTAGGATGAACCATAAAACAAAATGACCATGTACCTAGTACTCTGGATTATTCATTAACTACCGATATATCTACAGTATCTATCTTGATGAATGGATGGTTGTCCAACCAATCAATATATTTTGGTTTTGATCTAGTGGAAAAAAGAGCCTTCTATTTGTCTGACTGCCGCTGGGAAGCTCCTTTTAAATAGGTCGTAATTTATACAAGCAACACATGATTCCCAGGACTGTTGTATTATCTAAAATAGCAAATGATGGCGTCATTATACAATAATTTAGCCACTGAATCACGCAAAGACTACCACAGTATTAGAGAGACCCAAGAATGAGAAATAGCAATAGGGAAAAAGAGGTTCCATTTAGCCCTCAATTTAGCTGCTCCCTATTATATATAATGGATTAAAAACAGCGGCTCGCTTTAGAGGATGATATTTGGTTGGGTGATTATCAAACAAAACAACATCCATCGGGTTCTCCGTGCTATTGCCGCATGAAGGAAGACTCATGCATCTTCCCCGGCCTACGGAACATTTCCCAACGTGTAGTTAGGGGCTGGGCTGAACCTCTCCATAAAATAAACATGACACAGCCCAGCCAGTAAACAAACAGAGAGGGCAATGAGGCAGAAATATGCTTTTGGTACTCCGATCCACTGCGCCTTAGAGTACTTCCTCATTTACTGGAATGGCAGTGATGAAAAAATAATGAATGAATGAATGAATGTGCAGAAGATGGGGAAGGTGATCCATGAAAGATGCCATGGATACACACACACGCTAATAAAGCCACTGGTGTAATATTTAAATTGCATTGCACTGCCTAGGACATGGGTTGAGGCAGTTACCAGTGTTCATTTATCCAGTCTTACGGCACGAGGCAGGGATAGACACAGAGGGATGACGCAAAGTCACAACCGAAATTATGGTAAAGCTACTACTGTTGGCATCCATGTCAGAGACATTCTCCCAGTCTTTTCATCACAGTTATTTTTGTCCAACAGTCTAGCATTTTCACATTTACCATACGCTTCACCACTCCCGTGAGTCAAGAACAAAAAGATGACGCTACAGTAGGCATGTCATCACCAAACCTGGATGAATGAAGATTGGGCAAACTTCTGCTGTGACATGCAGATTGTAGGGTCAGAATTGATTGTAAACAGTGTGAATCCATGGATCCATCCTGCCTTATGCTAATGGTACAGGCTGGTCAAGGTGATGTAATAGTGTGGGGAACCTAGCCTAGACCCCTGAGATGTCAGGAACTATTAACCTATATCTCTTCTTCCCTTCCTGTCCAAAAGTCTTGAATGAGCCGTTCTTAACCAATTATCATCTTTTCTCCATCAGAACAACCTGCTCGACCCTCATCAGTCTGGCTTCAACTTTGAACTGGCTATTCAATGAAAACTGCTCTCCTGGATGAGAAGGAGGCACTCGCCACTGTTAGAGCCTCCTCCCTCTCCTCCGTCTTGATTCTCCCAGACCTGTCTTCAGCATTCGACACAGTAAACTATCAAAACCAACCAAACTGGCGCTGCGGTGGTACAACGGTAAGAACGCCGACTTTCAGTCGGTGCAGTTGTGCTCTGAGGATCGGGGTTCGCGCCCCGGTCCTGCCAGATCCGAGCATGCCCGGTGCCCTGTGGGAGCAGCAATTAGCGGCTGCTTCTGGGTGGGGGGAGGGGCTCGGAGAGAATCGCTGCACGCATGGCGGCCCTGGCCGAGCTGGAATCACGGTCAAGGAGCTCGAGGAGTCGCGCCCTGTAGAGGACACAGGGTTGTGTAGCGGTGGTTCTCTAGCGGTTGCTACACGGGGGGGAATTTAATTAGAATAGGGGTTCAATTGGCTACTAAATTGGGAGAAAATGGGAAAAAATCTGAAACAAATTTATAAAAAAACAAACAAAAAAAAAAAACTACTGATCTCCACACTGGCTGAGATGGGCATTTCTGGGACTGCCCTCTTTTGTTTTGCATCCTACCTCGCGGATAGATCCTACCAGGTCTCCTGGAAGGGTTAGTTCTCTGTACCTCATCCCTTTGTTACAGGAGTCCTGCAGGGATCTGTACTGGGCCCCCTGCTGTTCTCATTTTATGTCGCTTGGCTCCATCATTAATTCACATGGTATCACGGTTATGCTGACGACACCCCACTCTTCCTCTATTTCCCTCCCTCTACCACACAGGTTAAGGAGATTATATCTGCCTGCCTGACTGACATATATATGTGGATGGCTAGGCATTATCTGAAGCTCAACATTGACAAGACTGTGCTGCTCTTCATACCACACAGGTCCTCGCCACTACAAGAGCTCTCCATCACTGTCAACGGCACTATGTTGACTGCCTCCCGCTCTGATAAGAACCCAGGTGTGGTCCTGGATGACCAGCTGTACTTCAAGCAGCACATCAGGGCAATAGCACAGTCCTGCAGGTTCCTTCTGTACAACATCAGGACGATTTGACCAGACCTGACCACAGTAATGCTCATCATATATTCAGGATGGAACAAGATCTGACTCCTTATGTCTGTTGTGCAACTGGTTGACTCCTGAATCGTCAGGATTCATCAAGGCCATAAACAGGCTGAATCCATGAGATTTATGGATCCTCCCACTGGAAACACAGCTTAAGCACTTGCCTTGACAGGGGCAGAGGCCATCATATGAAATCCAATTATAATGACAGATACAACTGTATGTTTTATCAAATGGACTCACTCTCTCTCTCTCTCTATCTCTCACTCTTTCTCTAAACAGAGCCTCCACTGACCCTTGCACCTGCAAGAGCAAACACGCCTCGGGTCGTCAATCCTCACCCGATCCCAGGAGTTGCAGGTAGCGGAGGGATTTCATACCATAGTACATGAAACGGAGAAAGAAGTGATTTCAGAGAGCAAACTGTTGTGGTTTTCTCCCATAATCACTCCCGCCAACTGCAGAGCCAACCGCGGATTAGAAACAGAGGGCCGTGACCCTATCATAGACTTCATTCAACCTTCCATTCACGCAGTATTGGAATCGACTAAAGCAGGAGCACAGTAATGAAAGCATTGGGTGAAATAAGGCTGAGGTGAACTGATACTATGACACAGTATTCCAGGGAAAGGCATATTCAGCTAACCTTAATAATGGATTAATAATGGCGGCTGTTATTCAATATTTATATAACTGCAAGACGTAGGAGACGTGCAGTTTTGCCATTATGGCAGCTGAATCAGTGATTGTTCTATGTGATGGACAATTTCAGGTTTTCTCTGAATGTGAGGTCTTTAACAGTAGACAGATCTTTAACAGAGCCCAGAGACAGTCAGCGTCCTGGAGTCTACTCTATAGTTCTTCCTGGGGTTATGCAGTGGTTAATCAGTGCAGCCAGCATACTTTTGAACATCCAGGTCCTTGGGGGGGTGATTCTGCCCAACCCTTTCCTCACAGTATTTGTCAAACAAACCTCAAAAGACCTCTCTGAAGGCATGATGCTGAAAATGAGTTAGAGAAAATGTGTGTGTGTGTGTGTGTGTGTGTGTGTGTGTGTGTGTGTGTGTGTGTGTGTGTGTGTGTGTGTGTGTGTGTGTGTGTGTGTGTGTGTGTGTGTGTGTGTGTGTGTGTGTGTGTGTGTGTGTGTGTGTGTGTGTGTGTGTGTGTGTGTGTGTGTGTGTGTGTGTGTGTGTGTGTGTGTGTGTGTGTGTGTGTGTGTGTGTGTGTGTGTGTGTGTGTGTGTGTGTGTAATAATAATAACAGGCACAAGATGAGATCAGTCAATGTTCTGTTAACATTTTCAGTGGTGATGATATAAACCCAGGGCACATTGTTGTCATTTGTCTCTGAGCCTACAAATTGTCCTTACCGATATTTCTTCATCATTCTTCTTTTTTCTCTCGGTTTACATAAGCCAGGAAAGTGGAGATGAAAGGTTCTGAAAAATCTTTAAAAAAGAGCCCTGAGTAAATGAGCAATCTAAGAAAATAATAGTAGTGCTGGCATGGAAAACTGAGACGCACAGATAATCCAAATCATTGTGTTCAAGTAAGCAATGATATGTGATGCATTTACTCTTGTCTTATGATTAAGTATGACACTATAAATGTTTTCATATACATATACAAGTCGTAGATTGAACACATTAAATCAAAATTATTTGCATGAACTCTATTATCATGTCAACAGCCATGAAATGTGTGCTCACAGTTACTTAATGTGATGTTTCAATGTTGATTTTTTTCAAGACACTTGTGAGTTAAAGTTACCACATTTAGCATTCCTGTTCATATAAGTAATAAAATCATACATTAATCAAAAGTAATACAAATTTTAATGCAGAATTTTCAAAATTATAAAGGCTAGAGTGTCTCAGAGTGTATAAACGGCTCTTTTACATAATTGGTGTGTCTTCCTTTAGTTTCTGTAAGTGGCCAGAACCTTGCTATGTTTCGCTAGTCGATTTAATCCTTTCACATCCTAAGTAATATACAGTATGCTACAATGCATAATGGCTGTTTTGTGCAGCTGTATCAGATTAATGCAATCTGTGCACAGGGGTTGTGTTCATATGTCCATCATGGAGCCATACTTTTGAAAGTAGGAATGGTAAAACTAAACACAAGGAGGGATGATAGATGCCATTCCTACATAGAAAGCTGCACTGTAAAATGTTTTATTTATAAATAATGGTGTGCTGTTCAAATCTTAAGTCCATTTGCAACAGCCTATTTTCATATATACTATACACACTATACATTATCATCGTGAGAGAGAGAGAGAGAGAGAGAGAGAGAGATACCATTCATACTTTTGAAAGTAGGAATGGTAAAACTAAACACAAGGAGTGATGATAGATGCCATTCCTACATAGAAAGCTACACTGTAAAACGTTTTATTTATAAATAATGGTGTGCTGTTCAAAGCTTAAGTGCAACAGCCTATTTTCATATATACTATACACACTATACATTATCATCGAGAGAGAGAGAGAGAGAGAGAGAGTGAAAGAGAGAGGAGAGAGAGAGAGAGAGAGAGAGAGTCACTTAAGACCTAGTAATGCTGTGATAAATTGAGTATGGATTATAGACTCCCCATCCAAGATTTCCTTCTCCTTACAACCTAATTGGGATACACCTCTCTGCTTTCCTGCCTCTTTGTGGCGTTTAATTAACAGGCACCTTTTACTGAGGAAACGACCAACTTTATAAATGGCCTTGGCCCAAAGCTCTGCCTACACGAGAGAGATGTAAAAAGAGACAGAAATCAATGAGTGCAGAGAGAACAGATTTGCTTTTCATTCGACAATGAGGTAGAGAGAAGAATGGTACTGAAGTTGAGTTGTTACCACAGGTGTCCGTGACTTCATTGCACACGTATTATTCGCAACAAATAACAGACTCATTTTTCACAACTGTGCTCACAAGGCTGTGTCAGTTCATCGAAGGGAACGGAAGGATCCTTTATTAGCCTATACTCATTTTCAGTCCATCCAATATCCCATCCATTCAGCGCCGACGATTTTGTTAGTTACAAAAGCATTCTGCAAACATTTGATGTGTTCTGTTTTGCAAGCAGTGTCGAGGTGCTGTATTCTTAGAGCGGGCTGAGACAATTCTACCACCACTCCTGATACTACTGTGTACAAGTCCAATGCAGTACACAAAAAGGTTTCTTTGAAATAAATAAATAACGGTGTATCGAAAATCCCCTGGACTCACCATCATGTGTCTCTCCAGTCAATTGATTGCAGATTATTAGCCAAGCGTTTCAGCACAAAACAAATATTGTGTGCCATTGTTTGTGTGTATGTGTGCGTGTGTGTGTGCGTGTGTGTGTGTGTGTGTGTGTGTGTGTGTGTGTGTGTGTGTGTGTGTGTGTGTGTGTGTGTGTGTGTGTGTGTGTGTGTGTGTGTGTGTGTGTGTGTGTGTGTGTGTGTGTATGTGTGTGAGTGATCAATAATAAAGGCAGAGGGATAAAGGCAGTTCAAGTCCAAAGCTAATAGTCTTTAGCCCTGCCCACAAGACACCGTTAACCTGCAAACATGTTGACTCAAAGGCAAGGTACACATATGACAAGGTGGAAGTTTGGGTGTACATATGAGACCGTGGTAGGAAGTGGTGGAAGCCAGAACGGAGGTAAAAAAATATATCATACACACACACGCACGCACGCACGCACACACACACACTCATACACCCTCTGGGTTCCTTGACCTTGACAACCTGCATGTGTGTGCAGAAATGTTCCTGTGTCTAGGTAAATATTTAAAGACCACTCTTCCCTCTTCTACCCTTAGATCTGACAGCAGTGAGTGTTGGGGTCAGCACATTCCGATGGAGGTCTCTGCTGGAATAAACTGAGTTGCAGGCATTTTATGGTTGAAGTCACCTCAGAGCCCAGCACTGGTCATTATCAGGGGTTGTGTGTGTTTTTGTGCGTGCGTGTGTGTGTGTGTGTGTGTGTGTGTGTGTGTGTGTTGGTGGTAGGGAGATATAAATAATGGTGGAAAGCAGTGCATTGTATAGTGCATGAGTCCTCCTGAAAAGTTGAGCTCTGCAGTACATTTGAGTCTAATTTTATTCTGTCTTAAAATTAATTGCAAAGTAATAACGTGAATAAAACATCCAGCGATTAGGTTTGTAGACAAGCACTCATATAGAGATTTGCAGGAAAAATAAGATGACAAAACTTTGATTAAAAAAACTATGAATGCAATATTGAGAAATATTTTAAACGTTAATTTAGTCAAACTGCATTTTAGATCTAGCGCTGCTAACATTGCTGTTACAAACCCTTAATTACTCTTAAGTCAATTGCTTCCTCCACTCATCAATAAATAAATAATTTAAACGAATGACTCTGCAGCTCACTGGCTCAGGAGACAGAGTCTGAGCAGTTTCCATGACAGGACTACTGTGACCAGACCACTTGACATTATTTGATTAATTGCCACCGGAATCAGGTGTGCAACAAAGGCCACTGCTGGCCTTTGTAAGGCAGTCAATTCCTCAATCAAAGGATGTCCTAACCTTGCCAAAACCCAGATTTTCCCCTGGCATATCCAGATCTGGGATGTCAAACCTAAGGTAAATACCTCTAAAACCAAGGGGGTTCTCGGAATGGTCTGCAGACACAAGCATTTTTTTTTTCTTTTTCCCTCAGTGAGCTGAGTTCATCGTCGGAGGCTTGAACCTTTTACCTCTGTCTCACCTTGAGTCAATGGCACCATTCCTCATGTCTGGCATTAATGGAAGCTGAAGGTTAATTAGCTCACAGCAAAGAGACGGCCTCCTACTTGTGTCTCAGATAGAGCGAGAGAGAGAGAGAGAGAGAGAGAGAGCAGTTAGCAATGTGGCTGTATTACAGAATTCCACCAGGTTCATCCCATCCCGGCAGACACATTACACAGATAAAGGAATGGGTTTAAGGTCAAGAGGTTTGACTCCTCCTTTGTGTTCCCCCCAGTTGTTCACATGCTTGGATAATGTTGCCTTATTCGTCTTGATCCGGCATCGTTTTTATGGCCTTCCCTTCAGACCACCGGCCTAATGTGGAACTGCTGACCTGGGGCACAATGAAGGTGAGATAGAGAGAGGCCTGGGAAAGGAAACCCTGCCATCGCTGTAATTACGTCTCCTTTCAGGAAGTCCTGTGCTGACTTAGCTCTTCCATGTCAGAGGATCAAAAGGACTGGGCCTTACAAGATGAACCCAACGATTCGGGGCCCGGTTTTACCACAAATTCAACACAGATGCTGAACAATTATTCATATACAGCATCATAGTGGATGCCACCCATGCAAATTATCTCTTTTTTTGACTATTAAAATGTGAGAAAGAAGCCTATAGTTACTCTTCATCAATAGGTTAATGCACAGTAGATATAACCACACAGATACCAATATGTTACATTCAAGGTTGTACCTCATTGTTGAACCAAATAAATGTGAGCCACTCTCTGGAACTGGATAGGGCTTACTGAGAGAGGTGCCTAACCATCTCCATTCAGCACTGATTACCCTGATAGCATAGACTCCAGACTAATTCGCTTCAGCGAGAGTGAGAGGCAGCGGCTTTGATGACAAAACCGAGTGCAAAGATTCTGGTCACCTGAAAGTGAAAATTACAAGTTAAAGGGTAGTTAGGTGGACAAATCAGATAAAGACATGCATTTGTGTGTGTGCGTGTGTGTGTGTGTGTGTTTGTATAATGTGTGTTCATTGTATCGAGTTGGGGAAGTCACTGGTCAATCAAGACGTGACTTTATTCTTGCCTCTGTCTGTAACCCATCTGAATGAAGCAGACCATCTCCATTTCACAATTAAGTGCTTGAAATCAGACTGAGCCATCTAGGTGATGGCTCATGTAAATACAGTATCGATTGACTGCTTGACCCATCTTCTTTCCTTCTCTGCCATGAGTAACCCTTTATTGGTTCCGTGAAGGAATGTGATATGTGTAATATGATAAATAAAAATTAAAATCCTGTGTCATCATATTTTTTGATGTCCCTTTTCATTCAGGACTCTTGGAATTGTCCTATCCCCCACCCCCTATCCCACACACGCAAACACGCACACACACACACACACACACACACACACACACACACACACACACACACACACTCGCACACACCAGTCATATGATTTGAACAGGTCTATAAATTGAATGTTCAAAATGTTGTATTGTTTGCATTTCATAATTCAATCAAATATTTACTTATGCTTATACTGTATTTTTTGATGTTTAAAACATTTTTATAGTGATTTTACAGTATATTTTTTTACAGTAAATGTATAGCAAAATCTCATAAAACAGGGAAGCATGGAAAATGGTGCGTGCGTGTGTGTTTTGATGTCACGTGTTTGATGTTTGTGATTTGTGCTCTTAAAACAAAAGGCAGCAGTGTGAAAAAGGCTTTCGGCTCTTATATAGAACTTCATTTTTCAAGGACATACACATACAAAAAGACGAACGCCCCTTGAGGGCTAGATAGGAGACTCCAGTTTGGTGCACTGGGTCTGCTCTATTAGAATATTAAAGATATCAGAGTAAATACCCCCCCCCCCCCCCCTGCCATTTTTTCTCTCTCTCCATGCCCTCTCAGGCATCAAAACAACAAAATAAAAAGTTAAGTAAAAACCCCCGCTGGGAAAACAGAAACATTTAACCTTCTTGGGCACTTGTGTTGTCTTTTTATGTTGTGCATCTTTCAAGGCTTCTCATTCCGCACTCTCTCCCACAGGGGAAACAAACTGTCAGATGTGTGACGCACAAAAAGGACGCCACTATTTGAGGCTTCGGGAATCACAAGCCACGCTTTTCCTAGTCTGCCACAGGTGCAAACAGTTACAACACCCAGAACAAATCCATTAATAATGAAAGATTTGAGAAATATCGGAATGACACTTGTGATGTACTGGACTGGTCCGTTCCAATGTCATTTTTTTATTCCATGTGTCGAAATCTAGTTGCCTTCCGCATGAAAACATGAGGGTAATTAGCTCTGTCTCTCAATGCAGTGATTACACTTTGGGAACGGAGAGGCTAGCAGTTGAAAATACGGAGCTTATTCTACCACTAATTGCACATTCTAGACATAAGTTGCTTATACTATTAAGCATTCCGGTTATTACCTGAGTACATTCGAAATACGAGTAATTTCCATGCAATTTCCCATGGGCTCATTGCTGATTATAGTGAACACCCCCACAGCCTGCCCGTTCTCTCTGTACTGAGTAATGAAGCTGGGAAAGCAGAATCATAAAGAAACAGTTTACCCGTTGGCTGGTAAACTGCCATTTTCAAATTCTAGTTTCTAATAATAACACAAAAAAATGGGATCACATTAAGTGCCCGCCCCCTCCTATCATCTCCTCCCACTTGCACCCCCGTTGGCTAATTGATTACCTTTCACTGCCCATGTTTAAACCACTGTGACAATGTGCCACACTCATTTCAGTGCTTCAGAATATCGCTGCCTCAGACACAAGGCCTGGATTTTTAAAAAAACAACAAATTTGACCTTATCTTTGACTGAAATTTATGTAAGTGTTGCCATTCAAGCAAGTCCAGCGATCAACAATATTAACTCCCCATTTATCTCGCAGCTGACCAGATCTTAAATTTGTTCCAGTAAATTTTGAACGTTTTGCATTTAATTGTAAATCGCCTCGATTTCACACAAAAAACAGGCGCTACATTGCTAGCCACTGTATGTGTATTGTATCAACCCTAAGGAAGAGTAGGAGCTCTGCAATTATATTTTGTCAAAATACATCGTCCTATGAATCTCATTCAGCTCTTACTCATTATAGAAAGCATTAAAATGCAGGAATGCGAGGCCCAATGAAACTACAAGTAAATGAGTTGTCTTTGGGCAGAAAGTAGATGTAAAAATCTAAAGCCTGGGGAGGTCATTGCTGCACATATTTCCCCCACAGCAATACTTATTATATTAATTTTTACATAATTTATTTTCATTATTATTTTCTTAGTTAAATGTTCTTTTAACCATTGTGTGGTGTTCGGGTCTGTGGGACCCGTATTCAATGTTTACTAAAAGAAAAAATGATACAATTCATAATTTTTTCAACCTGAGACTCATTGGCCTTGGCTCATTTTCTGTGATGAACATGTAAAAGAACACAAAAATCACATTTTATCACAAAAAACAAATATCACTTTTATTGATAAATGTGATCTAGCAGAGGTAAATGGTCAATATTAACCATATATGCTGTCTATATTGCTTGTAATTGAGATAAAGTCAATATCTGTGAAGTATTTTTACGTAAATTGTTTATTGTTTATTGTTTTAAAAACCCAATAATGTTGTGGGTCCACCAGACCCGCAAACACTGGGTGAGTAACAAAAACACGAACACCACACAAGGGTTAAACACCTAACATCAGTAATAACACAATAATGTAAACCTAAGGTTTACAGTAAATTCTGTCAGGAATACAATGAACAATAAACATAATTCACTTTTTAAATATTTTTATTAAAAAAAACAACTTTAAAATAGGTTTCAAGTTCAAGAAAGTAGAATAAGCTTAGACACAATGCAAAGCATCATATACAGACGGATAAAATACATTTTATATATTGCAGACAAGCCATGTCGGGTATTACATATTTACATTAAGTATGTAAACTTGTATATACAATCTTTATTACATTTACAAAAAAAAAAAGAAAGAAATCTTTTTATTTTTTATCTTTTTTTTATTTATTTCTCCACTAGCATTTGTACTACAATAATGAAAAACATTTACATGTCTGTCAATCCTTCCCCCCTTTTATATTACAAATTTATTTTCATAAAAATATATCTCTGTACAAAACAAAAACAACAACAAAAAACAAGGTTTTTTGTTCTCCTCGCGGATATTTCAACTGTGTCCACGGGTCACTTTTTTTTTCCGGCCCCGTCTCTCTAGTCACGATCCATAAGATCCATGTTTTCAGATTAATTTTTCGGCAAACCCTTTTGGTCGACAGCAAACTATGCTAGGGAGGAGACAGATGCCTGAGAAGTTGAACTATATGCTCTCAAGGCTTTGGGTTATAACAACTCTTATGTAGGCTACATATCCTTTTAGACAGATTGTTTTCACCTCTTCAGTTAAAGATACAGCTAGCGTTACTTGGGCTAATAAAGAATATCTGTGTAAAATAAATGTTTTTGACAATTACTAGAAAAACGCAACCAAAAATGATCGTGTTGGGTATATATATATATATTTACTGTGTGTACCTCTTTACGAAGATCTGTTGTGTATATACTTTAAATAAACTTTGAACTTATTAAATATATATCTTTAAATATATTCAAAATTTGTATTATACACTGAAAATATATTGATATATGATTCTCAGATATAGGGGACATTTTCTTTCTATAGCTTTTGTGCTAGGCACCTCGGACAATGAGTTGAGTCAGGCCGGATAAAGGTCTAGTGATTTTATCCAACAATAGAGGGGCTATTTTGGGGGTATGAATCACTTAACAGGCAGGGAAATAGATGCTGCACTTTTTGGTGATCATAAAATACATTCAAAATCTACACAGTATTCTTTTTTTCTGTTATACAGTGATCAGCCATTCCTTGCTCAACCGTTTGTTTTCACTGGCTCACTTTATACCAGGGGTTTCCAAACCTATCCAAAAAGGGCCAGTGTAGGCAGGTTTTTGTTTTAGCCAAGCACTACGACACCTGATTCAACTACTTAACTAATCGTGGTCTTCAGTCAAAACCTTTACAAGTAGAATCAGATGTATTAGTGCCGGGCTACAACAAAAACCTGCACCCACATCGGCCCTTTTCGGATAAGACTGGACACCACTGCTTTAGACAATATCCATGGTACAGAATCTGCTATCTTACACATCCCTCCCTTCCTGTTCCCTTAGTGTTAGGCCGGCTTGAAATGATCAAGGATGGGTGAGATGGGTGAAATGGTATTTTACCAGGTTTGAAGAACCCTGATGATGGTGCATCTGGTCAGGTGTTAGAAGCTGAGATGCTGTGGTGAAGCGAATACTGTTAAAAAAAAAAAAAGTTTTGTTTTTAAAACAAAAATAAAAAAGGTAAGCGTTTGATTGTGATTTGTTTTTACCAGCTTTGAGACAATAACCACAGTCACCGTCTTGTGGAATGCAAATCATTTCCAGGAAAAAATTTAGTTTCACCGTAATGTTCAAGTTCCTTTTTATCGGAGATGTGACTCTGGACAGAGTACAATAGGAAACCATTCCTATGGCACACTACCAACATTCTAGAACTTTACCTTAAATAACTTTCAATAGCTCTTCTGAAACAAAGAGGCACTTTGCTATCTTTCATTTTTCTAACAAACTTCTAAACTTGTGGTTTATCTCACCATCAAAGGTGCAGTATAACAAATAGCTGACGGGCATATTCATGTACAAATGAAAATCTGTCACCGGTGGCCACTGATAGTATTTGTAAAGGCATGCGTTTAATTCGAACACAGGAGGGGTCTCATTATCAACGGCATTTGCGAATGCTCAGTTAAAATAAATTATTTAAAAAAGTAAACTACATGCAGTAATGAACTCAGTAAATAGCTCAAGGAGAACAATTAGATGTATATTTGTTTTGTGAAAATGAGAGCAATTGCACTGAAATCACTTCATTACCATGATTTTTAAAAATGTATCTCAGCATATGTTATGTATGCTCCAAATACAAAAGTAGAGGACAAATGATTAGACGCAATTCATATGTCAAGAAGGGAAAAAAAAAAAAAAGAAAAAGCCAGCCAAGAATGAGTCATTTGCGACGAATAATGAGCTCCTGCTTGTATAACAGCTCAAAAACATGTCTCAAGCTTCAGGATTGACGTAAACATCTCCCATATTAAAAACAAAAAAAAAATGACACGGAGCGCGAGGGGCTTTGCAAATTATTCCTGAAGGCTACTCGCCTTTGTTTACGTTAGCAATTTAACGGTGAGAAGTCTAAGCAGAGGTGGGTGAAGACAGACAGAACAGACACGCGTGCGTTCTGGCTGCTAACAAGCTAACTTGTGAGAGGGAGAGCCTCGGTGGAGACCCCCGCAGGTGACAACCTGTGCGGGCGGGAATTATCCATCCAATCTCACTACCCAGAAGGGATTTTAATTATCTCGTTTCAATACAACAGCAACAGTGTTAACGCTAAAATAGCAGGTACAAATGCTACTTGAACAAATTAACTCTTAAAGTTACCTTAGAGATTGATGACATGGCTATTGGTAAATGTACAAAGTAGGATTTTTGGAAATGGGTTGGACATTTTATTGATTATATCACATTATTATGTACTTCATGTTCCTGTTTTACATATTAGTATATACTATAAAAAAAACCATCAGAATACATATTATTGGGGAAGGAGGGAAGCAACAGAGAATAAGCTTTTGCACTTCCATAATTCAGTTTTTTCAGTTTATTTTAAAAGAAGGAAATAATAGGAATATTACAATTCAGATAGATGGATAACGCCATCTTTAATTTTAGTTTCTGATTGTACATGGTTTAATTTGCTTTTGTTATGTCTGATGCAGCCGCTAGATGTGACAGAAGAGTCCGTTTTGGACATTTTCATGGGAGATAAAATGAGCAGGGAAATGGATTCATCAAGACAGCCCAATACGTGCAGTAACTAAATAGAGACCAATGACGTTGTAGGTGTTGATAAAGTCCTAAAATATTCAGAATGAAATTAAAGGACGGAGAAAAAAATAAATAAATAAAAAAAGATTTAAAGTGAATGCCAATAGGTGTGAGATAATGTGCCTACCAACCACTTTGACTGAAATCTTCAGGGAAATATAATCTTAGCTTTTTTTTCATAGCCACGCTGTTCCAACAAGCACAAGGCAATATTAAATTCACACGGTGGAGATAAGCTACGGATTTAAAAGGAATAAAATTGTAAAAGCAATTACTGAAACAGTGTACAACAGATCAAAAATGCAATGGAGTGATTTATTTCAGAAGCTCCATTTTGTGCAAAGCAGTGTCAGGGATGCTTACTGTAGTATAAATGTTGGTTATAGCACTTCTTGGCTGACTGGAGCCGTGAATGTTGCCATGCTATGGTTTACCAGTCGTGAAACAACTAAATCCGCCTTCTCGGTGAACTTGGAAATAGCTGTTCATGGTTTTATGATTTAAAATACCAACGGTCTACGACAAACTGCTGATTTCGCATCAAATTTTAAAAAAAATTTCAGGGGTCAAACAAGCCTTATAAAGCAAAAATAGAGTACACCTGCTTCTGTGTTCAATCGCCGTGCTCTATATCTGATAAAAATAAAAAAATAAAATAAAATAAAAAAACAGATTTTTTATTTATTCTTTTTTTTAATTTTTATAAGGCCCTGTGACCTTTAAGGGCATTTCAGTGATTGCATACACTGATAAGACCTGGCGAATCAAACCCAATAACGCAGATCAAAAGCGAGATACGGCCTCAGATCGCAATCCGCTACAGCAGTTCTCAGGAAGCGTCCGTAGCCTCCACAGTGTACCCAGGCATTATGAGATAGAGGGACATCGAGCACCTCTAATCAAATTCTGGATGGGGTCTTCTGAGGTCTGCATGTAAACACTGTTCGCCGTCAATATTCTGCAGTCGCTTGGCTTCACTTTACTTACCTCCCTACTAGCAGAGAAAGTTTTATTCCTTCACACACAGACCCACAAATACCGCTTGCGGTACAGTATTCCTCATTGGCCCGCCTTTGACCTGCACTTTGACCTAGTGGCCTTTGGCCTGCAAACTGCTCCAGCACTTTTTTGCATCCCGAGTGTAATCGGGAAAGTATATAAGCAGAGATGCAACGAATGTCAAAACAGTCGGCAAAAGTGTTTTCACTTGAAAGACTGCCGCCTGCTTTTGTGAGGACCTGGTACTCGCTAGGTTTCACCCCTTCCAGTCGCGGCTTTGTTTTTATTGCCAGAACCAAATTCAAAAAATTAAAAACATGTCACCACAGCCAAGATCCTTCTGCTTTATTTACCCACTAGGCCACCGTTATAAATGCAGTGGCTTGATGAGAGGCAAATAAACTACACCGTAAACATGGTTTTGTGTCGCTTCCTTAATAATTTCCAAGTGAATGCAGTGGTAAGTGCTAATTGCCGTGTCAAGATCTCTCCTGCTGCCACCAATCTGCAAGCCTTGTTTATAATATGAATGACATGCTCAAGTACACCCGGAAGTCGAAGCCTTTCGATTATACGCAGCCACAATTTTACGCCGTCTCTCCATAGAGATTCCATCTTGTGTTTAGGTGTGTAATTTACCTGTGGTTATTTATTTCTTTTATTTGCGGGAATACGTGGGCAAACTGTCAGGCAACTGGAATCTTTCACATGACCATACTGTCTGTCGGAAGAGAGCGATGAGAGCCGTCAGCACTCAGAAACCCAAGACCATGTGACCGCACTTCCGCACTCTCATTCGCTGCGTCCCTATTTAACAGATTTGTGTTCGCCTCCATACTACAGAAAACTATGCTCTGCATATGCGTATAGCAAGCCCCTCGCGGACAAAGAATGGCATCGGTGCGACATGTCACTGACTGTGAAATGACATAGACTTTCGAGGTGCACCTCATCCTTGCCTTACGCGACGGACCAGATCCTGTGACAAGAACCGACGAGTCCTTTTTAAATCCCATCGTCTCCACTCTCAACCGCCTCCAATATCAGTGTCAGTGGGACGTGGAGGCAGTGACTAGCCTTCTGTTCGTTGATTGAGTGTTCAGCTCCCCCAGTCCTCAGAGAGAGAGCCATCTCCTTTCGCACACCACATAGTCTTGATGTGGTCACGGGGTTCGGGGGCTATAGGACGTAAAGCAGGAAGGGGCTCGCTCGGCCACGCCCTATAAAATAGCGTGGCGCGCCGCTAGTCCTCCTCGTGTGTTGAACGTTAACGTGGTCAAATTTGGGTGTAGGGTCCCGTGTTCTCAGCGGTGCTCCTGGGCGACATATCGTGGCGTTATGAATGCTGAGAATCCACCGATTTTGTCAGCTGAGCAGTCCATCCAGAATCAGGTTATGTGCCATTTGTAAGCGACAAACAGCTTGCAGGTAGAATTTCCGCGGGGGCCAAGCACCTCTGGAACCTCCGCTCATTCAAACTCACGCAGGGTTGTGAGAAAGAACTTCATATCCCCCTCAAGGATTCAACTCCGTACCCTCCAAAACCTAAAGGCTCCCCAAAAGTGAATGATAAAATTTAAAAAAAATATTCATAGGAGAATACATTTCCTGTCATTTCACCCCTCACGTTACTTTTGACAGGATATGTTGACATAAACGCTGCATGTTCAAATTATGCGTTCGGCTCCAGACATGTTTTTCTTGTTTTTACTAAACACACAGACGCACACGCGCGCACACGCATACACACACACACACACACACACCTGTACATCTTCACGAACACACGTCGCACAACGTAACCACGCCCTTAAACATTTCCTTCTGACCGGATCGCCTAGGAGCCGCCGCTATTTCTCACCATCATCTTTGTCGTCAATTCTTTGCCAATTATTGTGCAGCCCCCTCCTTCAGAAAGGACACACTGGGCATAAAAGAACGCACGCCACTTCAGAGGCCTCAAAACAATCTTCCTGTTCATTGCACCAGAGACATTATGTACCTTCAGGTAATAATTTTGGGAGAAATCACCAGGATGAAATGTGAGATACACACTAAAAACAAAATAAAAAATAAAAATCTGTTTATCTCAGAAAGGCCATCCGAGACGCTTCCTCTGCAAAAAAGCCAGCTTTCACTTCCAAAAGAGCAAACAAAAATAAATAAATAGCAGAGTGCAGGCTGTCTGGAGGAGCTCTTCTACACGGAGCCGGTTCTGTAGAGCAGATAGCGGTGCGGGGGCGAGGAGAGCCAGGCGTACACGCGGGGCCCATTTACTCCACGGTTTGAAGAGGGCTATACCTTGCGTTTCGCTGTTCAAGGCCGAAGAGCTTAACATCGTCAGTACGCCACAGCGCGACGCGAGGACGCTCAAAGTTCCCTCTCGTTTTGTTTTTTTAGTTTTTTTTTCTACGTCAGTTTTCGTTTCGTTTCCTTCGTTGCCGTGAGCTGCTGTTTCAACAACAACAAAAAAAAAGATTATTTTTACTAGTTCCTCTTTTTATTACTCCTCGACTCAGCCCTTCTTCTTCAGCCGCGAGTAAAAAGAAGGTTTCTACCGGCGGCAGCCTGACCCATGCAAGCAGCAGGGTGTGAGAGGGGGGAGAGGCATTTTGGATGAAGGCATGTGACGTGATTGGACTGTTTTCACCTCTGAAGAGAGTGAAGGACATGTGACCTGAGAAAGAGGAGACAAGTATAACTATTAGTAAAACCATTAAGAAAATCTCTCAGCATAACCAAGCTACTAGATCGGTGAAAATGTTCGGGAGTAGACTTGCAATGTCTATTTAGAAAAGAAAAAAAATAACACTTTACATTTGAGCTATGTTATATCAGCATCATACATTTGCAAGTTAATGTGCTAGAAACCTTAAAATGTTATGGACATTAATCGCAGTGTCTGTTGATACCTTATCTTCTTCATTATGTATATTGTGTTTGTTTTGCAGTGCCAAGCCAACACCCCTTATGAATTAACTTTAAATGCTCATTGAACATTAGTTATACTGATGTATTAATTGCGTTGCTCTGCAGTAGTTGAAGTGGTGTGTGTGTGTGTGTGTGTGTGTGTGTGTGTGTGTGTGTGTGTGTGTGTGTGTGTGTGTGTGTGTGTGTGTGTGTGCGTGTGTGAGATATCTCTATTGCCCAAGCTCTGCGATGCACTAAGGTTTTAACAAATGACAAATAGAATCTTGTAAATGTTACACTCACACGGTTCCAGTCCTTCTTAATTTTTCAACGACAAAGATTACTTAAAAAAAAAACTACTGAACAATAATCTGGAAATGTTATAAGCAAAGTATAGCATTGTGCAATGCCCTTGCCTTTAACTACAAGACCTTTCATAGCACCCTGGCAACTGAGAATTAATGGCAGAGACTGCGCTAAAATCTAATTATAGACACATGAAGTACAGGAAAAATCCAATAACAACTAACTTCCAGCGGAGTTCATAAATCCACAGTTTATATTCCACGACTGTCAGAAAATCCCTGGGAAATGCTTAAACATATTTAGTTAAAAATTGGATTTCCTCAATCCCTTTCTTCCTGAATCAGCAGTTAGTTTTTCACTCTCCTCCAGGGCAAAAGCGGGGTGATAAAGTTAGCTTAAGTCTTTTTTTGCCAAATTTGTTCACAACCCAACGTGAGAGTTACAAAGATGTGAAAACCCAGAGAACAAAAGAAGAAAAAAATGCTAGGACAACAAAGCATATCCAAACATGGTTGGTCCGATAAATACTGCAATTTCCTTCCATTAAAAAAAAATTAATTCCTCATAAAATGGTTTCAGATAACACACTACAACAGCGCTAAGGCTTCAAGTATTGAAATCCAGAGACATGTAGCTTCAAGAGGACAAAAGAAAACCTTGCGTGTCAGACTCATGCAAATGCCTTCTGTAAAGGAGAGCTGTGCCGCTTGTCCAAGGGGCTCACCTGGGAAGAGAATGGGTGCTATACCGCCGTACACACTGTGCTGACGGTAAACTCTGTCTCGTTGGCCATGATGTCTGTGGGCTGGATGTTGCGGTCGTACATGGGGTTCTCGAAAGTCGCCCTGCCGTTGGTGTTCTCGTGGCCTGCATAGCCATTGAAGGGAACTTTGGGTCTTCTCCTGAAGTCAAAGGCCAGAGGTGGTCAGGTAAAGTAAGCACAAAGCTGTCTATAAAATATCAAAGCTTGGAATAGTCAACACTACACTCTTAGGAGAAAAAGGGTTATTTGATTCATTTTCATAGGAAAACCCTTGGTAGTTCTTTATGGAACCATTTATGGTAGGTATGAAAAGTGTGAAGAACCCTTGAACTAGCTATGTCTATGGAGACACAGGGGAGCCTTTTGGAACCATTTCTTTGAGAGTGTAGAATTATCAATGAAATTCACAAATGTTGACAGCATATTTTTTAAATCATTATATAACAAAACATCAGATTCCAAAATGTGCGAATATAGTACATGCAAAGCATTAGGGCGGCTAGAATACCTGTGTTTATAGAGGTACAGTGCGAATCCTGCAATGATCATGGCTATGAAAGGCACTAGGATGGCGGCGGCCACTGAGCTGCTGTTGGATGCAAAGTTGTAGCCAGAGTTCTCTCTGTTTGGGTCCAGACTCTCCGTATCTGTGAGAAAACATCAACTTAGGACATCACGCTCAGGAACCATTGTTTGGTTATTCCTGTGATTACTTATGAAACTGTGTCCAACTTCACCAAAACAAATATCCACCACAATAAATGATACAAGCCTCGAGAAAATCTACTTCAAATAGTCAATCAGTATTATCAATGTTCATTTATGGTGCATTTTACAAATTGTGGCTAGCATTTTTTTTTACCAGTTATTTGTTGTTTACACAAATGTGACAAAACATGCCTGAAAGATAGAAACATTGGACCACGAGATTGCACATCGCCCTAATGGATTCAACCAGTTTCTTCCTCAAGACGTCAAACTCCATTATCCCAGCAATGATTTAAAATGATTGACAATTGAGACTCGGCGAAGATGAAGTCATTATGCGTTCCCTTTTCAATTTAAGGTGGGGGAGGGATTGTGTGGGCGGCGTTCATTTCCCGCGCCAGACAGAGAGACGTTTGCACCTGTTCGTTACGCAATGCCAAAAAAGAAAACATGAATAAAGTCAAAGGTACAAGATATGATAAATTAAATTACCTGTGTTCATAACGACGGCAAATAAGTCCCCCCTTTCCAGCGACCCCTGCCCAACCGCCCCACCCCCCCACCGTCATTCCTCTTCATTAATACATCTGCTGTTTGCACAATCTGTCTCAGGTTTCTGGGAGGAAGGACCATGAAACAACAGGGCTGTATTATCAACGTGGCTCTCACAGAAATGGCTCCTGGCTCACCACCCCGCTACCCCTCGCTCTTTTACACTTCCACGCTTGGAGCGCAAGACAATGCAGGAGATCAAGGAGATGTATACACGGAGAGGAAGAGGAGGGTGAACGGAGCTTTAATTAACGAAGGCCGGAGATGCTGCGAGCATTGGGAGAAGAGCTGGATTCTGGCAATTTTGTTTGAGAAATTAGATTAGTCCATGTTCCGCTGAATGTTACAAAAAATAATAATAAAAACAATAAGCCCAAAAATATGTTGTTTTCATTAAACATTGATGGTAATTATCATCATAATCAGACATGACAACATCCAAATGGGTGCGACTGTAATTGGGTCCATTGCAGTGTAGTGTTATTGATTATGGTAATGATGACAGTGATGATATTGCTTTTTCATTAAAAATCACACACAATACACACACACATGCACGCACACACACACACACACACACACACACTTTTGTTTCCATATCACTAAACATTGTGTTTGTTAGGTAGATACTGCTCTCTCTCTCTCTCTCTCTCTCTCTCTCTCTCTCTCTCTCTCTCTCTCTCTCTCTCTCTCTCTCTCTCTCTCTGTCTCTTTTCTTTGTTCTTGTGATTATAATTTGAGTGTCACTTATATATGTTGTTGAGCTGTGGCAATAAAGTGAGTTTTAAATTCAATCCTCTCTCTCTCTCTCTCTCTCTCGTCAGGTAACAGGCAGATGCCTGCCTGGTCCTCACTAAAACTGACAAACGAGAAAGGAGTCATTTTAGCTCTATAGGCAAAGTCATCAAACCTTTTCACGATAACATCTGTTCTGCATGCAAGAGAAAACACAATTTCTCCACCAAAATCTCTAAGCCCCAAGCAAACAACCCATTGCATAATAAAATTCATGGAAAGATTGACATTAGTCACAGATGATTCCACATAAACACAAACCTGCATTTGTGGTTTGGAAAAGGTGAAGTCAGATTTACTAAATGGTATAAATCACATATGTAGGAAAATTAAACCATACATTTATACTAGGGGTACGATGCTTCATAAAACTCATGGTTCAGTTCAGTTCACGGTTTTGGTTCAGTTTGGTTCCGTAGGTTTTTGGCAAAGCAAAGAAAAAGGTACCATTGCCAATGGCAATCAAAGTATCATTCCTTTGACAAAAATGTTATTAAAAGTGGTTATCAAAATGTTAGCAAATCATTATCAAAAGTTTGAGAAACAGACAGGTTTTCTTTCATAAGGACTTTCAAAAAGCCTCTGTTATTTTCACACAGAAAATGCTACCCACATTAAGGCCATCAATGTCAAATATAGCATACACTCAACCTGCATTAGACTTTGTGAACAGAAGAAGGAAGAGCGCATTCGTTAATTTGAATCTCAGATGAACCCCTTCTCAAGCCTGAAAATTACTAAATAAAATGGCATCTGTTCTTGAACCCCTTTGACTACAGGCATAATCCTGCTCTTTTCTGAAAGCTAGTCCTTGGAAGTTTTAAAAAAAATTTTGAGAGTATACAGATGCCTCTGTGGCTGTGCCTGGTAAGATTGGATACACAGTGGAGCCACAGCCACAATGCTGACCAAATCCCGGTTCAAATTTTATGACAATAACACCCAAAATGAGTATTATGGAGTCCCATAAATATTGATAGCCCTCATCAACAGATATTTACTTCTTGCCAGGTAGCTATCCCACAACACCTTGCATATGAATGCTTGGAGCTGCCTGCTGTCTCTTTTGTCTGCCCCCAAACTAATTTACACCTGAATACCGGAGGACTAATGGTATACTAAATGTGGAATGTCTCAATACCCTCACCCTATGTGTCATGTGACAGTTTAACAGCAGTGACTGAAGTTGGGAACTGAATGGGGCAAACTGCTGAATACTGAGTTTGAGTCTTGATTAAGTTGTGGGTAAAGTTGTGCTTCTTGTGCTTGCAACGGACCCACCAGGGTGATGTCGATGTAAAAGGTGCATCATGGTATATATGATGTGTTTCCATTAACGTACGGCACAAACAGCATACACAAAACGACGCCAGAGGATCCTCCAACAGTGGTTTTTCTCATGCATTTGCTAATTCACTAACTGCCCGACTGACTGGTGCTTCAGCTAAACTGCACTCGCTGCAAAGACACCCGTGCAAACGGTTGCACTGATTTTTTTATTTATTCTTTATTTAATTAAAAAATTTTATTTATTAAAAGCAGCCAGAGTTAACTGTTCTCTTTATTCCTTATTTCCAATGTTGTATGACATCAAGTAGAAATAGCCAATATAACCTTTGCATGACAAATAATAACAAAGCTCAAAGTAGCGACTGCCCATTTGAAAAACATAGCAAGACATAAGAAGAAGGCGAACCATACTAAACCGTGCACTTTGCGAACCGAACCATGGGTAGCGAACGGAAATTATGTTGTTGTGTTTTTTACATGAATCGTTCCATCCCTAATTTCTACTGCACAATGCCAAATTTGCAAATGGAGAATACATGGTGAAAATTGCTTAATTCAAAACAGAATATACTTGCCTAGCCTCTGAAGACCAAATTGTCCAAATCCTTTCCCTCTGACAAATCCTTGGTACACAAAGGAATTGGTCGGAGCCATATATGACACCTGAAAGATGCAAATACCAAACAAATTACTTCCAATATGCAGTATAAGGCACACCATAGTGGCATACATATTTATATATTCATTCTATTATATTTTAAACTGTCCAATATTTTTTGATGCCCGAAAAAGGGGGGGAAAGGTTCTATAATTTCTAAATGGTTCATCCAATATGGATGAATATACCCTCAAATTAAATCTGACAGTCTGCACTTCAACCTCATTGTCATTGTATCCTTTCAAACTCAAAGTGCTAGAGTACAGAACCAAAATAACAAAAAAATGTGTCACTGTCCAATGACTTATGGTGCTCAATGTACTGTATATGCATTTTTCGGATCCATGTCCTTAAAAACAAGATCTTATTCCATCCATCCCACTCACATGCATATACCTGTAGATACGCAAGCGCAGTCAGTATGCATACGCTTGACCAAATTCACACATTACACCTATACACACTTGGGAAAATACCTCAGCATCGCAAATATCTGGATTTAAAATAAATAAAAAAATGTATTAGAGCCAAGATTTGACCAGAAATGTGGAAGTAACAGCATTTGATACGCAGATCGCGGTACCTCAATTAACACACTGATCTTAAAAGGAATAAAAATAGGACGCACACATGCGCGCTCACAAGTCCCCCATCACCTAGCGATCCACGCGGATTTTAATTACAATCTCCCAGCTGCTCTTCCTGATACGTCGGGTAAGAGATGTCACCCGCTGATTGCGACGCACTGATTCACTTGACATTTTAATGAATGCGACCCGCTCCCTCGGCTCTCCTATCGACAGCTCTTACATTGAGAGGAGGGTCAGGAGACTGGAGAACCCGGACCCGGACCAGTGCCCTTACACAGAAAAGGGGGCGATTTTGGAGTACCTCAAATAACAAACACAGAATCCGCGTCGTGTAAATCTGGTCTCCGCCCTCTCCCGTCAAAGAACGGAAACTGAAAATTTTAAAACGGGCGCTACTTTTACCACCTATAAAGAAATGCCCACAGGTGCGGCAGCCAGTAGTTTCAAAGTGTCATATTTCTTATATGTTGTATAAGTAATTCAACAGCTACATTTGAAGGCTAACTGCACCAATAACCTTATACTGTATGTGCTCCATTCAATTTTCTATTTTTATTTTTTCTTCAATAGGACTTCAGGTGACCTTCACTATTGTAGAGGCAGTGTATAACATGTAATCCAAGGTCTGCAGACCCTTTTCACATCCTTTCCCCTTTGCTGGCTTGCCACATAACTGGGCCTGTCTTCACCTCGGTATGAAAGGTGTCCATGCCTACACCATCCTTCTTTTCTGGAGATCCTTTACATACTGCCTGGGAGGTGGTTTACTGCAGCCTACTAGCTGGCGATTGAACAGTGTGTAATCAGCTGGTGAATGGCCAATGTTTGTATAGTGCGGCTACTGGTTCACAACATAATGCATCGAAGATATCAGATGGTTTTGGTGATCATGGTTCACAAAGGTTTTCATACTGTTTTAGCTGCTGATGCTTTAAATCAACTTCAGCAATCAATAGCTACAGCACAGATATTTAGCCACCGAGCAAGTACGTGTGCTTGGCAGCCGAGGCAATTCTCCAAATATCATTTCTTTGATGTTATATCCCCCTTACTGAATTTTCCAGTTTAGGATTTTGTATAAGATGCTTAAACATCTCCCAGGGTCTTTATCATATTGACTTGTAACATTAGTTAATGTGTTCATGTAGCACTCATATGTAAAACTCAAACCTTTCATTAACCAGGCCAGTCAATTTGCATGGTTGCCATGGTTACAGGAAGTATAAGAAGACAAAAAACAATAACCACAAAATATGGCAACTATATACTTCACAACACATAGCACTGTTAATGTCAAGGTGTTACAAAAAGAAAAATGGAGTCCATGAGCCACTGAATTCAGATAGATTGGCTGACTTACATGTCCTTCCAAAGCCCAATTCTCACTCTTGAACTTATTGACAAAGATTTCTACCGGCCCCCGGATCTGGTGCACCTGAAGCAGCAGGTGGGCGTCCTCCTTCTTATAGATCCCTGGAGCAAGAATAAAAACCGAATCTTACGGACAAGCGAAAGCAATACTCTACCGCGACGTGAAAATAAACGTGCGGCTGGATAGAAGTTCAAAAGAGAAGGGTGACGTTCAAACGGAAGATGCGAGGGACGCCGCTCACCTGCCAGTTTGAGCTCCACCCCGCTGTGGTCGATGAGCGTTCCGTTGACGCGGTTGGTGAAGGGGTCGAACGCTGTTATGCTCAACATGGCCGGCTGCTTCTTCCCCAGGTACTCATAAGATCCCCGCCACAGAGAGTTCTTCACAAAGACTCCACTTGGTACTGAGGCCGAGGGAGCACAATGAAACATGAACAAAAATTCATAAAGCCAACATATTAATAGTTTTGTATCTTGAATATATGAAACTTACCTGGGAGTTTGGCAGTGGGAGACTCTTGCACGGTGCCGATGGTTTTTGGTCTGTTATCAGCTGAAATGATAACAGTAAGGCAATAATCAGTACACACTTAGTCTTCCACAAACAATGCCTTTACCCCACCACCCCCAACCCCCAACCCCCAACCCCCAACCCCGACTCCCCCAGGTTGATGATGACAGAGACCAACTCATGTTGACAAATCGTCTTCACAGCGAGCCTGATGGGCCTGCGATTTATCAATTCGGGACGTGCCTTTCGGAACAGCCTTTCCAACACAAGACATTACTGCAATGTACAACCCCTATCTCTCTCTCTCTCTCTCCCCCTCTCTCGCTCTCTCTCTCCCTCCCTCGCTCTCTCTCATACACACACGCACACGCAGGGCACAGTTTTATTAGCTGCTGTGGCAGCGGGCTGACACTATGTCATTGGCAGAACTCCCGCAGGTGCTGTTAATATCTCTTCCCCGCGAAGGTCTGCGGCCTTCTCCTTATGTTGCTTTTTATGGGCTGTTTTAGAAAACTTACCTCTGTGACATTTCCAAGAGACTTAGCATCAGCCTTCGGTGAAGTTTACCTTCGTTTTTTTTCTTTTTCTTCTCTGAATCTGACACACTTAACTTCGTAAATCAACGCGGTAAATATTGTGAACGTGCCAGAGAATAGGCGCCGTGCCACAGCTGTAGACTACATAGAAGTAGGGAGGCAGGCAGTCTAATAAGGTGACTTACATAGAAAGTTTTTGTCACACCATCTATCTGAAACAAGCGACAATACAGGGCCAGGTGCTGCTGGTAATGCTACAGCAGTGTGTTCAGACCAAGGGAAGCGTTTGAGTACGTCTGCGAGAGAAAGCAGCCGTCGCTAATGGTGTCACGGAAGGGGGAGGGTGAGCCCGTTATTGAGGATACCTGCGCATTGCGGGGGCTTCCCGGTCCAGCTGCCGTCTGCCCGGCAGGTCCGGTGCTCCGAGCCGCCGGCGAGGTAGAACCCCAGCTGGCAAGCGTAGAGCAGGGTGTAGCCCAGGGAGGGCAGCTCGATGGCGCTAACGTCGGCCTGAGCGGGGAGCTCCGGCTGGTTGCAGTGGTGCGCTGTGGGATACACACGCACACACACACACACACACACAATGCAGGACATAAGAACACGCGGGCGCACGGTGACGAGAGCAGGTCGCCATTCCATGTGTCGATAAATAAACGCTTCCCGATATCTGTCCAAAATTTTCCTTTAGCCAATGCCTATGTCACCTATGTCCTCTGGCTCTGTTGACAGAATTCATCCTGAAAATGATTTTGTAGTTCCACTCAGCACACACACAGAATCTATGAAGAGAGATATAAACAGACCTTCATGGCTAGAAAGAAAGAAAGAAAGGGAAAAAAAAGATTTAAAAAAAAGGCCTCCTCACCGATGCACTCCGGCTGCATGCCACTCCAGGTGAGGTTGGGCCGACAGGTGCGAGAGATGGACCCCTGGAGCAGGTAGCCTTTCCGACAGCTGAAGAACAAGGTGCTGCCAATCTGCGGCCGAAAAGAAGAGCAGTCACCTTCAGACCTAATACACATACACCTTAATCAATGTGCATACGCACATATGAACACACGCGTGCATACACATGCGCATGCACGCACGCACACACACACACACACATGTGCACGCACACAAACACACACAATCACACACACACCCAGACACACACACACACACACACACACCCGCACGTACACACACACCCAGACACACACACACACACACACACACACACACCCGCACGTACACACACACACACACACACACACACACACACACACACACACACACACACACGTTCTCATACCTGAAAACCCTGGGTGTTGTTCTGCTGTCCAAACAAAGGGCTACCTGGGTCCACACAGCTTGTATGGCTGGGATCTGAAACAAAAAAAAAAAAAGTCTGTATGAGCTTCACTGTGAGAGTTAATGGGGCAGTGTCAACGCGGCGCTCCCCAGCGTGCTACTGCCGTCTATTATGACTGGGGTTTCCATTACAGCCGTGTATTAAAATAACTTATCATTCATAACTTCATGAAATTACAGCACCTATAAAGAAGGAGTCAAATCACCCCCCTAGAATCCAGCAAGACCTCATTATCAGGCTCCGCCAGACCTCCTCTATCTGTGTAGCCATGACTGCAGTATACAAAATGCATTCATATACAGAATAAATCACACTACATTACCCATAATTCACATGGCAGGGAGGACTTACTGGCAAGCTCTGATTCATACAGAAATTCTGCCAAGAGTTAATTTAATCTGAAGCCTGTTCCCTTGTCTGTTTCACTCAATTAGAAACACTTTGGTATGGATGCTATGCATGTTTTAGCATGTTGTTCGCCGCTATACACAGCTAATTAAAATGTATTAATACACGTGAAAAAAATCAACACACATAACAAGGCATTTAGATCACTTATGAACCTCGCTTAGCTGTACACCTGCAAGTATTGAACTAGCAGAGGAGTGCATATGATCTTTAATTCCAGAGAACCAATCATCACAAAGAACACATTATACCGGAGAAAAAAAAGCAAAGCGATTAAAAATGCATTTCACGCTGCTGTGATTTGACACTGCTTCATGCACTATTTGCAGCGTTAAAACCAAGTAACGTGAAATATTATTTTCTTCAAAAAAGAAAGGGAATTAATGTAATGGAAGAGTGATTAAGCTTCTATTCAAAATTCAATTTATATACAGTTTTGTAAAGTAGTGATTGATCACAATGTAATTCAGTGAATCACTTCAATGTATTGAACTTGAGAATAAGCTTTGTGATGATAAGGGCTATACAGGTACTGTCGACATTTTTTATTTTTAAAAATATATTTTAGGGCTTTTCAGCTTTACTGAACAGCACAGTGAAGAGAGACAAATAATAATGGAATAATGGGTGAGAGAGAGGAAAAGACATGTGACAAAGGTCACACGGCTGGATTCGGACCGCCGACGTTGCAGCTCGCAATGAGCATGTGGACGGCGCTCTTACAGGCTGTGCCACTGAGACACCCCAGGAACCGCCTAATTTGACAAGAAGTCGCAGTAACACTTTATTTTAAGGTTAAGATACTGACGTATCTGTACTTAATTCATATGAATAAATAATAAACTGTGGCCATCGTAGTTTACGTGGTGCAGTTATGAGCTATTAACTAATGCTTTAAAAATATGAGTTCTTATAATAAGTGTTACGTCCCTGCACCATCATGGTTTCATGTTACAGATTTGCGCACACCTGAATGGGGTTGTGTAAGGACGTCCTCCGGAGCTGCTGCACCTATATAAAGAGTTCTTCTGGGGAAGTCGGGGGCCTGATTCCTCTGTTGTTGATTTGGTGCTCGCTCGCTGAGGTTAGTGCTTCCTGTGTAACTTACCTAGTAAGTGTTGTTAATAAAACTGTGTGCAAATCTGTAACATGAAACCATGACGGTGCGGCGCTTCCCCCCCACTCGCGGAAGACAGAGGGACGTAACACAAGTCGGTATTGGAAAACAGTTTATAAATGGTTAATAGATCATTTACTAATGGTTTACAAATTCTTTATAACGGAACCTTAAAATAAAGTGTTAACGAAGACGCTAATTATTCCCCCACCTATACAGGAGGGCTGTGTCCCACTCCAAGCTCCATCGGACTGACAGTAGCGTCGATCCTTGCCCACCAGCACCAGCGGAGGAAAGCAGGAGAAGGTCACCGAGGAGAGGTAGGTGAACCCACGATCTTCCCTCCGACCGTCCGAGGGGATCCCCGGGTCTCCGCAGAACACCGCTACGGAGCACGTGCAAACAAGAGTCATACGAGGTCACATCGCCTTCAAAATGAGTTCTCAGTCAACTTGTTCCAATTAACCAGAAAACGACAGACAATGAATACGACCCGCTTCAAAGGAAATTTAATCACTTTTTCTATTAAAAAAAAAGTATTTTGGAGAAAAGATACAAAATGTTAAATTAAAGTTGATCGTTATTGCGCCATAAAAATAAATGGATAATTATGACGGTCTCTATTGACCATAAGGGATGTAAAAAATAAGGAGATCCTGAGACGTTAGCGCTTGTTCTGTTCTGAGAGCGACGCAGGTAAGCGTGTCACTCCTTGGAAAATGGGACATGGGAAGCCAAAGACGTCATGTTTTCTTTGAAGGGGGGATTAAAACAATTCCAAATTTAGTCAACCTTTCTGATCGAGAACGATTCATTAGCTGCTGTAACAGATTGCCACCTTATGATCTTTTTGAAAGCTGTCAGTTTTAATTGTATAGCTCATACTGTTAATCATTTCATGTTTTTTTTCTCTGAGAGAGAGAGAGAGAGAGAGAGAGAGAGAGAGAGAGATCAAACAAACACTTGCAAACAATGCCTTTGTGCTCTGGATACAAAAGTGTTTATGGGTGTGTGTGTGTGTGTGTGTGCGTGTGTGCGCGTGTGTGTGTTTGTGTATGTGCATGTGTGCGCGTGTGTATGTGTGTGCGTGTGATGTTTAATGAAAAAGCAATGTCACCACTGTTGTCATTACCATAATCAATAACACTATACTCTGCCCTGAACCCAATTATAGTTGCAACCATTTGGATGGTGTCAGTTCTTATTATGATGATGATTGCCATCAATGCCCTAATGAAACAAAGGATTTTCTGACTTTATTTTTTATTTTTATTTTTAACATTCAGTGGCGCATGGACGGACCTGATTTCTCAAACAAAGATACAATGTTATACATTCTATGAGCCAAAGATATTCTGACCTAAAGCTTAAATATTTAAAATGTTGTATTCAACTATAATTACATGGTAATAACTGAGTCATGTACAATATGTAAGCAAATATGAAAAGGATAATGACTGAGGGGCTGGGCATTACGCAGTTTGAATGCCTGACTCAGAGGTAGTAAATTGCCTGAGGTGAAGCAGAGCGTAATGTGTACTACATAATTCCCAGCCCCAGTCATTAACCTGCTTATACAATGACTTACCAACAAAAGCATAATTATAATAAAAACATGCATTTAAAGATATGTGATTCTATTGCAATAGAAACCTTACTTAAGTATTCCAGCAAATATCCCAATTCCCTAAACCACTTAGCAACACATTTGTTTTTCTAGTCCCCCCCTCTCAACCGGATTAGATGGCAAGCTAGCTTTATGCTAGGTCTCACGTTACCTAATCACCCACTTTACCTAATACTAACATTCATTTTGGTTTTGGTCAAAATGGTCTCATGACATATTTGTTATCACGGATAGCTACCCTTACAAAAATATTGACCTTCCAGCAAATTTGCAGCAAACCTGTGGCATTGTTGCCACAGGTTTGCGAAAAGCTCATATTTTCACATGCAAATTAGCTTTGTGGGAACTGCCATTCGCTTCTGGCAAAGGTTTTTAGTTCACCACTACTGGCAAACTCTGAAAAACCTCTAGCAACATTTTGTGGAAAACAATTTGGGTTTGCGGCAAATGTGTTACATACAAGTTGCACGTTTGCGGCAAACTATCCAGTTTTGTAAGGGAAACTAGCCAATAAATTATATTCAAAAGAGGGGCTAATCTATAAACTAGAAATGTAGTCAGGCTATAAATTAGACTAGCTATTCTCCACAATTATTCATGGACATCAAGCTAACTATGCTTGAGCTGAATGAATCCCTCATGTTAAATGTTATTTGGAGATCATTATCACTGTCGCAAGCATGATATTGTAATCGTTGGCTTGCTAGCTTTTTTAGCTCAAATTTCTACTGTGTCAGTTTTTAAGACTGCTGAGCAATTCGCTTCAACTAATTTCAGAGCACAAGCCCGGTGAGTTACAAGGCTACAAGCCTGTAGTTTTTTAAGTATTGGAAGACCTGAATGAGGGATTAGCTAAACAAGGATAATATTTTAAGCAACTTTTTTTTTAATAATAAGCCTAAGCAGAACAGTTTCTCTCCAAATTCCTTTTGTTCATCCTCTGTAATGCTTCAACCTCTTGGTTTGCCTCCCATGTCTCATAATCAACCATTGTCCTCTCCAAATATATAAAAATTTAGGGCCAAAAAAAGAAAAAAGAATAAATCATCATTGTCCGTGTTTGTTTTATCGAGTCAGACTGTTGATGCTCAGTAATTTGGAATGGTGATCAAACATTTTCTGGCGCTACTTCATAGCCGAGCGTATATGGAAAAATAATGAACAACTCCTAGCCAATCAGAATTGACTATTCGGCCAAGCTGTTGCATAGAAGTAATGGGAGAGATGTCTATGTCTGTATCTAGAGCACTGGGATGTGTGCTACTATGAAACCTACAGTATGCATGTACAGTATGTGCGGTGGAGGTAAATGTCTGCATGTGTGGGCATGGTAACAGCGGGGGCAGAGTGGAGGAGTCTTACGGAAGCACTGGGGCCTCTCTCCGCTCCAGTTCCCATTGCCCTGGCAGGTGAGCACGGCCGGCAGAGACAGCTGGTACCCCTCGATGCAGGCGTAGCTCACGCTGGAGCCCCACTGGAAGTCTGTGCCCACCACCCTCCCGTTTGGTATGGTAGGCGGGGCCCCGCACACAATGGCTGAGTGGGTCACAGCAACACACATCGGCAAGATTCAGCAATGGCCCGAAATTACCCACTAGAGCAACCATGAACAATGTTTTCATGAATTACCCAATAAACAGATAAGACAAGGTTTCTGTGCTTTTAGTGGCCAATTTGTTGGCATACAACCCCTGGAAAAAATTATGGAATCACCACACCCAGCTTTTTTACTTTGTAGCAAATAAACAAATCACAGATATGACACAAAACAATTTTTGTTTAATAGCTGAACATTCTGGCTTCGTGAAACATACATCAAACAGATTCAATTAAATCATTTTAATTAATGGAATATTTTTTTCCAGATCAAGTAGAGGAAAAAATTATGGAATCATCGACAAAATAAAATCACAATTAGTACTTTGTTGCTCCTCCTCGGGCTTTTATGATGGCCTGAATTCTTTGAGGCGTGGACTTCACTAATGAAAAACAATATTCTCCATCAAGCTGGTTCCAACTTTCCCGATTAGCGGTTAACAGATCAGCTTTGCAGGATGGAGCCTTGTCATGGAGCAATTTTTTAAATTTCCACCATAAATTTTCAATCGGATTGAGATCCGGACTGTTTACTATGCCATGTCATTGAGTCGATATGCCTTTCCTGAACAAAAGCTTTAACACTGTTTGCTCTGTGGCAAGATGAATTATCATTCTGAAAAATTACTTCATCATCACCAAACCTATTTTCTATCGATGGAATGAGAAAAATGCCCAAAAGTTCAATGCACACCTGTGCATTGACTGTTGAGGTAATGATTGCCATCTCCCCTGGTCCTTTACCTGACATGCAACCCCATATCATAAATATGAAATTTGATTGTTTTCTTCAGGCAGTCATCTTTATATGTTTCATTAGAATGGCACCAGACAAAAGTTCCAGCATCATCTTCTTGGCCAATGCAGATTAATGCAGATTATCACTTTCATCCAATCATCCACACTCCATGATTGCTTCTCTTTAGCCCACTGTAACCTTGTTTACTTCTGTTTAGGTATCAGTGCTGGTTTTCGTTTGGCTTTTCTATATGTAAATCCCATTTCATTCAGCCGATTTCTTACAGTTCTGTCACAAACATCGACTCCTGTTTCCGCCCATATGTTTTTCATTTGTTTTGTTGTGCATTTTCTATTTTCAAGGCATATTGCTTTAAGTTTTCTATTTTGACACTTTGATGTCTTCCTTGGTCTACCCGTATGTTTTCCTTTTATAACCTTCATATTTTGTTTATACTTGCACCAAATTTTAGACACAGCTGACTGGGAACAACCAACATCTTTTGCCACACTCCGTGTTGGATTTCCTTCTTGAAGGAGTTTTATAATCCTTTCCATTGTTTCAAATTGACAACTCTCTTGTTGGGGCCATGTTTCCTTTCAATTAGCCAAGTCCAACAGCTCGTTAAGGTCTGTAAGCACTCTCTTTTAACTGCAGACTAATTGTCATTTTTAGACTTGTGCTGGTATTTGTTTTAGAAATGCAAATTACAAGGTTATTCCATATCTTGTCATATCTGTGATTTGTTTATTTGCTAGGAAGTAAAAAAGCTGGGTGAACAGGGTGTGGTGATTGCATACTTTTTGCCAGGGGTTGTATAAGACGGTGGTTGTGCATCTTGTTGTTATAGCTGCTCAGATACTGTATATACAAAAGATAAATAAACTGCTGCTTATTCAGAAGGTCCATTACTAAAAATACAACAATAAACATACAGTTCTTTCATAAACTACTTTTTGGTGTCCCTAGATTTTGTATCCTTGTTACAGTAGGTACACAACACACCATACCATCAAAATCAACACAAGTGGTACTTGTGTTATAACATGCAAACAATATCAGTTCATATCATTATGGTGAATTAGATTATCCTCACTGATATGTATACTGACGGTAGGGTTTCTCTTCAACCCGTCCCCCACCCACCCCTTCCCCCTACAAACAACCCACCACAAAAACTGTAATGAAATGCTGTCCTTTTAAGTAGCCTTTTACGTATAATTGTTTGTCCTTTAAGGCTGCATCATGTCAGAAATAGATCAGTGTGCCACGGAAATAAACAAAGAAACAGTTGAATATGTATTTGAATAATCAATGAGTCAAGTTCTCAAACAGCGGATTCGCTCCGCGGCAGCGCCTTCGGAAGGCGGCTGCGCTGGCTCGGCTGAGCGCCTCGCTGATTGACTGATTGATAGATAGGCGGAGCAACACCAGGGACCGACGGGTCGAAAACACGGACACCTGGTCACTGAAACCAAACACCTGCCTGAGGGATAGGGGAAGAGCCTTGAGACAAAGCTAATGAGCCAAACCTGTATTCCCTTCAAAATCTCACAAAATCGTGCCAGTGCAAACCAAGGCACGTTTTCAAGAGTCTGAACTCGATCCAAAGGCCGAACAGCTTGTGCGGGGAAGCTCCTGGACGGACGTACTCCGGGCTACTGACGGTGATTCTACAGGTCATCGGGGAAGTGTGCATTTGCCATTATGTCAAGTGCAACTCGGTAAGGAGCGTTCGTTATATTTCGACCGCAGCAAGACAGCTATGACGTGGAGATGCCATGAGCCTCAAAGGAGCTTTCATGTAGAAGCATGATCCCTCAATGCAGACCAGAGAATCACCTCTACACGGCACTGCGCTCAAATGTGCGGATGATTTAGCCGTTAGCGTTTCGTCGGATGACTGCGCTGCTCTGAGACCTGACGATCTGGCAAACGCACTTGGTGAGAGATGGCCACAGGCTGTGTGTGTCGTGTGTTTCTGTGCCAGGGGGGATGGTACCTCTACACATGGGCTTGGTCCCGTTCCAGGTGCGGTCTTTGGTACAGACCAGGCTGGAGGCCCGGTCGGCATCCATGGTGTATCCGGGAGTGCACTGGAACGTGACAGTGTGGTTGTACGTGAAGTCGTTCCCGAGCCTCACACCATTGGCGGGCACCCCTGGGTCCCCACAGTTGATTACTATTGAATTTAAAAAACACAGAGAGGGAACATACACTTATGTGGGGAGTGAAACAGGACAATGGAGGCAGGCCTACACTGTGGTGGGCGGGCAGAATGATGACATCATCATGCTCGGCGCAGTAATAGCAAATGTACAGTCTATTATGACACTTTCTCTGGTTATAGTATGTCAGTGCAATTGAAGCTAAAAGCTCACAAACCCTTTTATCATTCAAAAAAAAAAAAAAACCACCATGACCGTGGGAGCCAAATTCATGGCAAAATAACATAATTGTATTACTCCAAATGGAGCCACCAAATTAATGGACTGTATTACAAAGCCCCTTTGTACATCATCTTTTATCCCACCCGTCCACTTAAACTCACATCCCTCCAAAATTTAACAATGTAGAACTGAAATGATTCCCCGGATTTAACAGCGAATTAGCGGCTCGCTCAGGAGCCCCGCGCGATCTGGCGACACGCCCCCCCTCCCCTCTCTGCCCGCTGTGGAGGTGGCAGGACATGAGCCCAAACGCCTTCCGAACAATCGCCCTCTGTTTGGCGAGCAGGCCAGGCTGTGCTTATCTCGTCGCCGCGTCCATTTTGTGGAGCGAATGAGGCCTCCGGTTCCAGCTGTGGCCATGGAGACACCTGTGCGGCTGCCAATCAAAGCCCGTGCCCGTGCAGCCGGAGACCGCATTCAGGAGCCAGCTCCGCACAATGGGAAAGGGGCACGGTGTCCAGATTCTAATATCCGGTGTCACAATGCCTCTGAAGCGCTTATTGGGCTGATGCTTTTTTTATCTAATTGTGTTAATCCGTGTAAACCATAGATATGAAGGAGCGATGCGCGACGGTTATTTATGATACAAGCCTATTCAGAATGAAGGACAATGCTATAACCCATTGGTAAAAAAATAAAATAAATACGGACTTATCAAAACTCTGAAATTGGCTGGTGTTCGGCCATGAGCTATTTTATAAAAGTATCTTTCCGCTAGCTGAGGTTATCAGGTTTGAGTTGAGTGGAATTCGGGATCATGATAACGTGTGGTTCAACAAAGCCAATTTTATGGTTATTACATTTGTGTTTTCTCTGTGGGGCTGTTCTGTTAAATTGCATATATTTATGCACTTCAGGATAGCACTGATAATGTTGTTTTGCTTTTTATTTTAGTGCTTAGACCAGAGGTGTATCATTGGTTTCATAATACAAATATTCCCTCATTAGAGAAAGTTAAGACAGTACTTAATTTGCATTTAATTAGTACACAACATTCGAGGTGACATTCGAACACTTCTATGGTTATGTTCAAATACTTGTCAAATGTGTCAAACTAGATTCTTCCATTAGAATTTGTCAAATACACACATACACATATACTGTATATATATATATATATATATATTTTAAGATAACATTTGGTGAAGTTTTAATAAAATTCTCTAGAATTTGTAAGCAGCAGTTCTGTTGGATTTGAACTGTCTCATTGATTATAGAACCACACCTTTGTATGTAAAGTGTCCATCCTGAATCTGACTGAGCCCTTTATTTCATACACTCAGTCTTTTTTATGGGAAAAGTCTGAATTGCATGCGCTAATGTGCTCTGGAGCTGGCTTGACACGGTGGGATAAGACTCAATGTTGAGCCTGGAGGTTGCCTGGCCTTCAAGGTAAGCCACTGAAAATGGGAATATACAAATAAAGAAAGGCAAACAGTTCCCTATAATCTACAATGTGCCCACATCTAAATAAGCATACTCTGGGATGGGTACCTGTGCATTCTGGCATGGTACCGGTCCAGGTGCCATTGACTGTGCAGTGGCGGGTCAGAAGCCCAGTGGAGTAGTAACCCTCACGGCAGGAGTAGGTGATGGAACGGGAGAACACCACGCCGTCATGAAACAAAACCTGAGCGTTGCGCGGAGTTCCAGGATTCCCACAGGACACCACTGAGAGAGAGAGAGAGAGAGAGAGAGAGAGAGAGAGAGATTTGATTTGATGTCACCTTTAATTTACAATACGGAAAAGTATTTACAGACAAACTAAAATACTAAAAACTTCCAATCCATGACAATGTATTTAAAAGGACGATAAAGGGACAATATACCAAGAGAGTAAAAAATAAAATAAAATAAATAAATAAATATATTAATACCACAATAAAACCAACACGAAACAGAGACTGTTACAGAGACTAAAAAACACAAACTCTATGTGGAGACGCTCTAAAACCATCCCCCTTAAAATTAGTGCAGGATCTGTTGTCTGCCCCTCTTGGATCCTGTTCCTTCTCGTGATCCAAATTGCAAGCTTAGCCTGCCCAAACAAGAAATTGATCAACGAGAGTCTGTATTTGTGTTTTGCACTGTATCCCGGTCCCAGAATAAAAACGCCCATATCAAAACCCACGTCCAGCCTCCCACACAGGTCTCTCAACAAGGCAAACAATGCAGACAGCCGGTTGCATTGCACAAAAAAGGTGGTTTACCGTTTCCCCCTCCCCACAGAAGGGGCAGTCCTCCCCCAGTGCAGGATCTTTGTGTGCCAGGTGTCTGTTAGTGGCTACGGCTCCATGAATAACCAATAACCAAGAGAGAGATCTTGGTCGTTAAAAGAGCATTTGCCTCACCTGGTTGACAAAGTCTGAGAAAAGTGAGACTGCGCTTGGCGGAGGGAACAGACAGAGCGAGAAACAAAAGGTCACAGGAAGAGAAAAAGCGCAGGCCTTTGGCAGGACAGTGACAGGCAAGCATGGTGAAGGGGAACTGAATTATTCATGGAGCTGCTCTCAGCCCTGGCCTCTCCCTCTCTCCCTCTCTCTTCCTCTCTCTCTCTCTCTCTCCCTCCCTCGCTCCCGTCTCCTCATTCATTCCGCTCTTAATTCACCCACATAATTATCGCCGCTTCCCGTCTCCCTCTGACTCTGCGGCGACGCTCCTGTAATGACCAGCTGTGGCCGTCTCGATGACCGCTGCCCGAGCCGTACGGGTGGTCACACCGGGGAACGCGGCGAGGGACGGAGAAAGCAGCGCGAGCGGGGAGAGCCAGGGAAGGCGGAGACACCGCGGAGAAACCGCATCGGGAAAAGATCGCTCGAAACGTCAGAAAAGGAGGCGGACGAACGCGAAACTGGCCCCCGTATAGGGTGTGCACTTCAGCAAGCGTATTCAGCTGTCAATCCGCATGACGGAGTACCGTCCTGACGAATACGCGCTCTAGGTAGTGACAGACTGCACGACTGTTGTCTGTGACATCACACAGGAAACACCGCCTTTACTTTGCCCCGCCTTCTAAAGCCCTTACGGATCCCCGTTAGACTGAATGAACAGTCCCAACAGCAGGCCCCCCCGAGGGTTCGGAATGTAAATTTATGGACGGGAAGCTGAAATTAAATCAATGTTTCTTTGTTCTCAAATCCCCTTCAAACCACAGCCACCGTGAAGCTGCCGTCTAGACGCAAAACAACAACAGCACATTCCGATCGACGCATCGATCGTATTTATGTAAATGCACGTACTGTAAAAGTTCAGAAACGCACACACGCAGCATTCCGAGCGTGGTTTAGTGTAATCTAATTTTTATTTCATAGTCGCTATTGCAAAGGTGTTCCGTTTTTGTTTTTTCAAATGATTACACATTTTAAGTTGAAGAATAAAGCAGAAAATCAGGTCAATCTTTGAAAAAAAGAAAGAAAAAAAGCAAGTTTCTCTCTGGCGGTAATTAACCTAGGAGCCAGCAGTCCTCTGACACATCCCTCTCGCGGATGTCAGTTTAGTTCTCCTGGCCGCTTGCACCTGCACGCGAGGGGAATGGTAATAGCACAGCTGAGATCCGCCATCGGGGCGCCGGGCGGACTTCTAGCGAGGATAAAAGTGGCTGTTCGGCGGAGGGGCAAAAAAGAAGCAAAACAGATGTACACCTCAGGTGATAAACCGACGACAAACGAAGGAAAATAGGCAGAGGCTCAGAGAAAAATGTACCACGAGGATGGCGAGCGATAGAAAGAGAGATGGACTGTCGGCTGTGGGATTCTGGGAGATGTAGTAACCACCCTGAAGAAATGTGGATCTCAAACTGACAATGGTGGCACACTAAGAAGAGCCTGGGTCTCTGTACAAAGTGCGTGCGTGCATACAGGTGTGTATGTGTGTGTCTGTGTCTTTTGAAAAGCCATTTCTGCGTGTTTTGAAAAGCCGTTTCCATCAGCCTTTCAACTTCCCACCCCGCGCTCTGCCCGACATCCTATCTTACCATGGCATTCGGGTTGAGTCCCCATCCAGGTGCCGTTGGCCAGGCAGCTCCTCTCTGACGATCCCTTCAGCGCGTATCCTGGCTCGCAGCTGAAGCGCACCATGCTGTTCACGGAGAACACCTCTCCCAGTCGGATGCCGTGCACAGGCACCCCGGGGTCCCCGCAAAGTCCCAGAGACTCCCCTGGAAAGACAAGCGTGCAGTCGCTCAGCGCACGAATACTCCCCCACTACTCAGACTCTACTGCAATGACACACGTCACGTGCAAAGACTTGTCGTAGCCGCGTGTGTCGTAGTAGCTTGTGTATTTTTGAGCGTTTATTTTAGCTTGTCTAGAACCGAACTGGCCCTCGGATGCAATAAAAATCCATCGACTGAATGATAATGTCGGCAACTCCCGGAATTGACAGTGGATGAGCGCTGATATTTCTCTTTCGCTCGATGGCTTGTCTTTAGCCACAACGATGTGACAGAGTTTGTGCGCAGCGAGATTTCAGTTTGAATTACATGCCTTTGCACAAACCCGCCGTTTCCTAGCGCTTCTTGCGCAACCCACGGCGTTCTCCCGCCGCGTTAAAAGCCCCGCGATGAAACATTTAAGCCCCTTGTATTTTTCCGAACGCTTCTGTCTCCTACAGGGTCAGGCCATACATTAATGGTGTTTACCGGTTCTGGAGGAAGAAGCAGCGTCGTAAAAAAAGAGAGCGTCTTCGACGCTTCCCTCCGTTACGGTCCCGGAGGAAACCGAAAGCATAAAAATATGAATGTCGTGAATCGTGGCATTAAAGTGTCAGGTGGAGGGTTTTACAGTTGGGCTGAGTTCCTTACCCCACCCCCCCCCCCTTCACCCCAATCCCCCACGTATGACAGGCTCCGATACAGAGATGTCTTAACAGCGGACACGGCACCTCGTAACCCACGGGGTGTGTGGGAGTGCATTTAGCAGGAAACAATACGAGGAGATTAAAGCTAGTTGATGGAGGACACAGCATTCGCCCTTGAGGCGCCGGCTTGGGCTTTCTAAGTCACTGCACACTGGTACTTTAAAGCAAGATGATTATCAATCTCCTTTATACTAAAGAGGCAGTGAGGTGGATTAGAAGTTAAGGTGTGCAAAGCAGTCGCCGGTTTACGCGGTTATGGCGAGGAACCAGACATAGGCCAGAGCCTTGGGAGCGCTTCAGAAAATGTTATAAGCCCAGTCTGATATATATACTTATTTCAAAGTATTAATAACAAATTCCAATAATCACAAGACAGACATAAAGTCAGGTTTCCCAGTTACCAGGAAGAGTACCGTTTGGTTCCGTTTGAGAGGGTGACATTGGGGGCTGTTCGATTCCGCTACTTGAGGGCAGTGTGCAGAGGTCACTTTAAATATTATTATTTTTCTTATTCAATAATCCTTGATCTTAATTACTAAAACTGAACCAACCATTTATTTCATCTGGTCTCATTTTCTTTGAAGGATTATAAAGGACAGCCCGAGGATGCACTTTTGCAGATGAATATTGCTTTCTGCCAATGAATACAGTGCTCCTTCTTTCGAGCCATGCAGATGGTCTGAGATGATAGCCTGCAATGCATTATGGCTGCAATAAACTCCCAATTTCCTTTTGCTGTTTTTATACGGAAACCATAACGAATTAATGAATAAATTAAGAAGGCTCTATGATCCTGGGCCTGGGTCTAAACCTGTAGCGTAGCGATGATTACTTGTTGTAATTGGACAAAAGAAGCCCAGGGCGAAGGTCGGAACATACGTCAGAAAAAAAAAAAAGAAAAGAAAAGAAAGAAATCTCAAGAAACGTTCATTGCTTTCCAGGAACAGCCTGACGCACCTGATGTTAGAACGCCATTTCGGGAAGGAAATGTGGAAAAACAGCAGCTGTGCCCTCGAGCTACGTGAGGCAAATTAGCTTAGCAAAATAAAATCAAGGGAACTGCTTGTTTGGATCAGCACATCCGTTCTAAATCTGCCAATTAAAAAAACAAACGGAACGCTTCCTCTCCGGGAAGACACATATGCTATTGATTACTGTGAACGGACGCACTGCTGACTGTTTGTAAGAGAGTGGCCCTGGGTTCCCTAGCCTAAATTGCGACTGTAAGTGTGCAAGCTGCTCGCCCGGAAGAGCGTTTAAAGAAAGTTTACCGGAGCAATGTGGCGGTGACCCGCTCCAGTGCCCGTCCAGCTGGCACATCCGCGTGGTGTTACCGATGACGGAGCGCTGGCCCATGCAGCTGAACCGGATCACGGAGCCCACGGTGCGCCGATCGCCCGAAATCTGCGCATAGGGAGGCACGCTGGGGCGGTCACACAGAATCACTGTGAGAAAGAGAGAGAGAGAGAGGAAGACAGCATTAACATGACTACCCGAATCCCCGAGGTGCATCTGACAGGTTGTCTGTCTTATCGCTTTTTAGGTAAAAGCAAAGAAAAGCTGACGGTACGCACTGAGGGGGTACGTGCGGTTTAATCTTCACATTCAGGATATCCTTAAACAAATGTGAACAAACGTTTTTCGGTTCTTTTTAGCTTTACAATTACATAACTATTGTATAACAAGGGACAATGGAGGAATGAATCATTCTCTAAAATAAAAAAAGAGAGAGAAAAAAAACTTGTTTTGAGGAACGCGTCTGGGTGAAGACAAAAATGTTTCTGGCTGAAGCAACCTTAAGTCCTTATTCATAGTCTGGCAGTGTAGGAACCATGTTTGGAGGAAAATGGTTGGTGGGGCACTAAACAGGGAGGGACTCACATAGGCACTTGGGGAGGGAGCGATCCCATGTTCCATCCCCTTGGCAGGCCAGCGCACCAGTGCCCAGAAGGTAGTACCCGGGATTACAGCTGTAGGACACGGTGGTCTGGAAGCTGAAGCGGTGGGTTCCACTGGGCAGCACCTTTCGAACGCTGTTCTCCACATGTCCGGGATCGGTACAGTTCACAACTGCGGGGGGAGGAACAGGACCACAACGGGACCTTTAAGGGCTAAATGTGCTCATACTATTTGGCTGACAATCGATACAATATCATTCTGCTTTTGAAATTTGTAGTATGAACACATATATTGCCTTGGGTGTGTGTGTGTGTGTGTGTGTGCGTGCGTGTAAATTTATGCAAACATAAATGTGCTTTGTAAGAATTCTCATCCTGACATTAATTGCATTTTCCTTGTTTCATTCTGGCACAAGGAATATCTAAAGCGTACGCATTTGGTTTTGGGAAAGTACACTTTTTTTAGGGGTTTCATTTGAGATGAAAATGTCTCTGTTCACAGAACACAGATAGTTACCCAGTGGTTTGCAGTGCACAGCACTAATATTGCAATGTCATGTAACAGACCTTTGCTCAATTGAGCATTTGTAGAGCATTCTAGAATGATGCCCGTTTAACACTTCCATCAGCTAAAAGTGCTGTATTCCACCAGCAGTATTGATAGACTCTTTGCTACATCTATACTAGCCACTACACCATTCACATTGGTGTTTCCACTTACTGTTAATACCTGTAGATTAGTAGTATATCCAAGTGGGGTTGTGCTTAACGGTAATTAGGATTAGCATTTATTCATCACTTCCTCAGAAGCTACTTGCTTTGCCATTTGTTTTTCTTCTAAAGGTTTATGTTGTGTGTGCTAGATGATCGAGTTCAAAACTTCAACATCAATTACGAACAAACAACAAAACAAAACTTTCTTTAGGCAATAAAACATTGAGGGAGGGTGGAAAGACAGAAAAGTGGAAACAAACATCATTTGTAGCAGCTGATCTTTGAACCGACTTGAAAGCCAAACTGACAATTTACATGACATCGGGAAGAACAGAAGAAACGAACAAAACAAAAAAAGAAAAAAACCCCACAGACACACAAAATGGTTCCGTTGTCCCCGGAGCGTCGAAGAGAGGCTGTGTGTTCGGAGCGGAGGAGCGCTCCCCGGGCGTGAAAAAAAAAAAGGAGACTGGATGTCAGTTTAATGCCAGGTGGGAGAGAGACGGAGGACGAGGGCAGAAATTAGCTGTCTGTTTTCGCCCGATCAATCGTCGCGCGGGGCGCCGGTGCCAGGCAACGGCGCGTCAGATGGCACCGGCCCCGTCTCCCAATCAATCTGGGATAAAAAAGCCGCCGAGCCGCGGATCGGGACGCGGGGAGAGGGAACAGGGCCCCGGTGGCGCGGCGCGCATTAAAATTCATGGCAGATGTTATCAATAACCCATCCGCGGTATACTTTTCTCAGCAGGGGGACTCTGGCTATTTCTATTTTATTGACAAGATGATGGAGATCTGAACAGGGGAGACAGATGGTCCTCTTTTTTTTTTTTCCCGCGGAGGGACGCCCTTCCTGAGCGTGGACGACGGCCCTGCGGTCGGGGTGCGGTCGGGCGAGAGAGTGCTCCCCGCCTTCGACGGGGTCGCTTTTTTTCCGAAAGCGGCCATCGTCGCGCGAGACGCAGATGGAGCGCGCGGGCTCACGCGAAGCTCCGCGTGCCATAAAGTTAATGGGACCGACGGCGGCGGGCGTGTCTCTTTTAGAGCTGCGGAACGGCCCGCGTGTGTAGCGACACAATCGCGTCCTCCTGAGAGCGAGTTTACAGTGCCATTAGGCAGAGACCTGGGTTGTTTGGCACGGCGGACCGGACGGACGCGCTGCTGGTAGAGCTGTTCTTTGAGCTGTACTGCGAGAATGCCCTACGCCGATGTGCTCAGTTTGCCAAAGCCATAAACTGTGAGAAAGACACGGTATGCTAATGCTTTTAAGGGCACTAGGAGTCGCTTCAAAATGGCAGCCAAACCGCTAAATCAGCCCCAAAAAACACTCAATGCATTAGCGCCCGTGTGGCCAGCCCTTGGCGCTATCGTTTACGACTTACGGCGTAATCATAACGCACACGCCCGCGGGCGCTGACGTCCCCACGCGTCCGCCGATAACCTTGCGCGAAATTCCGAGCATTCCGGAGCGAGGGGAGAGCGGCGATTCGTCTCGGCAAGCGGACGGGAGAGTAGCGATGCCCGCCTCCGCTGGCCGCTGGCCAGGGCCGAAGCCCGCGGAGACGCAACAATAATCGCCTCATGTTTCCGCGGGCCCACGATTCCCCCGCATTTCCTTTCCCCCGAAGGGACCGCCGGCTGTTTTTAGAGACGCGGACGGCGGCGCTCCCAGAAGGATTTGCCTCTGATTAGACAGGGTGCGCGGGGGAGCCGTCTGAATTATTGATGCGCCTCTGCTTAACGCCCCGCTTTCTGCCATTTTTCTGACGTATCCACGCCGGTTTTGTGAGTTCGTTAAAGAGACTTTTAATGACCAGGTGCAGTGGGCAGGAGACGGTGGATATTATGAGGGTACTCCGAGAGGGTAAACACGCATTAGAAATAAACGTCTTAAACATTGTAATTAAGGCCAGCGAAAGAAATAAATAAATGAAAACATAAATCGAGCTGACGAACAGCGCTTGAATCCCCTACTTAAGTCTTCGCTTCGGCGCCCCTTTCTCTTAATGCAATTTGCATAGCACTGGGGCGACCGCTAATGTGGTGCTGCCATTTATACCGAAGCGCCACAAGAAAGAGTCTTAATTCGTCTCTCAATAGCCGTGTGAGCTCGCACCGGAATCTAGCACAGAATCTACAGCCCAGGGTTTTTCCACTATCCCAAAGAAGGAAGCAGCGAAATAGCAGCGAAAGCACGACGGTTTGTATTTGACCTCAGATTCTTGTCACTTTCTGTCAAAAGGGAGACAGGGTCTTTTTTGTCCGCTTCTCTCTTGTGGCGAGTGGCGTTTTGACACGCTTAAGAAAAATCCAAACACGCGGCGCGTCGGGACCTTTCGGAGCCGCGGCGCTAATTTAAAAGACCTTTCACTCGTAGCCGATTGTTCATTTTACAGATAACGGCCGGGATGGCTGACAGGCGGGGGCCTCGCGTGTGACTGGAGCGAGACCTGGGCCTGCCCCGTGATTGCCCCCCCCCTGCCTGATTGGACAGGTCGTCAAGGAGAGCGGTTCGACGAGACGCGCCTCACTCAGACATTAGCGGGTCCCATCAGCCAACCTCGGGCACCGGTGGTAAAGAATTATTAATTGAATTGTCCCTTGTCTCGCTGCTTTCGTTTTCAATTTCCCTAAAAGGCTCCATCAAGGCTTATCTCTCCAGGACACGGAGCGCCGCGAGCGCTTCGCTAGTCCGTCCGGTTTGACAATGGGAAGTCTTTTCAGGTAAAGCTGAGAACGAAACGCGTTCA
>CM056396.1:17362946-17372489 GCA_029718625.1 Synaphobranchus kaupii
GGATCCTGATTGGCATGGGATAAAACAGCAGTGTTCATCTTTTAGCAGGGGACCATGGGATACCGCGTCTCAGACCTTCAGCAAACTATTTGTCACGCTAAAGCTAAGGCCTGGCTGTCTATAAAGGTCACTCACCGTAAAAAAAAAAATAAAAATAAAAAAACGTGAAAAGCTTCAAGCACTCCAGGAAAATACAGTCTGCAAGGCAAAATAAATACGCCCAGCAGCCATACCAACATGTACCCTACTCCTGCCCAATGGCTGAAACGAAGCAAGTGTGGGCCTGGAAAAATGAAGTTGGTGCTGGAAGTGGTGTCGGTGGACCAGTAGGGGGCGATCTTGCCTCTGGTCAAATAGACCCCAATGCCCCAGTCAATAATCTAAACCGAGGTCCTGACTCACTGTGGTCATTAAAGATCCCATGACACTCATCGCAAACAGTAGGGTTCCTTGGAGTTCTAGTTAAATTCCCAACCTGGCTCTCTCAACCTGCTAGCTAATCATCCCCCGATTTAAGTGGCTAAAAAGTGAACGTTCTGGGGCAAAAATGGCTACCGTGTATCACCCAGTTGCGTGCTACACATTGGCGGTTGGTTGAGGCGAGTTTCCCCCTCATCACTGCAAAGCGCTTCGAGTGCGAGAAAAGCGCTATATAAAAAAGCAAGGAATTAAATAAATAAAAACGCGACGCGGCACAACTTAAAAGTGCAGAAAGAGCTGCAGTCTTTATTGTGACTGTCACAATCTCTGCACTTAGAGACAACATTAATGCAGTCCCAAGGGCAAAGCTGTTTCCCAACGATTCAACGCGTTTGAAAATTCAATAAAAAGGCACCCCGCGCTAAACACTCCAAACGCAGCGAAGGAACACAATGCATGAAAAGACGGAAATAAGCAGAGCAACTGTGAAACATTAAACGCTTAATGGCAAATCTTTCACTTAAAGCACGCCGTTGTTAAGGACGACGGCGCGCATTACAAACCGACGGGGGGCGGGGCGGCGAGCCGGGTGGGGGAAAAGCGTGCGCTCGCCGGTCGGAATCCGCTCGGCGGCGGTCGCCCTCGCCCTGAACTCGCTGCGGCCGCGGGGGGGGGGGGCGGGGGTGCGGTTCTCACCTTGGCAGAGGGGCACCGGGGCGTTCCACTGGTGCAGGCCCTGGGGGGTGCGGGCGCAGGTGGCGCTGCTCTGCCCGATGAGGCGGAAACCCTGGTCGCAGCCGAAGCGCAGGGTGTCGCCGAGCTTGGTGCCCGTTTGGCTGTGGATGGAGCCGTTGGAAGGGGGGTTGGGAGGGCTACAATAGGAAGCTGAACGGACAAGGACACCGGGGGTAAGAATTTGCCACATGGATAAGCTGCAAATAAAATAGAAATATTCATTTTAAAATGAAATGCTACACATTAAAGAGCGTGTATAGATTCAAAAGAGCTCAACCTGGCTGTACACCAGAACTGCCGCTTTGGGAGGGAAAATACGATGCTAAAGGTATTTAAAAATGTATGGATTTGTAATGGGAGGCGACACGTATTTGTTTGCGCTTGTTAAACATTTGGCTACGAATAATACAAACACGGTGCAATTATGGGTAGGAATTTCAATGCGATGAGCCGCAATAGGCGCTCTCTCCTTTTCCGTACTGGAAGTGAGTCTTGAAATCCTTTAGCGTGATTGGTTGGAAATGGGTCAGTGTAAATAATAATATTGTTCAGATTAGGTTTAAACGTGGGAACCGGCGCAGGAATTGATGACGAGAAGTGAAATGAGCAGACACAAGATAAGACGAGAGCTGGGAGGGAAAATAATTGTGTTTCACCCCATTCTGTTTGATCAGGGCGACTACATTACTCTCTATAAAAATGGTAATTTGACCTAAATGCTGGATCCGACTATGACAAATTTCCATTGCAGCAACGCCTTTGCACCCTCCAGAAAATCTGATAAGGGAAACGTCGTATAAAATAAAGTTGCACTTGTATAATGCATATGGACATACTGTAAAACTCCAATTCATAGCCTGGGCGTTTTACTTGCGTACAACACAAGTCATCCATTTGTCGGAGACAGGCTATCCTGGACAACAGCATCAATATGCTAGTGTTTCTCACTTAATGGGTACACCTCTTTCTGAAACTAGGCTACAGGCATTGGAAATGCCAGTATGTACAGTGCATCCGGAAAGTATTCACAGCGCTTCAGCTTTTTCCACATTTTGTTCTGTTACAGCCTTATTCCAAAATTGATTAAATTAATTTTCCCCTCACAATTCTACACACAACACCCCATAATGACAATGTGAAAAAAGTTTTTTTGAGATTTTTGCAAATTTATTAAAAATAAAAAAATAAAATTTCTCATTTACATAAGTATTCATACCCTTTGCTTTAACGTATTTTTAAAGTATCATATTTCATATTTGGTCACATATCCTTTACATGCTGTTACTTCCTGAAGTCTGTGACCATCAACATCAAAAAAACTGTCGATATCTTATTTTCAGGTACTGTTACAAGCGATACTATAACCTCTCTGCATTTGAACGGATCTCTATGGAAATCAGTATGGACACATGGCTGGCTAAATGGCTGTAAGTTATCAAGGGTCTGAGCTATCAAACGAGCCCCAAACCATCACTCTGTTGCCAGATATGGAGTAGATGTGGATGGATCACTTTAAGGGTTGTTTCTCCTGACTTTTTTCCCCATAGAGTTCTATAGGAAAATTTTGAAATTTGTTTAAATGTATTTGTTTCAGGTGGTAATGTCTCTAAGCTAGCTGCCACGTGTTAAATGTGCTTCTTCAGGAAATTGACACACCGCTTCCCTATTACCAGGGTGATGTATTTTTTCTACCTGGCTATTATTGCAAATGATTGCAATGGATTTATTTTAATATTTACGTGTTTGTTCTGAGTTATGAAAATAGATCAGCTCTTGGTAAAGACCCATTGTCTCTATTGGAGGTTTTACCAAATATAAAAATAAATATATTCTGGCAATGAGTAGTATATATGGCAAAAGTCAATGCTAAGGGGTTAATAGTTAATTTGGTTTCAAGTAAAGAGCTTCCAAATGACCTTTGCCGTCATTAATGGCCTATTATGTCTTACAACAGGGCGTGCTACATGTAGCCTAAGTGTATTGGCAAGCTCGTGAAGAGTGGGGCGATGTGCAAGAGTCTTAAACTGTGAGGCAATAATTTGGAAAGAGCAATCTTAAAAAACCACCTCTACCGACACACCTCTCTTTCCCTTATCTTCCTCCTTCAATCACATTGAGTAAAAAAATAAATAAATTGAATTGGTTACAAAGGTTACAATGCATATGGCTGTCTACTTTAAGTCTGTCGAGCTGTGGAGAATGTTAACATTGCATGCATTTAAGGCGGGGAGAATATCTTGGTTTTACTTGTTAAATACACAGGTGAGACAGGGAGGGAAGATATGACAAGTGGCCTGGATAAGAGGCGGGCGGCTGGCAGCACTCGGGGATGGAGAGAGGCGACTCAGGGAGATAAAAAGATGGATTGATAAAGAAAACAGTACAAAGCTTTGAATCTGTCTCGCCATCTGTCTCTACCCCACAAAGGCGTTGCATACAGGAGGGGGGTCCATACTGATGAGGCGTACCTGGGCGCCGGTTCCGCTAACCCAGTCTGTCACTTATGCAAAGTAAAAAAAAAAAAAAGCCCACAAAATAAATAAATTAATAACCGAGTTATTAATTTATATAAACACCTAGTACGGAGATTTGTCATTCCGAAGGCCCATTGTTGATAAGTGGAACATGGAAAATTAGGAACTTTTTACCGTGCCGTACACTGTGAGATCAAGACAGCTGCGATATTTGTATTTTCTCTATCCTTTGGAGCGTCGCTATCCCAGAGATGGCCCACTGTGACATCACAGTCAGCTGCCCACCTGAGTAGCGAATCCGGAACCCCTTTTGGCTGGAGGCGTGGTCAGAGGACCAGTGCAGGTAGACCTTATTGGAGGAGCTGGTGATGGTGAGGGGGGAGGAGAGTTTCCACTCAGCGTGACGAGAAGTGGGTTTTGCCTGGAGGGACCTGCGGCAGACAGAACAGTCCCTCGTGTCTAAGCATTTTCATGAGAACGTTGTGATTAAGTTAAACACCCGAGTCCTACCTAACAACCGACAACATCTCGCCTCAATGGCACCTTACACCCGGAACGGCCCACAGGCCCAGAGTGAATATCACCAAATTCATCAGAAGGTGAATGCATCAATTTGAAACCTTGGTGTTAGCCTTCCGGCAGCTCACGGGGCCGCGCTGTTATGTCTTCAAAAGATCAACAGACCCTCCCATCCGACATGACTGCAATGCAATGAAATTAAACGTAATATAGTGCATTGTATATACGCCATGCTATTTTTAAACCGGGGGTGTTTTAAATGCAATGGGCCCAAAGAAATCAAGAACACAAAATACGATCTAATATATTGCTTGCATATCGTACGCTCAACCCAGCGTGACAGCGTGTTTGAGCATACGACGGTACGGTCCGATGCTCCAGTCAGACAAACAGCAAGAGCAGGGGTGAGTCTCGCACTAGCGGATCACGCAGAGACTGTGGGCGGGGCGGGGGACGTTCGGCAGCGTTTTGGAGGAGAAACAGCTTCCGAAAGGCGCTCAGCTGGGGTGTCGCTGAACACGAGTAGCAGAAGGCTGCTCGGCTGCTTGTTGGTTGATCAAGATAAAAAGAGGTAATCAGACACACTTGTGCATGACGGGGCGGAAGCACGCAGAGAGGGGAAAATCTCAAACTGAGCCCAAATTACACAGAGAAGCACTCTTGAGCAGAGGTGTTTAATCAAAGGGGGAATCGCACTCGAAGTTATGAATTGTGCCAGCGTGATGCAGGCTCTCTTTCTCGGTCCTGGCTTAATTTTACATCCCAGAATGCACTAAAAAATATAATAAAATAAAAAATAAAAAAACACTCCAATTAATTTGACAAAAATTAGTCAAAAATGCCAAGACAATCAGCACAATTCATTCCGACTGTTGGATAAAGGCCCTGATAAAATCCCTGCTTCCATTTCCTGTTGAATACAGATGTGATCCCAGTATGTAAAGCAGCCAAAATAACCTTTAGTGAGGCAATGGGAGTGGGGTGACCTTTGGCTCCCAGGTTCAGATTTCCAATCATACATTAAATGAAAGCTCATTGACCCCTCTGCTCTGAGTGACCTCATCATGGTCCCCCACTGCCCCCGACAAGACAAAGCAATATTCACACCCCCCCCCCACACACACACACACACACACACACCACGACCCTACATGTCCTTAAAGCACCTGTCATCACGAGTCAGATAAGCCCTCTTCATCTTTCCTCGCTCGAACCCGGCGCTCTGACTGTCTACCCTTTCATTCGCCTAGACACATTTCAATATGTCCGTGAGTAATCCAGAGCCGGGGGTGGAGAAGCGGGAATTAATCCCGTTTTCTCTGACATTGTGCCACCCGTGGTAGGCTTTTCATTGTTGCCGTTACTCCATCTTGTTTATTTATCGATCACCTGGTTTGAAATATTTATACGCTGCGCGTCTCCTGTGGCTTGCTATTTCTGCAAGAGAAGAGACCTTACACCATGCAGAGTAGAACACACTGACAAGCGAGAGCCAGAGAGAGAGAGAGAGAGAGATACAGATAACCCATTACTTGTGTACCACCTATAGCCACGGTGACTGAAAAGCCTCACAGGATATACAGTGTGCTCACCATCGAAGACCTCCAGCTCGTCAAACTGCCTGCTGGTCTGGAAGTGCTCGATGGTGAGCGAGATGTTGTAGCCGGGCTCCACCTTCACAACCCAGGAGCAGGTCTCAAAGTGGGGGAACCCTCCACCCGGCGTCTGGCTCATGATCACGCCCGTGGAGTCCGTCAGCACCTCGTTCATGGGGCACGTCACTGGAGGAGAGGGGAGACACAAGACACCATTTCAAGGCCTATCCACGGTGAAACTCACTGAACAATTGGGTTCTTGCGTCACCTTCCTCGAGGAGCTGGGTAATATCGGACAAATGACAGTATAGAAAAGTTACCAGAACTATGGCCCAGTCATGAGAAAGTTACAGTAGTAGGTAAAAAACTAAGATACAGTAGTCACAAAGCATGTGCAGTAAAATAATTGACTCCAGCTGTGTAATTTCCTTTGATGTTTACATTTACAAATCAACGTGTAATAGGGGGCCAAGATATCACAGAAGGCTGATAGAATTAATCTCCGGGCAGTTTTCACACGCAGTCATAACGGTATTAATGCGCCGTACTGTCCCCAGCCCCGAGGCGCATGTGCTTAATGTACAGTAGCACGGTCTTGAGGTCTTTGGACCATCGTTTTGTATTCCACGCTGGAGTTTCTGTGTCCATTTTTCCCTGGAATTATCAGACGGACGCGCAGGCCCTTCCTGGCTCAGACAGATCTCCGAAGGCCTGTCTCGAGATCGGCGATCCGCGGGAGAAGGGAATCGCAAGGCCATACGCGATGTTTAATTCCGCCGGTGTCATTTCTGTGGTAGCATTTAGCCGTAGCCTTGGAAGAAAGAAGAAGAAAAAAAAACCCGCCGCATCTGAACCAAAACGCATTAAGCATCTCTCTGAGGATACAGATCCGTCTTGACGCGAGTTTCCCAGAAACATAGATTCTAATTAGTCTGACCTCAGTCACATGAAAATGGCACCAGGAGAAATCAATCAATATGTGCACAAACTGACAGCCGTGAAGCTGATGGGACAATAATGAGACAATGACACATCCGACAGTGTTTAGTCACCCGTTTGCTCCCGTTTTCTTTTTTATATATACTTTTTTTTCCTTTGCCCTAAATGTTCTCACCTGTTTCTTGTTATATCTCATTCATTTTCTTTTCACATCCACAGTTAAGGGTGTCCAACCCTGCCTTCCCACCTATACACCTACGACCTTTGGTACAACCACCCAACACACACACCCACACACTCACACCTATTACCATCCACACCATCATACAGATGTGGGGAATTTATCTAAGCCCAGGGTCTAGTGAGGAAAGTCCTGAAACGTGTTTATACTTTGGTCATGTGATAGCTTGACAGTTGATTATGCTCGCAGTGAACTCATAAAGTAACTCATCATGAACATATGCTATTTTGCTAACGATAAACCTCCCCTTAATTATGTCATTCAAATCAATGGCAATCAACTTAATGTCATTCCATTCTCAATTCATAAAAGTGACAAACCCTTAATCAGTACTATATAAAAACAATGTTCATAAATTAAAAACAATGCATGCAAACAAGGAAACAGCACCCCAAGAGGAAAAATGATGAACACCCTACCATGAATAGTGCATCTTACTTTTCCACACTAAACTATGATCTTATATTATGTTTATTGGAATGTTTTTTTTATTTATTTTTTTCCGAAAAGTGCAGAACCTGACACCTATCGTCAGGCAGGATTATTAACTGAAGGTGGTGTCCACAGTTTTACCGATAGCTATTTCATCATAGTTTTTATGACTGGATATTAGCAACTGACAGGCCTTTTATTATTCAGCTAAAAGCCCCCCAATGCGGAAATGGCCTCAATATATCACTTCCATAGCCAGAGATAAACTGTATCAGCAGTACAGCAAACTTTGTGGCCTACTCTCATTGGACTTTTTTTATCACTTATTAATATAAGGTGGGGGTCAGCTCAAGGGCAAGACAATACTTGTATATGCACAAGGTCCACATAATGTGGCATCACACAGGAGAAACAAATGTCATATATACACAGCTGGACATTTTGGTATGTTCAAATGATCCCTACGACATGCTAATAGCTATGTTATCGAGATACTGGGGGAGATACGAGAAATGAGGAAGTTCGACATGTGACGAGCGGCACAGGAGGGTTTTAATGAAGCCTTGGCCTGGTGTGCTTATCACTAATGCATTAAAGGGGCCAATGGAGGCCCGTATACATGCGCAAATACAATCTACAGCATAGTGACTAAAGGCTTAGGATTTCTCATCTCCTGTTGGAGGATGTGTGGCAGTTCCATTGAGACTCCATTAAAACAACACAAAAAAAACATATATATTTTAACTATTTCTAATTAAGTATTAAGTCATTATTATTATAATTATTATTATTATTTGCAGTAGTAGTAGTAGTAGTAGTAGTAGGTCCATGACAATTATGCACTCAATTATCAGAAATAATTGTTATTTATTTATTTGTTTGTTTGTTTATAATAGAAATATAGTGAAAGAAAAGAGAAGCCTCCTCACATCAGCATGCAGTGTGACAACTAACGTCTTGTTGTTCTGCTTCAGTAACACCCTCCTCACAGTTTGCATGGTTTTGAGTCTCTTTTTTAATGGCGGTTTCTTTTTTTCTGTAAATGAGCTGCTAATTTTTACATTTCTATCGGCCCACAAGTGCCAAAGAGCTTCACTACCCCGAGGGGGTGCATATCTGTGTGTGACAACTTTCTCAAAGGATAGGCAGTCAGAAAATATCAGGTCTGCATTTAAGGGTAACAAAGCACTAAAACCACTTATTTTAGATGAGAACTGATACATTTGGTTTTTTCTAAGTGTTACTGATTGATCCTGGTCCAAATCTTGACTTTTTACTGGAGTCAGCGCAGAACAGCATAAAGGATCTGGCTCAAAACTGTCTCTAGTGGTAAACCGTTGGGAACTGCACGTCCAGTCTGTCATAGGCCAGAAACTTCATCCAGCTGACGTATTCCTCCCGGTGACAAATTGAAACCTGTACAGCTAAGTTTTGGAGCGAGTAGGCCACAAATACAGTTAGCTTGATAGTCCCTTGTTTTTTGATACTTCATTTTTCAGTCTAGCTTAGCAAGTAGCTAGCTAGTTTATTTAAAAATATATATATATATAATTGAGCCAGGAGTTGTATTATATGCATGCAACACGTTTACCTTTGCAACGTTCCTACATTCACTCTTGGAGAGAGTTCAGCGCAGTTACCACATGTGCACCCGTTGAAATGGAAATCAATATTGTTGATATCTTGCAGGAAACGTTAGTGTGATTGCCTACAGTCTGTGTAAAATGAGCAGCCTACATGGCATTGGTAACTATTTATACATATTTATATATATATTATATAGCGTGTGAGATTTGTTGTTTGCTGGCCGTATCATTATAAACCCAAACGAGGCTATGCGTGCCGCCACGTACCACTCCAAAACATTGCCCATCCTCTCATTCTCCACCATTGCTTCTGCCTACTGGGGCTCAGCAGCAGCTGGAGCTAGCGTTTGTTTGTTTGTGTTGGTATGAGTGAGAGAGAGTGGAACAAAGCAGCCGCTGTGAGTGCTGTCCAGAGTAGAAATGAGCTTTTGGCTACTAGTGTAAAAAATTGCTGGGGCGTGGTTTGATACCTGGAGCTCAGCCCCTATATTATTACCTTACCAGCCCAGATTTGGGCATTTTTCTAATTTCAAAAGGGGGCGGGGTCTAGCTAAACCTAGCTAAACCAGCGTGCTTTGTTACCCTTCACTGTAAACCACATT